>CAMZMU010000063.1:131310844-131840507 GCA_947311845.1 Poa pratensis | reverse complement strand
AAGCCCCACGGCGGGCTGCGGCGGGGCGCCGCCCCCGCAGAACTAAGGCCCGTGGCTCGCCAGGGCCTGAAACGCCGGCGCCTGCCGAGGATTCGGAGCGTCCAACCTTGGGCTCCGAGTGCCTCAAGGCGCGCCTGGGGGCTCTGGTGCGAGCCCCCCTCTTGGTCCACCCCAAGGGCCTCAGGGCTTTGATGAGAACCCCCCTCACCGGAGGCCTCCTGGGGGTTCGGGGCATCTTCATCTTCAAACCGCGTCTTCTTCTGCCCCTCGAGGGCACTCCTCTCCAGGGACAGGGTTGGCCTCAGTTGAGGGCGCCTCCCCAGCGGCCTCAGTCCGCTGTGGCCTCTCCAAGTTTCGTGCTCGGTGGGGGCGATGACGCGGCGGCCTCCTCCATTTCGACGTCAGCGCACGCCCCCGCGGACGCCCCTGTCAACCGCGGCACACTCCTTCTCCGGCGGCACGAACCTCGCCGCATCCGCATCCGCCTCCCGTCCCGCTGGGGGGGGAGACGTCAGGCCGTAAGTGGAGGCATCGCCACCTTGCCTCCCCCTCCATCTCCTCGCAGTGCTCCTCGCTTCAGGAGGCGGCGCCGCGCCTCAGGAGAAAAGCAGTGCCCTCGGGAGTGCACCTCGTCAACTGTACACGCTGCAGGCGCCGCTGCAGCGCTGGGGATCTCTCCAAGCCTCCGAAGTCTCCGCCTCTTCGGCACCTCGGGGCCCCTGGAGAGGCAAAACTCAAAAACTCCGCAGAAGCCTACGCAAAAAGCAAGCCAGACAGAAAAGGGAGTCAGTTCTTACCCTGATGTCTTGGCGCGGGAAGACCCACACCGTGTTCGACGACCGCCACGGCCTCAGGTGGTGCGGCTCCGGCGCCGGACCCCTCGAGAGCGGCCTCGGCTTTTCCTCTTGAGGGAGATGCCCGCTGGACTCCCGGCGGCCCGGTCATGAACGGCTTGGAGCGGGGCTCGCAATGGCCTGATGAAGCTCCGACATCGTCTCTCTACCACTTGCCCCTCGGCGCGCTGCGAGGGAGCGACCACGAACTGGCCGCTGCGCCTGAAGAAGCCTCGTGGGGCCTCACCTCAGGCGCCGCGCTCTTCGAGGTGCTCGAGCTCTCCGCTGGAGAGGCAGAGCCTCCCGAGGCCCGGTTGCGCCTGCGTCGGATCCACAGGCGTTACCGTCGTCTCCTCGTCGCCTTCAGCTGGCCCCCTGCGCCGCGGACTCAGATCTTCGCGGGGACCCCGCATGACCCTTGGGCACCAGGCCCCACCGGTCGAACTTCGGCATCGTCTGCACGAGCAAGACGCGCGCCCAAGGTCAATCCTGTGGAGCGGGACCGCCTTATCGCCGGGCTGGGGGATATCAGGAGCCGTGAAGAGCGTCTCCATAATGGTGCGGCACCTCCTGCTAGCGTGAAGAGGTCGCGCTCAGGCGGCATTTTGCCCTCTGGTTGGAGTAAAGCCACATTGCATCCGCGTGCCACTGGAGCGGAGCAATTGCGCTTCCGATTAGTACCTTGGCCACCATCTGCCCGGTGAGGCCTGCCTCGCGGAGGTCCTTCAAGCGCCTCATCACAGGGCCAAGCGCGGCTCCCTTGAGCGCTTTAGAAGACCAGCTCGCCCTCTTCATCGGAGGCGCCTCGGGCAGGTCAAAGAAGGTGCTCCGCTGCCGAACTTCATGAGGAACCAGCGCTTGCGGAAGTCCTCCACCCTCTTCGTCACATTGGTCACAATGTTCTCGCCTTCCGCGCGATGGGGATGTATGTGCCCTTCATGCCCTCTCCGCGATGCGGAAGGACACGCACCCTGACCGCTCCTTGTTCGCCAGAACCGGCGCGTAGAAGCTTCGAAAGGTCCACCGAGGTGGATGCTGATGTATGCCTCGCAGAGTAGGCGAAGATGGCGAGGACAAGGATGGAGTTAGGATGGAGAAGAAGGACCTGGATCTGGTAGCGCTCCAGAACGCCAGGAAGAAATCGGAGAAAGGAGGCACAAGCCCGGCGAATAGGGTGTGCATGAAGACGGGGTAGAAGTCGCCGAAGGAGTTGCCTGCCGGCTTAAGCACCGTAGCGCCGTGCTCGTTGTCGCTGAAGCCGCCATGTGACGCACTTTCTCCAGCTGCGCCTTCTTCTTAAAGCGGAAGCCGGTCAGAGCCGGCTCGAAGTCGCCGACCTGCTGCGTCCGGCAGGTTCGCCGCCCTGCACCACGGCTTTGCCTTTCGAGGCCGCGGAAGCTTTCTTGGGCGCCATTGCCGCAGGATTGCGAGGGGGGAGGTGCGTCGGAGACACAGGAGCGCAGGCGTCAAGAGCAAGGAGACGGGCGCGCAAATGAGGCAGTAACTGCTGCCTGAACCGGTGCTGCAGGCTTTATTCCCCTCAGAGCAGTTACCGAGACGTGGTGGGACCCCCCACTACGCCCATCATCTCCGAGGAGAACGTGTCGTCGCGGCGTAACTGCCCTGCACGTGTCTCAGGCCGGCCGGACACTTTGGGCCCATGACGATTGGCCTGCGTCCATTGGACTACATCGTGCCCATCATGGGCCCGGGGGCTACTGTCGGCCCAGTGAAATCCAGGGTGTGCTGGGCCTGTCCTATACGGCCCTCGACACTTGATGGCGAATTTTCACTAAGGACCAAGCCTACGGCTTGGAGAGCCTCGTGAGGCGAATTGCCTCGCGAGGGGATTTGAGGCAGCAGGGGCCTGTGGAGGCCATATCCGCTGCTGCCCCCTCTTCAAGGAAATCTCCCCTGGGGAGAGGTCAACGCCGAATTCTCTACAGGCGCCCAAGCCCTCGTGGAGATCGCTTCGCTGCAAAGCAACCTCTGCAGAGCGCACATGGGCTCTGCAGCGGCCGCAGAGTGACGCGCGCCCCTGCGCGCGGTGACGACGACGCCGCAGTTGCCATTTTGGTGATTAAAGGGTCAATAAAGCTGTGCCACCCGCTCCGGACTACAAGGATTTCCTCTTTGGTGATAAGGGACCGGCCGGCGCTACGCTCCAAGGCCAACGTCACCGTGGGCACCCCCACATTCCTCTGCGGCCCCAGCTGGCCGTCCTGCATGGACGGTGGGTACTCTGCTACAGGAGTCAGCTTTTACGCTCATGGACCGCGTCCGTGGACATCCGGGCTGCGATGCACCGCGCTCCACCTTCTGCGCCACGTGACAGCCCTACCACAGTGCGAGTGCAAGGAGGAGCACGGGGCGCCTATAAAAGGAGGACAAGGTGCACCGTAGCAAGGGATCGCATTCTCATTCATTCCATCGCCACTTACGCGTAAGGAGAAGAAGACCACTGCTTCCCTTCCTTGTATACACCATTGCCAAAAGAGAGCCCTCGGCAAGCTCATTGTACTGTAACCTCTACAAGCAGTGCAATACAGACAAGCAGGAGTAGCGGTATTACCTCCACACGAGGGCCGTGAACCTGGGTACGGGCTGGTGTTCATCTCTGCCGTGATGTCCCTCCGCTTGCTCGACGAGCACCGTCGCCGCGCAGGTTGAGGGTTGTTTGACCAACGTGTTCAGCCCCTTACACGAACTCTCTTCGTGAGCTTGACTATCCCTGTTTCGTGGAGTCATTCTCCGACAGTATCAGGGATGGTTAAATAAAAATGGACCCGAGCTATGTATTATGGTTTTCACCACATAAAGGTTTAATACATTACTACACATCACATAAAGGTTTAATACATTACATTGATTTACATAAAAGCCATGAACCCTTCTTCGCGTATGTCCCTTGCCTATGATCGCTTCGGCCGTAACCATGGAGCATCTTCATTATTTAACGGATGCTTGGGTCAGTTTCACTGTGAAGGGCGGAATTTCATCAAACTTATCATAATCTGCTGACATGTCTGTCTTGTCCTCGACTCCCGCGATGTTTCTTTTCCCTGAAAGAACTATGTGACGCTTTGCCTCATCGTCTGATGTATTCGTTTGCTTATTTTTTCCTTTTTTCGGTCTGGAGGACATGTCCTTCACATAGAAAAACTGAGCCACATCATTGGCTAGGACAAATGGTTCGACCCTGTAACCAAGATTCTTGAGATCCACTTTTGTCATTCCGTACTGCGGGTTTACCTGTACCGCGCTTAAGCTTCTCAGGTTCACCCATTTGCACCGAAACAAGGGGACCTTAAGAGTTGGTCCATAGTCAAGTTCCCATATCTCCTCTATGTAACCATAATATGTGGTATTTGACCCATCATTGTTTGTTGCATCAAAGCGGACACCACCGTTTTGGTTGGTGCTCTTTTTATCTTGGGCAATCGTGTAAAATGTATTCCCATTTATCTCGTACCCTTGGAAAGTCCAAATAGTCAAAGATGGTGACCTGCACAACAAGTAACAGCTCATGGAATGTGTTGCTTTTGACGATATGTGCTTGCAACCAACCGCCGAAAGTCTTCATGTGTTCTTTTCTAATCCAGTCGTCATTCTTTCCAGTGTTGTTGGAGCGTACAATTTTCTTGTGTTGCTCGATATACCGAGCCGCCAAGGTGGAATTCTGTAGAACTGTGTAATGTGCTTCAGTGTAAGAATGTCCGTCCCTACATATTATTGATTTCCTTCCTAGAGTGCCTTTTCCACTCAGTCTCCCCTCATGCCGTGATTGAGGAAGACCAATCGGCTTAAGACCAGGAACAAAGTCAACACAAAACTCAATGACCTCCTCTGTTCCATAGCCCATGGAGATGCTTCCTTCTGGCCTAGCACGGTTCCGAACATATTCTTTAAAACTCCCATGAACCTCTTGTCGTGGGGTCATTCTTCGACTGTCCCACGGTGGGGACACCTGGGTCATGCCAAGCCTGTCAGCCTTATGACGAGGGCCCAAGGAAGGCCCAAGGAGGACGACGTGCGGCCCAAGATAGTCGACGGATAGGTCATGCGACTCCTATCATCTTGTAAACGCCATCGGCACCGTTCACCTGAGACCTAGCCTACCATATAAAGGCTAGGAGGGTCCTTCGTCTAGGGTACGCTCATAGCCGCCACCACAAACCCTAGCGAGATTGCCATCTCGCCATTGTAGCCACAACTCGCCATTCAATACCAGACAAGCAGGAAGTAGGGTGTTATCCTCCGGGAGCCTGAACCTGGGTAAACGCCTTGCTTGTCAGCCGTCGTGATCACCAGCGCTCATCTCTCTCCCCTCAATCAACCCGGGGTACCAACCCAGGGATTTGCCGAGTCCACACCTCGTCAATTGGCGCCGTCTGTGGGAAAGAACGAGCGCTGGAACCATGGTCGCACCGGCCCCATCGACTTTGAAGACCGACGTCTGCATCACCAAGGAGCCAATCTGCTTCGGCTCCTTCGAGTACACCTTCCACCCGCCGGCCCACCGCTCGGTGTACGCCGATCTGCATGTAGGTATGTGCCTCACCTTCGGTACCATGCACTACTTCGTAGACAGCTGTGGAGTACTCAGATCCACGGCGATCGCACCGCGCGCGGTGGTAGCACCCGCATCTGCCGCGACTGCCCCAACCACGCCCCCACCTGCTGCGGAGATCGCATCTGCTGCGACTGCGGCGACAGCATCTTCGACTGCTGAGAAGATCGCATCCGCCTCGACTACACCGACCGCCTCCGCTGCGGCAGAGATCGCGCCCAACACGGCCACGCCATCAGCGTCTCCGCCGTCAAGGAGATCGCATCGGCTACGACTACATCGACCACCTCGACGACCACCGCGCGGATCGAGTCTACTTCGACTACCTCGATCGCGTCGCTGGCAAGGCCAAGATCTACGTCAACTTCGACTACGTCGACCACACCTTCGCGCGCGACGGAAGTCGCGTCGTTCTACCCCGCGCCACTCGCGTCTCCGTCAACTTACAAGATCGTCAACAAGCCAATCGCGCCCGCGTCGACGACGGCGACATCACTCCTCGCGTCAGCGGCGGAGATCGCGAGACTCCAGGGAAGGAGCCTCGGCAGCGACTGTGGTACCCACCACGTTGCGTCCATTTTCGGCTCCGAGCACGGCTCGGACGAAGGAAGCAGCAGTGGCAGCACCCGGCCCACTCCCCAGACATACCCCGCGCAAGTCTTCATGATCGGCCCGACGCAGGGCAACGGCGACGAACCCGCATACCCACTGGAGGTGCTCATGCCGGACCAGGTGACGCGGCTCACCATCACCCGAGAGATAGCAATCAGAGCCCTGAAGCACGTCGAGGACGGCACGTACCCCCCACCAGACGCACCCCGGGAGGACCTTATGGCGGTCCAGTACCTGCTACGGAAGGAAGGCGAACGACTCCGCGCAGAGAAGGCCGAGCTACTCCGACGCAAGGAGGAGGCTGACGCGTCGAGCGCCAGGAGGGCCGCTTACTCATTCACTGCCTCAACAGAGGTCTCACAAGGAGCAAGGCGCCACAGAGCACGCGTGCCCCTGATGACGGAGGCCGACCGCGCTAAAGTCACCCGCAACCTCGAATCATCATACATGAGCGAAGACGCAGACGGGATACCCGTCCCCAAAACGCCCGGAGCCGCGCTCATGGCAGTCGAAACATACCTGCGGCTGACGCAGCCGCCCGAGGGCGACTCGCGCGCTCTCCTCCACAAGCAGCAGATCATGTCTATCAAGGCAGTCGAAGAAGCTCTGATGAACAAGGCGCCGACAGAAAAGGTGCGAGAAGATCGGGATCGCCGCGACCGCGAGCCCGCAGCACTCGCAGGCCCGGCGGCAAGACAACTGCGACAACCGCAGCCAGGCGAAGACCTCCGCAACGTCATCACACAGAGGACGGTGGACCGCAGCCGCACCCAGCGGACGGTCAGCACGCCCAATACTGACGACCGCAATGACGGCGACTTCGAGCCATGCGGCGCCGCATGCTTCAGCTTCAACATCCGCGACACAAGAATGCCCAAGGGCTTCAAGCTCACGGCAGAAGCAGTCAAGTACGACGGGAAGCAGGACCCGAGACTCTGGCTAGAAGACTACCTCATAGCCTGCAGTTGCCAGGGCGGTACTTCGACTACGGCCATGCAGTACATCCAGCTGATGCTCACGGGCTCTGCACGCGGGTGGCTAAACACTCAACCCAAGAACGCCTTCAGGACGTGGGACGAGTTCGCGGAGGCCTTCGTTAAGAGCTTCCTGGGGACGTACTCGAGACCGACGACTTTCGTCGAGCTACAAGCATGCAAGCAAGGACGAGACGAGCCGCTCCGGTCGTACATCCAGCGTTGGACCCTGCTCCGCAACACCATGGAGACCGCCTCGGAGGACCGAGTGATGGATGCCTTCATGCACGGCGTCTCCCGCCGCGACCTCCGCGAGGAGTTTGGTAGGCTCCGGCCGAAGAACATGATCGAGGTCATGAAGATAGCCAACCAGTGGGCAGACGGAGAGGACTCGGTCCGCGATAGTTCACGCTACTCCCCGAAGGACGAAGCCGGACCAAGCAACTGGCGAGAAGGACGCCACAAGAAGAAGCCGCGTTACAACGGCAACGACTCAATCGAGTTAGTAGCGGCGGGATTCCAAACCCCCCGTGAGGATGAAGCGCGCGACAGCAGTCGCCAATACAGCCATGTACAGTACAGTCGAAGCGGCGGTGACCAGAGTCGCCAATACAGCCAGGGGCAATACAACCGAAGCGGCGGCAGCAGCTACCGCAGCGACGGAGGCCATAAACGCGAGTGGCAGAAACGCACACTGAGCCCAGCGGAAGAGCTGGAACAACCCTGCAGGCACCACATGTTCAGGAACCCGGAAACGGGCAAGTGGGGATCCAACCACCTGTTGAAGGACTGTCGAAAGGCACGCAAGATATACGAAGCCATGCAGAAGATAGTCACTCCAGCACCCGCAGCGCAGCCACGCGCAGCTGGCCATCCAGGCAGCACCCGCACCCGCAGTCGCTAATCCAGCACAGGCGGCGGGAGCCTTTCCACAGCAGCAGCAGCAGCCGCAGCAAGATGCCCCACCAGTGGTCCATGACGCATATCCAGCGGCACGCGGACAACTCAACATGATACAGAAGGGGCGCCCCTCAAACAGGACCCAGAAGATCATCACTCGCCAAGTTTTCCAGGCCATCACCTGTCCACCTGCAGTACCCGACTACCTGAGAGGGTCAGAGACACCAATCACGTTCTCCAGAGCAGATCACCCGCCTGCAGTACCACGACCCGGGCACGCCGCTCTGGTAGTCGAAGCTCTGATCGGAGATTACACCCTGAAAAAGGTGTTCATGGACGGAGGCAGCGGCATCAACATCATCTTTGCCGACACCCTCAGAAGGATAAACAGGCCAACGACAAACTTGGCGGCATCAGAGACCACCTTCCATGGCATAGTACCAGGGCAAGCAGTCACGCCCATGGGAACGATCACACTCGACGTCATCTTCGGCACACCCGAAAACTTCAAGAGGGAGTCGATCGACTTCGAGGTAGTCGACTGGAAGTCGCAGTACCACGCGATACTCGGGCGCCCAACCTTTGCCAGATTCATGGCGGTACCTCACTACGCCTACCTCATGCTCAAGATGCCTGGACCCAAGGGCGTCATCACGGTGCACGGCGACTTCGACCGCTCCAACAGCTGCGACCGCGAGTTCAGCAAGATCTCCGAGTTCTTCGGAATGGAAGAGCACTTCGAGGCGATGGCAGTCGACAACGACAAAACCATCTTCCCGCCACGCAAGAAGCAAGCCAAGGACGCCGCCTTCAACACGACTGACGACACAACAACTCATCAGGTCCACCCGACGGACGCAAACAAGACAGTCAAAGTGTCGTCGAGTCTGCCTATCGCATAGGAAAGCGCGCTCGTCGAGTTTCTACGTGAGAACTGGGAGATCTTCGCCTGGCAACCTTCTGACATGCCAGGCATACCCAGGAACCTCGCCGAGCACTCTTTACGCGTCCACAAGGACGCCAACCCGTCAAGCAGACCATGCGACGCTTCTCAGGACCCAAACGAGACGAAATAAGCAAGGAGATCGATCGACTGCTCCACGCTAAATTCATCCGAGAGATCAAGGACTCGGACTGGGTAGCGAACCCGTCCTGGTGGAGAAGAAGAAGACGAAGAAACTCCGCATGTGCGTCGACTTCACCGCCCTCAACAAATGCTGCCCCAAGGACCATTTCCCGCTCCGCGGATAGACCAGATCATCGACTCGACTGCAGGCTGCGCACGCCTATCCTTCCTGGACGCCTACTCAGGGTACCAGCAGATCAGGATGAACGTCGACGATGAAGAGAAGACTGCATTCATCACACCCATGGCGTCTTCTGCTACCAGACGATGCCCTTCGGGTTGAAGAACGCTGGAGCCACGTACCAGCGCACAATGCAAGCCTGCCTAAAGGGGCTAATCGGAGAGATCGTCCAAGTCTACGTCGACGACATAGTCGTCACCACTCGAACGGAGGACACTCTCATCGCCGACCTCCGCAAGGTCTTCGCCGCCCTCAACGAGTATCAGATCAAGCTGAACCCGGACAAGTGTGTCTTCGGCGTGCCAGCCGGAGAACTGCTCGGGTACCTCGTCTCTGCAAGAGGAATCGAAGCCAACCCGAGAAGGTGCAAAACATACTCGCAATGCCAGCACCGACCAAGCTTCATGAGGTGCAACGCCTAGCCGGCCGAGTCGCAGCTCTCAGCCGGTTCATAGTAAGTTGGGAGAAAAGGCCCTGCCTTTCTACCAACTGATGAAAAAGACAGACAAGTTCGAGTGGACAGAAGAAGCGCAAGTCGCGTTCGACCAACTCAAGAAAACACTCACGACTTCCCCAGTACTGGTGGCGCCACTGGAGAACGAGCCGCTATACCTCTACGTGTCAGCCACGAACAGGGTGGTCAGCACGGTACTCGTAGTCGAACGAGAAGAAGAAGGACACAGTCACCCTGTTCAGCGCCCGTCTACTACCTCAGTGAGGTGCTAACCTTGTCCAAGCAGCGGTACCCGCACTACCAGAAGCTAGCATACGGAGTCTTCATGACATCAAGGAAGGTCGTCCACTACTTCTCCGAGCACTCCATCACGGTAGTAAGCTCCTCCGGGCTCTCCGACATCCTCACCAACCAAGCCGCGACAGGACGAGTCGCCAAGTGGGTTGTTGAGCTAGGGCCCTGGGGGCTGAAGTACGCGCACCCGAAGTCAATCAAGGCCCAGGTGCTTCCAGAGTTCACCACCGAGTGGATAGAGGCCCAGCTACCAGACGTACCCGACCTGTCCAACGCATGGACAATGTACTTCGACGGCTCCAAAAGTTCAGATCAGCAGGGGCGGGAGTCGTCCTCATCTCACCCAAAGGCGACAAGCTGAGGTACGTGCTGCAGATGAACTTCCCAACGCCCTCCAACAACGAGGCAGAGTACGAGGCCCTGATCCACGGCATGCGGATGGCCAAGAACTGCGGCGCCACTCACCTCATGATCTACGGAGACTCCTACCTCGTCGTGCAACAAACCATGAAGCAATGTGACGCCATCGCCGACAACATGATCGCCTACAGGGACCTGTACAACCAGCTGGAAGGCACCTTCGACGGCTGCGAGCTGCGGCACGTCGGCCGCGAGAGCAACGAGGAAGCCGACACCCTCGCCAACCTGGGCTCAAACAAAGCGCCGGTGCCACCCGGAGTCTTCCTCGAGTGCATCACGCAACGCTCCGTCAAGCTCCGGCCCGCGCCGGATCCTCTACATCGACAACGAGCACCGCCGACCCGCCCAGCACGGAGAAGGAGCCTATGGAGGTGATGCTGATCGAGCCCACATGGACGAGCCCATACCTGGCTTACATACTGCAGCAGAGGGTGCCAACAAACCCAGTCGAAGCCAAGCGCGTCATCCGCCGCTCCAAGGGCTTCACCGTCATCAACGGGGAGCTCTACAAGCGAAGCATCTCGGGAGTCCTCCAAAGGTGCATCGACCCAGTCGACGGTCAAGCCATCTTACTCGAGATCCACGCTGGCATCTGCGGGCACCACGCCAGCAGTCGAGCCTTAGTGGCCAAAGCCTTACGAGCCGGGTTCTACTGGCCCACCGCAATGCAAGACGCAGAAGAACTCGTGAGGAAATGTCTCGGCTGCCAGGAGTTCGCCAACAAGCCGCACGCACCAGCATCAGCACTAAAGACCATTCCACTCGCCTGGCCCTTCGCTCAATGGGGGCTCGACATGGTGGGTCCACTCAAGAAGTCCTCGCCGGGAGGACACACGCATCTCTTGGTGGCAGTCGACAAGTTCACGAAGTGGATCGAAGCTGCCTATTACAAGTTCGACTGCCTCCTCGGCAGTTAACTTCATCAGGTCGATCATCTTCAGGTTTGGAGTGCCGCACAGCATCATCACCGACAACGGCACGAACTTCACAGCCGAAGAGTTCAAGGACTTCTGCTCCGAGCAAGGCATCAAGCTCAACTACGCATCTGTCTCGCACCCGCAGTCCAACGGACAGGTCGAAAAGGCCAATGGCTTAGTCTGCAAGGGCATCAAGAAGCGCCTGCGAGTACCATTGAGGCGCGCTGCAGGCGCCTGGGTTGAAGAGCTGCCATCTGTGCTGTGGAGTCTGCGCACTACGCCAAACAGATCCACTCAGTACACGCCATTCTTCATGGTCTACGGCGCAGAAGCAATCATGCCGTGCGACATCAAGTTCGACGCGCCCCGAGTGGTGGCTACGACGAGTCCGACGCAGAAGAAGCACTCGAGGACGACATGGATACCCTGGACGAAGCACGCGACATCGCCCTTACCCGCACAGCCGTGTATCAGCAAGACTTACGCAACTACCACGGGCGGCGACTGCGGCCCAGAGCGTTCGTCCCTGGCGACCTTGTCCTCCGCCTCAAACAGAAGAAGGTGCACAAACTCGCCTCCCCGTGGGAGGGTCCATACATCGTGACAGAGGCAATCGGCGGCGGAGCTTACCGCCTGAAGGACTCGAAGACGGGGACAGTCTGCACAACCCGTGGAACGTTGCGCAACTGCGCCGCTTCTACGCCTAGTCGACTCCCCCTTGTAACAAAGCATACATGTCAAGAGGCGGCAGGTTCCAGACGCACTCTTTCCCTTACCAGGGTACCTGAGGGGACTGGAAGGGTTTTAATGAGGCGGCCTGCTCGCAAAAATCAATGAAGTGATTTGTGGAACAAGCTCTCCCCTTTACTTTTTTAGTCAAAAAGCAACATAAACCTAGGCCCCACCCGACGCACTCGGGGGCTGCGCCATACAGGTCAACTCGAAATCCTAGGCCGTCACCCGAAGCACTCGGGGGCTGCGCCGCACAGGTCTAAGTCAAACCTAGGCCGCACCCGACGCACTCGGGGGCTGCGCCATACAGGTCCAACTCGAAAATCCTAGGCCGTCACCCGAAGCACTCGGGGGCTGCGCCGCACAGGTCTAAGTCAAACCTAGGCCGCACCCGAAGCACTCGGGGGCTGCGCCATACAGGTCTAACTCGAAAATCCTTGGCCCACCCGAGCACTCGGGGGCTGCGCCGCACAGGTCTAAGTCAAACCTAGGCCGCACCCGAAGCACTCGGGGGCTGCGCCATACAGGTCTAACTCAAAATCCTTGGCCGCACCCGACGCACTCGGGGGCTGCGCCGCATAGGTCTAAGTCAAACCTAGGCCGCACCCGAAGCACTCGGGGGCTGCGCCATACAGGTCCAACTCGAAATCCTAGGCCGACCCGAAGCACTCGGGGGCTGCCATACAGGTCCAACTCGAAACCTAGGCCGCACCCGAAGCACTCGGGGGCTGCGCCATACAGGTCCAACTCGAAATCCTAGGCCGCACCCGAAGCACTCGGGGGCTGCGCCGCACAGGTCTAAGTCAAACCTAGGCCGCACCCGAAGCACTCGGGGCTGCGCCAATGCAGGTCTAACTCGAAACTCCTAGGCCGCACTCGACCCGCTCGGGGCTGCACCATACAGGTTTACAGAAGTCTACAAGATACAATTTACTCACTCGGGGGCTACCCCCACCTCGGCATACATACACTCATATTTCCACTTGGAAAAATTGCTTTTACAAGCTAACGATATACAACAGCAGTCTACTATTCTTATTCTACAGGCTCGCCCTTTGGCGCATCGAGTGGCCCTACAAGGTGCTCACTAAAGCTCTGGACCTGCTGAATCATCTGAC
The DNA here is from genome assembly GCA_947311845.1 of Poa pratensis. NCBI lineage: Eukaryota > Viridiplantae > Streptophyta > Magnoliopsida > Poales > Poaceae > Poa > Poa pratensis. Next base: position 131,827,376 of record CAMZMU010000063.1, on the reverse strand, counting down.
GCGCAGCCGCAAGAGTATCGGCGTAGTCACCCTCTCCAGGCAAGCCGTCAAGCACCTTGTACAGTGGAAGATTAGGCCGGTGCATTCGAACGTACGCCAGCGCCACGTTCGCCCCGGCAACAAGTTGAGTGTGCACGACTTCCTTCAACGCACTGCCTTCACGGAACCTCTCCAGCAGCGCAGCCAGTCCATTAGGCTGCTCGTTGTGCGGAAAATACACCCTGTTGATCTGCCAGAGGGTTTTTCTACAACCTTCCAAGAGCACAGCAGCCCGCCAGGTGCGATCCAGCATTCGCGCCAGTACACTACCTCTGGATTTATTCGACCAAAACTGACGCGCTTCGGGTGAGTCACCGGCGGCTTCTTTCTCCACCCGCTCGTCTACTCGACTTTGCTCGGCCTTCCAGTCAGAGTTCACATCTGCATCAAGACCCAGCACTAAGAACAGTAAAAGGATAAACAAGTCGAAGCACAGTGCTAGAAGACCAACCTTGCAGCTGCCGACTGATCAAGTCCATCTCGCCCAGCAGAAACTCCTCTCGCTGGGAGAACGGCGCAACGGGCCGTGACCTCAAGCGCTCCAACTCCAACTCGGCGCTCTTCAACTTCGACTCGAGCTCAACAATCTTGTTCCTCATGAAGGTGATCACCCGTTGATCATTACACTTCGCGCAGGAGCTGGAGGAGCTCGACGGCGACGACGAGTGGGTGCAGCCGAAGAGGTGTCCTCCTCGTCGCCCGCACCAGTCGTTCCAGCGACCCCAGGAGCTTCGCCCATCTCAGACTGCCAAATTCGACAGCGTCAAGCAAGGAAAAGAACATTCATTCAAGCCTAGATATGAAAGAAAACTCGAAGGCACAAATTCGCATTTCAACATCAGCATGTTCGCGGCCAGAAGACCCGCAAAATATATAGTTCATTACAGACCGAACCAAAAGCAGAAGAATCTTAAAAGAACGGAGTCTACATCACAGACTCCGACTGGGAACGGCTCTTCCTAGCAGCCAACTCTGCAGCCTTGGCAATCCTCTTCTCGAAGGTGGCGATCAACTTTGCAGCCAGCTGACTCGCCTGCGTCTTCACACCGCTAAGGGACGCGGTCTTGCCATCAGGCTTCCGAGGGAAGTCGCTGACAACCTTCTCAAAATCACCTACGACTTGGTGACCAAGAAGTAGCTGGAAAGTGAGCTCGGAGCCGCGTACCGTCTGCGCACGCGTGTAGTCCACCAAGGTGGTCGCATTGCCTTCGAACGGAGCCGCAAGCGCGTCGACAGCAACCGGCGATGGCTTGCTGGGGAAGATGCTCCGGTGCACAGTCGCCAAGGCGCCTGTCGACTTCTGCAGCGCCGCCGAAGCATACGCGCAGACGCGGTCGATGAAGCCAACAGCCTCCGCCAAGCCGACATTCTCGCTGGAAGTCCCTTCTGGAGGAGCACCTCCGCAAGTCTCTGATCAAAAAAACCACACCCGTAAGACATCAGAAGTCGACAAAAGGCAAAGTAGGCACTGAGCCGAAATACTTACTTCCAATAACATCTGTGAGTGCGAGCAAGCGGTCGACCTGGGTCTTCTCCAGATCATCCCGAGCTTGTTCACGCTCTCGGGCCTCACTCAGCGACTGCTCCAGCTCCGCGACTCGTTTCTTCATGCTCTCCCTCTCGCCTATAAGGATCAAGAGCAGTGTTAGTCATAAAAGGCAGTCGAAGCGCCCCTGGAACACAAGGGTTCACACTCACTATTCGCCTGCTCCAGAGCAGTGCGGAGTTGGTCCCTCTCCTGCTCCATGCGAACGAAGGCTGCGGCTCCCTCCATCTGCTGGCGATAAAACGGCTGCGGGAAACACAAGACATCAATCTGCGCCCGACTATTCTAGTCACGCACATCTTCGGGGGCTACTCCCATCGGGAGCGCTGTTCGCGCACCCGATACAGATTTTGCAGAATGAGTCAAAGGACACTTACATGCTCAAGCAGCCCAGCGTCAGCCGGAGTCGCATCAGCAGCTTTCTCTGGCACGGAGGAGGTCGAAGTCTTCAAGGCCAAAGCGTCACTCGCCTGAGCTCTTCTCCGGTCGTCTTCGCAGTCTGCTCGATCATGGGAGCAGAAGTGTGCTCCATCTCACGAGGAGAACCAGCAGCGCCAGTACGGTCGCTGTGACAAGAACTCAATTCAAGGACTCGCAAATCAAAAAGCACACTCGACACAAACAAGAAGATGGTTACGCGACTAACCTGGCGCCATCCGCATCATCTTCACTGCCCAGGGAGACGGAGGCCATCCTCGCAAACTCAGTCGGTGGCGCAGAGCCGAGGGGAGGCACGTCAAAGGCTCAGCCAGGTCACTCGTGTGCCTAGCGCCCGAGGACGACTCGCTCACCTCCTCTCACTCTCCACCCGCCTCCTTCACGGGTGACGAGGCCGAAGCAGAGTCGCCACTCTTTCGCCTCTGCCGCTTCCGCGCGGCTCCTCATCTTCATCATCCTCCTCCAACTCTTCACTCGGAGAGGTGGCGGAGGGAACTTCATCGTCATCAGCCTCGTCCTCCTCAGGGAACTCTGCCTCTTCGTGAGGTCCATTCTCCATCAACGGAGGAAGACTAACATAGCTCGCACGACCCTGTCAGCACATGAAGCATTCGAGTCAGGCAAAAAGATTCGACAGAAGAAGATACAAGCAAGAATGAAAGCGAACAAAGCTCACCTCGGGTACAGGGTTGTTAGGCCCGTACAGCTTGACCGGGCACTTGACGTTACACGGGTCAGCGGCTCGGAGGCTAGTGATGCTCCTCACCTTCGACTCGACTTCGTCATCATCGAGCTCGGTCGGCGACGTCCGGTCGGGATCGCCAACACCTTCATACGCCCACATTGGGTGGACGCGAGCGCGGAGCGGCTGCACCCGAAGCCTGAAGAAGGTGGCAATAAGGTGAACTCCACCTGTCTCGCGCCCTAGACTTTTCAGAAGGCCACGAAGAAGCGTCAGCAAGGGCTGAGTCGCCTCCCTGTCCTCCTTCGACAGCGGGTGCGCCCACGCATTCGTCTTCCGCAACTCGCGATCAGCCGCGAAGTCGGGAAGTCCCTTTTGGTCGCACCTGATGTAGAACCATTTCTTCCGCCAGCCCTGGACGGAGTCGGACTTCTTCATCTGAAATAGCTGGTGTCGCCACGCACCTGGATGCCGAAGCCGCCGACTGGATACACCTGCTTGTTCTTCCCCACATTCCTCCTCACGAGGAATAGCGACTTCCACAAGCCAATTGGGTGCGATCCCAAGGAAGCACTCGCAGAGCACGAAATAGCTCGCGATGCTCAAGACGCTGTTGGGGGTCAGATCATGGATCTGAATCCCATAAGCATACAAGAGACCACGGACGAAATCATGGAGGGGGAACCCGAAACCCCGCGGAAGGAAATCCACGAAGCAAACGCGTTCCCCCTCGCGAGGAGCGGGGAATACCTCTTTCCCGGGAGCGCGCACCGTCGCCTGTTCTGCCGGCGACAGCAGCCCCTGCGCGCGGAGGGCCTCGAGGTCGGCCTTCTTCACCGACGATTTCACCCAGTCGCCGTCGGGCTTCTTCATCACGCTCGCCTCGGCGGCGGCGACGGCGCCAGCAGCAGGCTTCCCCCTCTTCATCGCGGCCTTGCTCATGGAGGGCGGAGAAAAGAAACTGGCAGAAAAGAACAACAATGGCGGAGAGCAAGCAGCGGAGACGATGGCAGAATGGGGATGGAATGAACTGTTCGCCGCCGTGGTAAAAAATATATACCGCGTGGCCAGTTAATCCAGGCCGTCCTCATCGAAACCGCACTCCAATACATCATCTGGCCGACCACGTGTCGCGCGGAGATAGCAACCGTCGCCGGCCACGCCGCCCACTACGCACGGGAATCAAGGCGCCATCATCACACCGCGAAATTTTCGCGCCCAACGGTCAGTATAAAGCGGCAACCGCTGTCTCCAGTCAATACTGACAGTGGGACTGCACTGTCACGTCCCATCGGACACAGAGTGCGCCAAAAACGTCAGCGCTAACGTCAACCGCGAAGGCGTAGGAAGTAAGCCAACGGGCTGATTGATAACTCGAACAGTTCATTCGAGTACAAGAAGATTCAGTAAGCTGCAAGAGCTGAACAAACTCGTGCAGTAAGCCAAACCGGCCGAATAAACAGTAAGTCAGGCAAAGCCAGTCACGACTCGAACAGGTCGAGTCCTTTCTTTACTCCCATCGGGAGCGGGCTTTTCGACTGAAGAAAAATTGAGTTTAACCTCAATTGCAAGCAATTCAGCTTAATCTCGAGGGCTACTCCCATCGGGAGCGCTGTTCGCGCTCCCGAGTGACTCAGAGCAATAGCAGTCGAAAAATCACCGTAAGCCGTGAACGGCCGGAGTCGACTAATTTTACTTGTTCCTTTCAGGAATCCGACGGCGTGCCCAGGAGGAAGGAGTCCTTTACCGATTCTACGATTCGACTAAGCACTCGGGGGCTCCTGTCGTGGGGTCACTCTTCGACTGTCCCACGGTGGGGACACCTGGGTCACGCCAAGCCTGTCAGCCTATGACGAGGGCCCAAGGAAGGCCCAAGGAGGACGATGTGCGGCCCAAGATAGTCGACGGATAGGTCATGCGACTCCTATCATCTTGTAAGCGCCATCGGCACCGTTCACCTGAGACCTAGCCTACCATATAAAGGCTAGGAGGGTCCTTCGTCTAGGGTCCGCTCATAGCCGCCACCACAAACCCTAGCGAGATTGTCATCTCGCCATTGTAGTCACAACTCGCCATTCAATACTAGATAAGCAGGAAGTAGGGTGTTATCCTCCGGGAGCCTGAACCTGGGTAAACGCCTTGCTTGTCAGCCGTCGTGATCACCAGCGCTCATCTCTCTTCCCCTCAATCAACCCGGGGAACGCAACCCAGGGATTTGCCGAGTCCGCACCTCGTCACCTCTCAAAGGGGAACATATTGTGTAGAAATATAGGACCGAGAATGGAAATCTCTTCGACTAGGTGAACCAGGAGGTGCGTCATAATATTGAAGAAGGATGGTGGGAACACCAACTCGAAACTGACAAGACATTGGACCACATCCTTCTGTAACTGTGGTAGATCTTCAGGATTGATTACCTTCTGAGAGATTGCATTGAGGAATGCACATAGCTTCACAATGGGTACTCGAACATTGTCCGGTAGAAGCCCCTCAATGCAATCGGAAGCAATTGCGTCATAATCACGTGGCAGTCATGAGACTTTAGGTTTTGAAACTTTTTCTCTGCCATATTTATTATTCCCTTAATATTCGACGAGAAGCCAGACGGGACCTTGATACTGCTCAGGCATTCAAAAAAGATTTCCTTCTCTTGTTTGGTAAGAGCGTAGCTGGCAGGACCTTGAAAGTGTTCTGGATGCAGGCCTTCTGGGTCTTTCATACGTTGCTGGTCCTGCCGTGCTTCCGGTGTATCTTTTGTCTTCCCATACACGCCCAAGAAGCCTAGCAGGTTCACGCAAAGATTCTTCGTCACATGCATCACGTCGATTGTAGAGCGGACCTCTAGGAATTTCTGGTAGGGTAGCTCCCAAAATATAGATTTCTTCTTCCACATGGGTACGTTTCCGTCATCGTCCTTCGGAACAGATCGTCCGCCAGGACCCTTTCCAAAGGTTACTATTTCATCCAAATCCTTGACCATATCAAATACATCAGCACCAGTACGTTCCTTAGGCTTCGGCTGGCGACATGCCTGACCGTTGAAATGCTTGCCTTTATTTCTTAAGGGATGCTTCGCCAAAAGAAATCGACGATGCCCTAGGTACACATTCTTCTTACAATGTTCTAAATATATACTTTCAGTATCATCTAAATAGTGCGTGCATGCATTGTATCCCTTGTTTGTCTGTCCTGAAAGGTTACTAAGAGCAGGCCAATCATTGATGGTTACAAACAGCAATGCTCGTAGGTCAAATGGCTCCTGTTTGTGCTCATCCCACACACGTACACCTGGTTTGGCCCACAACTGTAGAAGTTCTTCAACTAATGGCCTTAGGTACACATCAATGTCGTTGCCGGGTTGCTTCGGGCCTTGGATCAGCACTGGCATCATAATGAACTTCCGCTTCATGCACAACCAAGGAGGAATGTTATAGATACATAGAGTCACGGGCCAGGTGCTATGACTGCAGCTCTGCTCCCCAAAAGGATTCATGCCATCTGTATTTAGACCAAACCTTAAGTTCTTTGCGTCAGCTGCAAAGTCCGCGTACTCTTTATCGATCTTTCTCCACTGCGTCCCATCAGCGGGGTGTCTCAACATCCCGTCTGACTTACGGTCCTCTTTGTGCCATCGCAACAACTTAGCATGCTCCTTGTTTCTGAACAAACGTTTCAATCGTGGTATTATAGGAGCATACCACATCACCTTGGCAGGAACCCTCTTACGGGGGGCTCGCCCTCAACATCACCAGGTTCATCTCGTCTGATCTTATACCGTAATGCAGTGCATACCGGGCATGCATCCAAATTCTCGTACTTCTCACCGCGGTAGAGGATGCAGTCATTAATGCATGCATGTATCTTCTGAACCTCTAAACCTAGAGGGCAGACAACCTTCTTTGCTTCGTACGTACTGGCGGGCAATATGTTATCCTTTGGAAGCATCTTTTTTAACTTTTGCAGCAACTTTTCAAATCCCCTGTCACTCACACCGTTCTCTGCCTTCCATTGCAGCAATTCCAGTGTGCTACCCAGCTTTTTCAGACCATTTTCGCAAGTTGGGTACAACAACTTGTTTTGATCCTCTAACATTTTATCGAACTTCTCCCTCTCCTTTTCACTTTCACAGTCTCTCCGTGCATCAGCAATGGTCTGACCAAGATCATCAGCGGGCTCATCATGTGCCTCCCCTTCAGCTTCCCCTTCAGCCTCCCCTTCAGCTTCCCCCATGGAAGTATCACCGTATCTAGAGAACCCATGATAGTTGTCATCATCCTCTTCTTCTTCATTGTCTTCCATTATAACCCCCCTCTCTCCGTGCTTGGTCCAACAATTATAGCTGGGCATCAAACCATACCGAAACAGGTTGATGTGAAGGATTTTTGAGTCTGAGTAATCCTTCGTATTCTTACAGTCACTACACGGACAGAATACAAAACCATTCCGCTTGTTCGCATCAGCCACACGGAGGAATTCACGCAAGCCATTCATGAACTCGCCAGAGCGTCGGTCAGTACCGTACATCCATTCCCGGAACATCTGCATTATTGTATAAGTATATCAAAAACCATTACACAACATCATGAATAGAGATCAGTGACCAATTTTATACAAGTTGTTCATCACATCCACTAATTAAAAAAATTCTACTCCATACTCATTTTGATCAATTACTAAGTAAAAAACATCTGGACATATGCAAACTAACAATTTAATGTGAGCTTGGATCATTTTCACTTCATTTACTTGTTGAAATCTAAAAATTTGAATTTTGAAAAATTTACATGCACCAATTTTTGAATTGGACAAAACAATTAACATGAAAAATGTGGAACTTTTAATTATTGATCTAGCAGTGAAAACCTCATACCATTCTGAGCTCTGAAACTATAAAATTACATATTTCAACTTTCAGTAACTTTTTGCCTAATCAAAATTTGCCTAAAATTACACATCTAAAATTCCCTCTACTCCTAGAGCATGAAATCCCTCTCTACTTCTAGAGCATTGAGGCAAACTAATAACGAGAGATGAAAGGATAAATTTGCTAACCTTTTAAAACCATGGATTTAGGGGTTACCACCAAATCTTGGAGAAAAAATTGAGCATGAACTCGGCTTGATCAAGAGGAAAAATGGCCACCATGCGTATGAGCTCGAGCTGCAGTGGACGAACTTATATATAGGGGTCGACCTCTAGTCCCGGTCCGTGATACGACCCGGGACTAGAGGACTCCGCCTGTGGGGCTGGCTGGGCACGAAGCCTTTAGTCCCGGGCGGTATAACGGCCCGGGACTAGATGTCAGGCACGACCCGGGACTGGAGGCTCCCCGGCCTCCTAGCCGTTACACAGTGGGGACTAGTGCTCTTTCCTGGACAGGGATGGAAGACCCTTTTTCCACTAGTGAGAGCTACAAGAACCCGATGCCAGAGACCTCGAGTTTGATAACCGACTCGCCTATCGCGCTCTCCGATCCGCCCCGCCCTCGTCGCCACCCGTTACTTGCTCTCTACCAGTCAGCCACGCGGTGTGCCCTTCTACATGGCCGCCATCTACGACAGTTTCAAAGCTGGCGGCAGTGCCACGTACCTGGACGCGGCCGACGGGGAACATACATCCCGAGTTATTCTGGTGCCCAATAACAGATGGTCCAATAATACGAAGAAGATCGCGTCGTCAAACGGTACTTCGGCTGTATAAAACAGCATGTTTCCCGATGCTCCCAATTCTAGATCAACACCTTACACTACTCCCTTGTGGCTGCAAGATTTTCCAAGCAAAAACCCAAACAAATTAGTTAAGCTAAGCAATTTTCGAATGATCAAAACATGTTGAATATATGGAGCTCATATATCGAGGAGCAGTCGTCTCTCAAACTTCTCTAGAGGACAATCATAACATACACCGGTCATTCACCAACCAACTCTGCCCTATCGTAAATATGCAAATTGTTTTTTTAGCGAGTACGCCAAAGGCTTACCATTCATTTATAGAAGATAATAGAGTTTAATTACAAGCAAGCACCCCACATGCAAATATGCAAATTGTGAATAAGGACAACCAATACTCACATGTTCACTAAGTCACCACATCTCCTTCGAAAGCAAGCTAACATGGTCGAGTTTATTACAGACGCATTATTTTTCATAGAGTCGCCGTGCCTCCTACTTTCCATGGCAGTAACTAAGGTATTTCCAGCGGACTACCTCTTTATTGTCGCATATACCCTTGGAGCTAATATTTCTTGCGTATTGTCAACTCTTGAATCTTCATGTCTGTCCAAGTCATACACACGAGTCATTTACATCTTCGCCTAGTTAACTTATTAATTAACTTAAAATCGGACGGAAACCAAAAGAACCGGGGCTAAGCCCACATGAACACTAGCACAACAATGGCCAAGCTGAAACACCGATCTGCCTAGACTAGACATGACGCAGATGAAGAAGACATCCCCCAGGAGAGCTGGGCCAACGCAATGCCGATGAGCAGCATCAAGAGCAACCTTGTCGTCCACACGACACGAGGCCGCTGCCCTGAACACTGTTAAATTTACGGTGCCACCACCCCGATATCTAGCAGCTCCGCCACGCCTAGCAAACAGTCAACACCACCTTCCCGGACACCCTCCCAACATACAAGCGCCCGCGCTCGAGCCATAACGGCAAAGAGCCCTGCTGCCACCGGTGTCATTTGGGCTTTTGCCCGTCAGCGCCCTCTGATGACTGACCATGGGAGGAGGGGAAGGCTGGGGCAGGGATGCCACAGTGCTGCCATGAGAAACATAGATGGGAGCGCGCCATTTTGTTTTGTCCATGCCATGAATTAATTATGTCTATGTATGCCCAGATACTATTAATTTGTTTAAATTTCTGAATTTAAGAAGCGGGATTGTAAACAACCAAATAAAGAAAATATCAAATGAAAAATCGTCGAATAGAGAAACAACCACCGAGAGAAGCGTTGGAATCAACGTCAACAACTTCCTTGTGATCCACGGGCGGGTACTCCAAACTGCGACTTAACTATGTCTATGTATGCGCTGGTACGTACTAACATTTTGTTTGAACTGTTGTATGTAACGATGCTGGGATTGTAAGCGACATAGTTACAAAAACAGATTAGCAAACGACAATCCGTTGGAAAGAGAAATAACAACCGAAATAAGCGTTGGAATAATACTAGTCAAGTCAAAGCCAATTCCTAGTTTTGCTGACCTCCTGCCTCACGGAAACTGTCCAAAACAGAGCAGAGCAAAAAATGATACTGTAATAAATCTGCTCGCCCGCCACTATGTTGCAACCGTCGAAAGCCTATATTGTAACAGTACACTCACTGAACTGGAAGCTAAGAAAAACATATCCACGAAGAGCACGATATTGTTATTACTAGTAACTAGCTGGGTGGCCCGCGCATTTGCGCGGCTAGAATCACCAAGTACCTTTATATTATCTCTTTCTCGGATGTTCGAGTTCCTTATTTTAATGTTATTTGATTCAACCCAACGTTGTAATAAGAGAAATAACATGATGTGGGGTTATACTCATCAAGTACCGTGATATTATTCTTTGGCGTATGATTTGTCCTTATATGATGTTATATTTATTTACCCATCCTTATAGTAGAACTAATATGCAATTAATTGAACCAAAGAGGTATTTATAACGCAAAATTTTCGGCGCATTTTATTTCAAAGCCATAATCGTACATCATCGATTACATAAGCGAAAGTAAAGCTTGGAGTGTATGCCTTCAAAAATAAAAATTTACTTCCATAGAGACATCTCCTCGAGAATCAAGAAGGAAGATGATTTTCTCCTCTAAGCTATAGCGACCTGCATCCTCGGAGCATAGTACATCTGTTCCATGTATGTGTGTTGTGAGAGGTACCCCAACATTCATGCATTTTAAGTGACCTCCTGCATTCCGACAAATATAACCAACTGCATCCGCATCAATGAAAAACGGGAAGATCTTACAATTCCACAATTTCACATCTTAGTATCATTGGGACATCAGATCAATTAATATGGAAAATGTACAACAAAAGCATGACTTTTGAGTAATAATTACTAACTTGTAAATATTATGCCGTGAAGTGAACTTAAGTGCCACTAATGCAACAAAAAACTGCGTAGTTCGTTACACTATCCATCAATTCTACAAAACAGCTTGTGTACAATGGATTGATGGCCACGTACCTGAAGAATTTTAGCTCAAAAAGGACATGCAGGCTGCAGCTGAAAAGTGAGCTGGGAGCAAGCAAAATAGTGCAACCTTCTCCCCAACAAAATTAACTCTTGTTTTTTATACACTGAAGAGCATGAGGCGGCCTAAGTGAGAACACGGAAAGAGATTTATTTGATCCCTGTAATAAGCAGCCAATCCTAAGTAAATACAGCAAATTGTAATTGACTAATGAAGACAAAACATTAATTCTTTGTGTGCTTATTATTTGGTGCATTTGTTGGCATCCAAGTTTTGATCATATTAACAACTCAGGGTAAAGTTTTAGACTGCTCTTAAAATTCAGGATCTCCAAGTATTTGAAACTTCATCCTACTCTCTTACAGCTCATTGTAAAGATGTCTATGTTGAGAACAATTTCAGGAGAAAAATATAGACATACCTCTTACCAGGGTGGGTCTCGCATTTGCGCGGCTAGACTCGCTACCCATAGTCATATTTGAAACATAATTTGTTTGTTATTTGGGCATGTATCAAATAATTAATCATATTTTCTTTTGCTTCTTTAGCATTTAACAGTACACAACTCAGTATCTGAGTAGGCAAAGAGTGTAGTGCAAAATTATGATAGCAAAAACCTGATACCATTTTGTCAAACTATTTATCTTATTTTTATTTATTAGATTATTGGGACCATACGTTTTGAATTGAACAACATGTGGTTTCGACATACGGCCCCGACGTGCAAAACCCTATATTGCCATACTACCTCCGGGTTTATCTTCAGCATTACCTCTACTCCAATTATCATAGGTCATGCCTTATTTCAACATTTGTCTCTATACTACCTCCGTGCATGTTTCTTTCCCTGCTACGGAAATTTAATTACATTGTATATTCAGTGGAAGTTATCAAACAAAATCTGGATTCCAGACTTAGAAGTCACAACTAAACAAATCCAAGTAAATTGTACATGCAAACAAAAATAAAGAGAAATAATGCAGTACTATTTATAGGGCTTTTCAAATACATGCATGGCATTGTTAAGAAATTGAAATAAGCAATTATTTAGGCTAACATAGGCCGGTAGAAATATATAAGAAAGGCATCAACAATTATACCTCGTTGTGTTCTATAGTTGGTCCTAATACACCTCCCAGTAAAAAAAAACACAAAGCAGTCGCAACAATAACTCTGTGCACAATTAAGCAGAGAGTGAAAAACTTGATTGTTGTGTTGCTGACATCCATGATCTATCCTAATTATGAAGTGGAACGCATGCCATCAATCCAGTAAGTGCATGTAAAGTTATATCTAGAGCAGAAAACTTGAGGGTACATAAATTCTTGCCCGGTGATTCGGCGTAGGAAGTTTCGACGGTGTCGAGGAACTGAACAGCTGCATCGTCAGTCCGCCTCTCTTCCTCGCGGCAGCCTCAAAGAAGACGTCGGCCACCAAATTTTCTGAAAGATCCGCTGCACGTCCTCCTCTTCTAAATCAACAATCATGAGATAAAATATGTGTTGGCACATGATGGACTTGAAAATAAAGATTCAGCTAGTGCTGTTGGGGAACACCATCAGGAGATCTTTGTAGGTTGTTCCTAAGAGAAGTAAGAAAGTTGTATATGTATACAACTAAAACAAAAATGAAGCTGTTGATCGACCCGATATTAGCTACCGCTGGACGTGCTAACGTCGGTGATCCGTATTGTCTGTGTTGCTATCAAATCATGGTTGGGGTTCATGCGTCATGAGTGCGCGATCTGGTTGAGTACTCCAGGCGGACGGCCTCCTCGCCAGTTCCTGCCGTGATGTCTTCTATCATCTGGTCGGGAGCTCAATGCTCGCGAGTCGCGAGGCGTGCACTCACTGTACCTCGGCCAGAACGGCATGAAGCTCGTTTTCTTTGCTAGGACTGTTCGTGCCGTCGATCCGCCGAGTTTGTACTTGATGGAAGGGTCAGTATACATCGCTGTCGTCGATCCGCCGGCTTGTACTTGATTGGATCATCGTAGACGCACGCATGGCTCGACAATTCGCCGGGCTTGCACTTCATGGGATGGTCATGAATGCCGGTATGCATCGCATGAGCGCGTGCTGTATGCATCGCTGCCCTGCTGTGGATCCGCCGAGCTTGTACTTCATGGAATCGTCATGGACGGCAGCATACATCGCTGCCGTGTCGTCGATCCGCCGGATTTGTACTTGATTGGATCGTCATGGATGCATATGCATCGCTGCCTCGATTCGCTACTCGCTAGGCTTGTACTTGATCGTGTCGTCAAGGACACCGGTATGCAACGCTGCCGTGCCGTCGATCCGTCGGGGTTGTACTTGATGGATTGTCATAAGCGCACGACGTCGTCGCATGTGTTCCAACTCGAGTCGAGCTTGGCGACTTCTATTTCCAAGTCAGGTTCTGTTTCCGTCCCGTAGTTTGTACATATTTAAACTCACGATCCTTCTAAAGCAGCCCGGAAGGTAAACCAAGATGATACGCATCTTGTTTATTGACCATCCAGATCGATGAGAAAATAATTTTTTAAACGGGTGTGTTGCTAATCTCCTTTCTCTGTACGGATGCGCACTTCTCTACTTGTTTTTATTTTCTGTCTCTAACACGGATCGTATGACAAAAGGACTTCTTAGATGGCGTGGTTACTCTCCTTGCCCTCTACGGCTGCGTACGCCTCTTTCTATGCCCTCTCGCGTTTTCTCATCAAATCTAAACCGTTGTTTTTTTGTTGTTTGGTTTCGATTAATCCTAACCATTGGTTATCCTGTGTTTTAAGTATATAATAGATAGTAGATAAAAGGCATCCCTGCCCAACATTAAATGATAAAGCCCTAAACGAAACAAGGTTTAGTTGCATACAATCTCACTGGGGATACAAGTTTGCTTGGAAAGCTTAGCAGAGTAGTTTAGAGGAACTTAAAGCCACACGCGCCAACATATATAACATGCCAAATCAAAAGTTAGCTAGGGGCGAACGTGAAGCAGGAGTAAGTGGCACCGAGGAGCCGATGATCCACTTGATCATCTTCAGAAGCCACTCTGCTTCGAGCTTGTCGACGCCTATTTACGACTCCTTGAGCAAACACTGAAACACTCGAGATACGGAGATACCCAGACCAAGCATGGAGAGCACGCCGCCGGCCAGCGCCAGCTCGAGCGCCGGCCATGGACGTGAGGGCGGGAACGTTCTCCTCCTCCCGTTCTCGGCGCGCAGGGCCACACCAACCCGATGCTCGAGTTCGGCCGCCGCCTCGCCTACCACGGCCTCCGCCCCACCCTCGTCGCTACCCGCCACGTCCTCTCCACCGCCCATCCACCCGGCGCGCCCTTCCGCGTGGCCGCCATCTCCGACGGCTTCGACGCCGGCGTTGGCGCCTCGTCCAAAGGTGCCGCGGAGTACTTCTCCCGGCTGAAGGCCGTCGGGTCCGACACGCTGCGGGAGCTCCTGCTGTCGGAGGCGCGCGCGGGGCGGCCCGTGCGCGTGCTGGTGTACGACGCTCTCCTACCGTGGGCGCGCAGGGTGGCGCGCGCCGCCGGCATGCCCACCGCGGCGTTCGTTTCCCAGCCGTGCGCGGTGGACATCGTCTACGGCGAGCTGTGGCGGGGCGCATGGCGCTGCCGGCGACGGACGTGCGCGAGCTGCTCGCGAGGGGTGCGCTGGGCGTGGAGCTGGGGCTGGAGGACATGCCGCCGTTCGCCACGGTGCCGCAGTCGGAACCGATGTTCCTGAAGGTGTCGCTGGGGCAGTTCGATGGGCTGGAGGACGCCGACGATGTGCTCGTCAACTCTTTTCGCGACATCGAGCCAAAGGTGAGCATGTGTGGTGTGTGTGCTCCTCAACTCTGCTCCACTCACTTAACTGTCGCTGAATTGAATGTATCTAGACATGCATGTTTATACATCCGATTCAGCGAAATAAATATGAATCGGAGGGAGTACGTTTTTCTGAAAAGTGCTAGTGGGTCTCGAACTCATCACTAGAGCTTGATTTTGAAAAATTTACAAAACATACTTCTAGATCTAAAAAAAATCTGAAATTTGATATACAAATGCATATACAAAATTATGTACGTACGTATGCAAAATGTTTCGTAAAACAAACATCGTATTTTGGCTACACAAAAGAGAAATTTCGGGGCGAAAACTACTGTTTTCCATTTATTTTGTCCATGATTTTGTTATTTTTATGTATCTCGGAATACCATTTTTTTCACCTTGCATATACGTAGAAACATGGGTATGTATCCAACGGAAAAAGAATTTATTTTTAAAACTCAAAGTTAAAATTTTCAAATCTTTTTGCACTCGAGCACAACAGTGCTAGGGTGCCACAAATCGGCGTTCCTACATCTGTCTATATGTAACCGTAGATACACTTAATCGAGACATTTAATAAAGATATTAAATTATATCCCTACATAATAACACAATGGAACAATACATTATAAAATATTTTGAAAATAATCGTCGAACTCAAGAAGTCAAGGGAAATTACTTTTTCATCTAGCAAACTCAACCTCACACGACATCATGCTAACTGGTAATGACATTCTTTTGAGTAGTATGTTGCACGTCTCAAATTTACAAATTGTGTCTCAAGCAAATGAAAATAGTGTCTCAAACCGTGTCTCCAACTACAACATAAGGCAGATTTATGAAGTCCCGGAAAATCTCGCTACATGATTTCCTGCAGCAATTTATTATGTGCCTTGTAAAAGCTTCTAAGGTCACAACATTCCACATTTCGAATACAAGTGTAGATTTATAATATTCTAATTCGTTGGTTTTAATGTGAATTTGTTCTTTGACACTTTGCCAACCGAACAGGAGGCAGAGTACATGGAGTTAACATGGGGAGCAAAGATGATAGGCCCAACATTGCCATCATTCTACCTCGACGATAATCGCCTGCCATCCAACAAATCCTACGGTTTTAGCATGTTTGGCAGCGACGCACCATGCATGGAATGGCTAGAGAAGCAGAATATTTCTTCCGTTGTGCTTGTATCATATGGGACTTTTGCTAACTATGATGAAACCCAGCTAGAAGAGCTTGGCAATGGACTATGTGATTCCGGTAAACCTTTTCTTTTGGTCGTAAGGTCCAACGAAGCTCACAAGTTGTCTGAGAAACTGAAGACGAAGTGTGAGACCAGTGGAATAATTGTTTCTTGGTGCCCCCAACTTGAGGTTCTGGCACACAAGGCCATCGGTATGATATCACAGAACTATATTTATTTTCCTCCTCCAATGATATGATTTAAAATATTTGATAAAATGAAAAATTCATGGTTTTTATTTTCTAAACACATGTGCAGGTTGTTTTGTTACACACTGTGGATGGAACTGAACGTTGGAGGCGATTGTCAATGGTGTACCTCTTGTGGGAATTCCATATTGTGCGGATCAACCCACCATCGCAAAGTATGTGGAGAGCGCGTGGGGTATCAGTGTGCGAGTTCGAAATAACGAGAATGGGTCTCTAGGGATGGGGGAGATCGAGAGGTGTATTAGAGAGGTCATGGATGGGGAAAAGAAGGATGAGTACAAAAGGAATGCTGCAAAGTTGATGCAAAAGGCCAAGGAAGCAATGCAAGAAGGAGGAAGCTCAGAGAAGCATATTGCTTAATTTGCTAGAAAGTATTCGTCAATTTAAAGCTACAACAATACAATCTTTACTTCAAGATACGCATGTAGGCAATGATTCAGTCATACACATGCTTACGTACAGAGACAACTTTTTCGTATAGAGGACAACTTTTTTCGTATGTAATTTGAGTGATATCTTCTGACCTTGAGGGATACTCAAGCTTTCATATATCAACAATTATCAAAGAATGGATGGTATGGCTTATATTGGTGGTAACATTTATTGATGAGTTTTTGCGATATGACACGCAATGTTCTCAACTTGAATGGGAAATACTCTAAGCTGTAATTTTGGTAGCTGCGAGCTCGCTACACGCTGAGCTGTAATGGTGGTGCTGGTTGGGGGGGGGGGGGGGGGGGGGTACACATACACACATGATGAATAACAAGTAAACTGAAGATTTGGCTGCCAGTTCATCTGGAACTTAGAACTGCATCCGAGAGCAAAATGTTTGAACCAGTAAAACCTCAAACTCTGAGTGATACAATGTGTCATCCTGTTTAGAAGACATCTCTACATTTGTTGGGAGTGAGACTATCGACTTACAAAGCTACAGAAAATCTGGGGCATACTCAACAAACTTTACTAAGCTTCTACTTTTATTTCTTGATTTATTGCGCTCGAGTAGTCAACCTATCAAAGACTGTTTATTTCCTAAATCTACAGTACCAGAGAGCAAGCTACTAGAGGTTGGATGAGCGATCAGCGTACTCCTGGACCATCGCCCCGAAGAGGGAGGATGATTGTTCGATCAACATCGATGGTCAAATTCCTTTACCAGGCCTGGACAGAAATACTAAGATTTTAGAATGAAATTCTGAAGAAGAAATGACATGACCAACTGAACCAAGTGAAAGATAGGACTCCAGTCCTCTGAACCATACCTAGTAGCACTTAAGACCAAGAATTTTAGTTTTTCTATCGAAATCAGTGAGACTAAGCAAGACCTACCTGCGTCCAGCACCAAAACTCTGTCACAGTCCATGACTGTTGGTATTCGGTGTGCAATGCTAATTATTGTACATGATGAAAACTGTTCTCGCGTGATCTTCTAAATCGTGGCGTCAGTTTGAGAATCGACTGAAGCGGTTGCCTCATCCATGAATAAGATTTGATTCTGCTTTAGTATCACACGACCAAGACAAAGAAGCTGACCAAGTCACAAGTCACGCGCGCGGCTCGGCTGACAAGGGGCTCGTATAAGTAGAGAGAGGCAGATTTGGAGGGGTGGCGCAGGATGGGAGAAAGATGAGGGATGGGCAGTAATTTCGGATCGTCTTCTTTCGCATCGCCTCGTTACCCTCTGTTTCTGCTGCTTGTTGTGGTAGACGTACAGAACAGGCGGCCGAGATGATTTGGTGCCACGGATTGCTGACATGTACATATCTAATGGGTAATGGGAGGTTAACTAGGCGTCGAGGGCACATCCAGACGTTCCTTAAAATCAAGATTTTTCCCCCCAACACTACGGGAAACGTACGAGACGCCGACGGCCGGACTGTACGCTGACGGCCAAATGTCGGGGCCGTCGGCGTACAAGCCGAGCTAGGGCAGCCGCTCCACCGGCCGTCGGCGTACAAAGGGTCGTCGGCGTAGCCATCTCGGGCCCGACGGCCGCCGTCGGCGTACCGGAGGCCGTCGGCGTACCCACGCCCACCGTGACGCCGTCGGCGTATAGATGTTCCTTTTTTATTTATTTCTCTATATAATATTTATTTATTTATTTCTCTATATAATATTTAATGTAGGTATAATTTATATAAATTGGATCTATAATTTTCCTCCCAATTTCGGTATCCCACCCGCATAAAATAACGGTTTGAGTTTTCCGGAACCCGACCCTACAACATATACATGTAAAATAAATAAAAACAACACATGTAATATACACCTACAACATAAATATTAAATATATGGCTCAAGAGTGTTGTTTGTTTTAAATGTCCATTATCCTACTCCGGGGTGTGACCGTCTTCACCGGCTTCACTTTCTCTCTAGTGAGTTTTTGCACTTAGAGTTGAAAACTCCCTCTTCCGGCGAACCGGATGGAATATTGTGTTTATTTGGGGTAGACTTTGGTTTCCCACCTTCCTATTGCCTAACCTAACACAACCAAGTAAAAAAAGTCCACTGGCCTACCCCCTTTCGACGGCGTTCAAGGGGGTAGACGAAAACGTTAGGATTTTTCCAGCGGATTCAGGGTTTCGCCGAAGCAGGTCCCCGGAGCGTCGGAACCCCACCAAAACCTAGGTGGTGCCATACCATATGTATACAAGTGTGTTGTTTGTTTTAAATGTCCATTATCCTACTCCGGGGTGTGACCGTCTTCACCCGTTCATGCTTTGAAGCGCATCTGCAAACGTATGGTAACATGTTGCCTGAAAGGCATTGTCTGCCTAAAAGCATGTACGAAACGAAGAAAATCCTGCGAGATCTCAGCATGGATTATGTAAAGATAGATTGTTGTCCAAAAGGATGCCTTTTGTTTTGGAAACAGTTTGCGGATGACAAGTACTGTAGCTTGTGTAGGGCCTCTAGGTATCATGAGGTAAAAGGAGCCGATGGTCAGAAGACGCAGTCAAAAGTCGCCATTAAGATTCTTCGTTACCTCCCATTCATAAACAGAATCAAGCGGCTTTACATGAACAAAGAGTCTGCCACACAGATGCAATGGCACAAGACGGGGAAGAGATACAAGGATGAGCACGGACGGGAATTGATGGGACATCCATCTGATGGTACGGCATGGAAGAACTTTGATACGAACCACCCCGATGAGGCAGCAGATGCTCGAAACGTGAGAATCGCGATAGCAACCGATGGATTCAATCCATATGGTATGTCGACTGCCTCGTACAGCTGCTGGCCCGTGTTTGTTATTCCGCTCAATCTCCCTCCGGAGCCCTAATGCAAAGGAAGACCATATTCCTGTCGCTGATCATTCCAGGTCCTGAATACCCGGGGAAGAATTTAAGTGTCTACATGCAGCCAATTGTGGATGATCTGAACCACTCTTGGCACCACGGGACGTTGACATATGATCGTGCATCGAAGACAAACTTCTTGATGAAAGTTTGGTACCACAATTCCATGCACGACATGCCCGGGTACGCCCTATTCTGCGGATGGTGTACAGCTGGTAAGTGGCCATGCCCAGTGTGCAGGAACCGACTTGAGTTCATGTGGCTAACCGCGGGACGGAAGTATTCCGCGTTTGACACACATCGAAAGTTCCTCAAAAGAGGGCATCGGTTTAGAGAAGACAAAAAGAACTTCAAGAAGGGCAGAGTTGAGCGTGAAGAAAAAGCGATACCAACTTTCGATGGTGCAGCTGTTGATGCTGAGCTAAGTGCTCTCGTGCCTGCTGAGGGAAAAGGCCCACGATATGTGGGATATGGTGTGACGCACAACTGGACTCACGTGGCAGGCTTGACGCAACTCGAATATTACAAGGACCTCGAACTTCCCCATAGCATCGATGTGATGCACACCGAAAAGAATGTTGGAGAGTCCCTCTTTCACACAATCCTGAACATTTCTGAGAAGTCGAAGGATAATGTTAAGGCTAGAGTTGATGTTAAGAAGCTCTGTGATAGGGAGAGAATGCACATGAAGCCTCCTGAAGGCCGTCAAAAGAACTGGTTCAAGCCGCATGCCGACTTCTGCCTTAGTAGTATGCAAAAGTCTGAGGCATTCTATTGGCTCAAATTTCGTCGTGATGTTCCCTGATGGCTATTGTTCGAATATAAGTAAGGGAGTCAATATACAATCGGAAAAGTCACCGGGCTCAAGAGTCACGACTATCATATATGGATTGAGCGGCTGCTACCGGTGATGGTTCGAGGGTATCTCCCCGACCGTGTCTGGCGAGTGCTCGCGGAGTTGAGCCATTTCTTCCGCACGCTCTGTGCTAAGCAGATATGTCCCCTGATTATTCAGAAGCTGCATGAACTAGTGCCGGAGTTGCTGTGCAACTTAGAGACGATATTTCCGCCAGGCTTCTTTACTCCGATGGCACATCTTGTTGTGCATCTCGCGAACGAGGCACTCTTGGGTGGACCGGTGCAGTTTCGTTGGCAGTTTTGTATTGAGAGAGAGTTTAAGTATATTCGAACCAAATGTGGAAACAAAAATAAGATTGAAGCATGCATAGCCGAGGCAACTATCCTCAGGAGATGGAGACGCCAGGCTAACGTACTATCCCGATGATGTTCCCACTATGCATAACCAGGCCTCTCGGTACAATGTCGACGAGCCCAAGCGAGACCCCAAGCTCTCCTCTTCCAGTGTCCCGGTGGCAAGACCGGTGGCGCAACAAGGTATACCTTGACCAATGATGAGCTGGAGTGCATAATGCTCTATGTGCTTATGAACATGAAGGAAGTGGTACGCGACGAGCAGGAGGAAGAGGGCAGTTTCCTTAGGTAAAATGGGGAACAAATTACTTTGCAACTACTAACTCGGTTTCGGTCTAATACGTATTTTCTCCTTTTAGCCAATTCAAGGATGAAATGTGGTCGGGAACATCAGATGGACCCGATGAAGCCGCGCTGGACACTCTTTTGAAAGAGCCTGCCCCCGGAAAGAAAAAATTCACGGCTTGGTTCAGGGAAAAGGTAATTTCTAACCTGTCCCTTCTACCTTGCAATCCGTGTCTTGTCCCTCTTACTAATGCACAAAACAATTTGTACTTGTAGGGAGCTGATCCCAACGTTGTGATGTCGGATGAGTTGAGATGTGTCTCCCAAGGTTGTAACCGTAGAGTCGAGATGTATGAGAAGTATGATGTGAATGGGTACCGCTTCCATACAGAGTTTCACCAGAACAGTCGGCCTAATGCAAAGACTATAAATACCGGGGTCTTCACCAAAGGAGCCGGTAATTATGATTACTACGGAAGGTTACAGAACGTATACGAGCTGACGTTCAATAACACGAACATAGAACTCAAGCTTGTTGTGTTCAAATGCCACTGGTTCGACCCTGTGGATGGAACCAAAAGTACCCCTTCCATTGGGTTAGTTGAAGTTAAGCCTTCAACCACCTACCATGGATCCGATGTCTTTGTTGTGGCTCACCAAGCCACTCAAGTTTATTATTTGCCCTACCCATGCAAGAAAGAGGGACTCATTGGTTGGGAAGTCGTGTTCCATGTATCGCCACATGGTAAGCTACCCATGCCCTCCGAAGACGATTACAACAACATTGACCCTAAAACATACGAGGGGATTTTCTATCAAGAGGAACAAACCTTTGGGGACTTTGGCATACAAGGTCTTGAGGACCGCGAGGACAATGCACAAACAGGTGGTGACGTAGTGGTGGATCTAAAGGATATAGATATGCTCAACAAGTTACAAAGTGATGACGATGATGAGCCTCCATCGTGCGATGAGGTTCCAATATACAACTCACGTGATAGTGATGTTGATAGTGATGATGAGAACCCAAGACTTAATTATGAGACTGATGATTCGGGGTGAGGGTCTTTTATGTCCTTATGCGTAGTATTTACTTTTCAACATGCTTAGCCTTTCAACATGCTTAGTCTTTCAACATGCTTCTTCTTCTTAATTGCATTACATCTTTATTCTTATTTACTACATTTTTCAACATGCTTCTTGTTAATTGCATTACATCTTTATTCTTATTTGCTACATTTTTCAACATGCTTATTAATTGTTTACCCTTTCTCAATGCAGGTGATTGACCAAGATGAGCCAAGGCAAGGAATCATCGGCTGCCCCACGCGGTCGATCGCCTATTCTCACGCGGTCAGACATGGGTGGCTCGAGCTCTCAGGAGATGTAGGATGTGTTCGGGTGTGTTTGTATGAATTCGTACTATGTTTGTGTCATTTGAGTTTGTATGAATGCTTGGATGAATTCGAATCATGTTTGTGTCATTTGGAGATCTATGTGATGTTTCTGTCATGTTTCTGTGATGTTTAAAATTTGTGCAATTTTAATTGTATTTAAAATGTGCTAGAAACCAGCAGCAACAATATGCAGAAACTAAAAAATATGGTCGCCCATACGCCGACGGCATTGCCGTCGGCGTAGGATACCAGCCAGACGCACAGGCTGCCGCCACGTCGCCCTGAAATGGACCATATGGTCATACATTGCCGTCGGCGTAAGTTTCCTCCCAGGCGCACCAGATGTTGACATCGACACTATACGCCGACGGCAGTGCCGTCGGCGTATGGTGGGCTGACGGAAACGGACGGATGCCGTCTTGTGGGGCCCACAGAGCGTACGCCGACTGGGGTGGCATACGCCGACGGCACTTCGGATACGCCGACAGTCCGGTACGCCGACGGCGAGACGCCGACGGCGGCCTTCGGCGTATGGGTACACCGACGGCAGACGGGCCGTCGGCGTTTTGAACGATTCCTGTAGTGCAACCGTAATAAGTTCTGTTTGACTCCGAAAACTACGTGATTGATTACTGGGCCAATCGGGCCTATACTGTAACAGTACACTAACTGAACTGAAAGCCAAGCAAAACAGATCCGTGGATCCATGATTATTACCAAATGCAGACTAAATATTGCCTATTACACATTTGTTTCGATTGTATATTCTCGGACACAAGTGATCACTCGGATCTCGAACCCAAGTAAACTCTACGACAGATTGCTCTATTTCCGTCCATGGAATGCCGCAGGACCTTCGTTCATGCTTTCTTCGCAAGTCTGGAGAAAGCTTGTGCGGTCCTCTGCTTCGACGCATATTTATCCATCCATAATTGAGCAACACTCAGACACTCAGAGACACCCCGAGCAAACATGGAGAGTACGCCGACGGCCACAGCCAGCTCGATCGTTGGCAAGAACGACTGCGCGTACGTCTTCGTCCTCCCATTCCCGCACATGCAGGGTCAAAGCTAGAGATCTCGAGTTTGTCTGCTGCCTCGCCTACCACGACCTCCAATCCGCCCAACCCTCATCGCCACCTGTTCCTTAATCTCTACCTGTAAGTTATTTGGTACGCCCTTCGGCGTGGCCACCAACTCTGACGGCTTCGACGCCGCCGGTGGTGCCTCGCCGCCGGATACGACTGACGGAGAAGGTACATCCCGAGCCATTCAGGTGCCCAATAACAGATGGTCGAGTCATACGAATAAGCTCCCATATGCAAACGGTACTTTGGCTTTTTGAAACAGTGTGTTTCCCAATGACTCCCAATTCTACACCAACACCGTACACTACCGCCTTGTGGCTGCAAGATGTTCCGTGCAAAAATCCAAAACAAATTAGATAAGCTTAACATGTGTCAAATGATCAAGACATGTTCAATATATAGAGCTCGGATATCGTGAGGCATTCGTCTCTCAAACTTTTGGACAATCATAACATGGGAGAGACTTGGGTAGGATCTCACCCTTAGGTGAGATCGTAGGATCAACTTTTTTTGAAAATTCAAAACATGTCGAAAAATTCCGAAAAAAATAGACAACACGCATCTATGTTACATATGCAACGTCAAAAATTGGCAGCTCAAAACTCGACCTACAGTTAGAGAAACAAAATGGTAAACTACACTGTGAATAGTGTCCAGATCTGAGTGACACTATTCACACCGAAATTTCTCTTTTTTGCCTCTCTAAGTATAAGTCGAATTTTGAGCTGCCAATTTTTGACGTTGCATATGTAACATAGATGCGTGTTGTCTATTTTTTTCGGAATTGTTCGACATGTTTTGAATTTTCAAAAACATCAATCTCACCTAAGGTGAGATCCTACCCAATAGCCATTCACCAACCAACTCTACCCTATCCTAAATATGCAAATCGTGAATAAGGACAGCCAATGCTCACATGTTCACTCAGTCATGTCTCCTTCGAAAGCAAGCTAACATGGTCGAGTTTATTACAAACGCGTTATTTTTCATAAAGTCATCGAGCCTCCTACTTTCCATCGCATCAACTAAGGTGTTTCTAACGGACTTCCTCTTTATTGTCAGATATAAGCTTGTAGCTAATATTTAATATTGCTTATGTATCGTCAACTCTTGAATCTTCAAGCCTGACCGAGTCATGCACAAGAGTCATTTACATCTTGGCACAGCTAACTTGTTAATTAACGTAAAATCGGACGAAACCCAAATGGTGGATTTCCCTTGCCTGTCTACGGTTCCCTTCGTGTGCTCGGTTTTGTATAAATGTTTCGCCGTATTATTCTTTTTTAGCTGTTTTCTCTATCTACAAGTGGAATAGAAAAAAATCCAAATCCCTATTTTAGAAAACTGTGGGGAGTTCCCTGTTCACTTTACTTTGTAGTCTAATATGACGGCATGATAAAGAAATCTAAAATGCAGCTAAAGTTTGCTTCTATATATAAGTAGCCTTTACACAAATAAATTTACTAGGGTGATGTCCCACTATCTTGCTAGGGGTTTCATCTTTGGACCAGAAGCATGCAAGAGGTGGAATACAACAAACAGTCGGTGCATCGCATAGAGTATAATTTTTTAGCTCTGGGACATATTCTCTTAAAACGTTAATCTGAAATTATGCACAACGATCTGCCAGTGAATATCTCACAAGAGATTACGTTGAACGAATACTGGACGCTAGATTGCAGTAACAATAAAGCTTAAATTTAATAGTGGTCTTATAGTTTTTTTTGTTGCGAAATGATCATTACCGAATGCATAGACTAAATATTGCATATCACACACATAATTTGGATTGTAAATTCTCGGACACAGCTGATCACTCGGATCTTTTATCAACCTCCGGACTACAACAAGGGAACGAACAGATGTAACGTGTCCCCTGCATTTCTTTGCACACGATAGATTGCTCTGTTTCCGTCCAAGAAAAAGATACGCATGCTTCGATCTGTACAGGAGAAACCTTGCGCGCCACTCTGCTTCGACGCCTATTTAGCTATCCATCCTTGAGCAAACACTGGGACACTCGAGATATATACCCCGAGCAAACATGGAGAGTACGCCGACGGCCACCGCCAGCTCGAGCGTCGGCAAGAACGACGGCGCGAACGTCCTCGTCCCATTCCCGGGCGTGCAGGGCCACACGGACCTGATTCTAGAGACCTCGAGTTCAGCCGCTGCCTCGCCTACTGCTACCTCCGATTCGCCCAACCCTCGTCTCCACCCGTTACTTGCTCTCGGCCAGTCAGCTACCCGGTGCGCCCTTCCGTGTGGCCACCATCTATGACGGCTTCGACGCCGCCGGTGTTGCCTCGTCCCTGCATACAGCTGATGGAGGTGGCACATCCCAAGCTATTCAGGTGCCCAGTAACAGATGGTCCAGTCATACAGAGAAGAAGCCGTCGTCAAACGGTACTTCAGGTTTTTGACACTGTGTGTTTCCCGATGACTCCCAATTCTACACCAACACCGTACACTACCACCTTGTGGCTGCAAGATTTTCCACGCAAAAATCCAAACAAACTAGTTAAGCTCAATATTTTTCGAATGATCAAGACATGTTGAATATATAGAGCTCAGATGTCGTGAAGCGTTCGTGTCTCAAACTTTTGGAGAATCATAACATACACTAGCCATTCACCAACCAACTCTACTCTATCGTAAATATGCAAATCGCAAATAAGGACAGCCGATGCTCACATGCTCACTCAGTCACATCTCCTTCTAAAGAAAGCTAACATGGTCGAGTTTATCACAAACGCTTTATTTTTCATAAAGTCGTTGTGCCTCCTACTTTCCATCACATCAAGTAAGGTGTTTCCAGCGGACTTCCTCTTTATTGTCATATATAACCTTGTAGCTAAATAGCTAATATTTCTTAGGTATCGTCAACTCTTCAACATTCAAGCCGGGTTGAGTCATGCACATGAGTCATTTACATCTTGGCCCAGTTAACTTGTTAATTTACCCTAAAATCGGACGAAACCTAAAAGAACCAGGGCCACTTGGAACTGGGGCCACAAAGGACTCGCCCCATAAAACTACTACCAACCATGGTTTCCTAAGCCGCCACCTACAAGCGCATACATCATCCACTTGGGGCCATGGTCCTGACATCCACAATTTAGACAATAGGACAAACACATGCCACCTGCTGAATAAGAGACCGATGTAGCCGCCTCCATGGACCACTCATAACCCAAATCTAGGGATTTTTCTCAGAGATTCCAACCCCCCACCCACCCACATCGTGAAGATCGTCGGTGATAACTACCATCATCGCTGACATCATTCCGGGTCCGCCGCCACGACATCTTCTCCTTGCCATCACAACGGGCAACACATTACGCACCGGGGGATCACCAAAATTCCCTACGCGCGCGTGTCTGCTGACGGCCGATAGCTCATGGGCCCACCGCTGACACCACACCCGAGTCCCGCATGACGAGACATTTGCAAACATTGCAACCAGACGAGCTCTCCACATAGCTTGCAGCTGCATGCGAGCTCTCAGTAGCACGGACCGCCCCGCCCTAGATCCGGCCCACCTACGCGACGTCGATCTAGATCCTCCCTGGCCTGTGGGTTGCAGTTACCATGAAGAACAGCATGCCCGCACCACCGTCGGAATATGTGTGCCGCAGCAACAAGAGCAAGCCCGTGTTCCACCGTCCTAAAAAATTGTGCTGCCTCGACCACATCTGGACCATCTCAACAGGAGAAAGAACCCTGCCACCACCGGTGTTGTGCAGGCTTTTGCCCGGCCGCAATGCCCTCCGATGACGACTAGGAGAGGAGGGGAAGGCTGGGACAGGGACGCCACAGTGCTGCCATGAGCAGCATGGGAGCCAGATTTTGTTTTGTCCATACCCAGAATTAATTATGTCTATGTTGCGCCCATACTATAAGAATTTGTTTAAATTTCTTATTTTAACGACATGGAACTGTAAGCAAACAAATTTGAAGAAAAAATCAAATGAAAATCGTTGAAAAGAGAAACAACCACCGAGAGAGAAGCGCTGGAATCAACGTCAACAACTTCCTTCTGATCCACGGTGGGTATTCCAAACTGTGACTTAACTATGTTTATGTATGCGCTGATACTAACATTTTTTTAAACTGCCAAAAGAGAATTAGCAAATAACAATACGTTTAAAAGAGAAATAACAACAAAGAGAAGTGTTGGAATAATACTAGTCAAGTCAAAGCCAATTCCTAGTTTTGTTGACCTCCCTGCCTCACGGAAACTGTCCAAAACAGAGCAGAGCAAAAATAAAAATAAATCTGCTCGTCCGCCGCTATGTTGCAACCATCGAACGGCTATATCGCAACATACACGCACTGAACTGGAAGCTAAGAAAAACAGTTCCACGGAGAGCACGGTATCACTATTGTTTTTAGATAAAAGACATCCCTGCCCTTAATTAAATGATAAAGCCCTAGACGAAAGAGGTTTAAGGTATGTTAGTTGCAAGGTTTTGGTTCCCGGTTGGAAAATTTCCCGAGGGGGGCGGCATTGCCGGTTACCGTGGTTACCGGAAACTGCCGACTGGTTACCGGAAAAAATTGAAAACCAAAATTTGAAAATTTAATTTTTTTTATTCCCGGTTTGACCATTTACAGAGTGTTGCGTCAAAATTCAAAAATTTCAGGATTTTTTGCCTGGGATGACCATTTCTCGGGGGTGCTCGGGATATCCGGTTACGGGCGGTAACCGGATTTCCCGACCGGTAACCAAAACAATGGTTAGTTGCATACAAATGATCGCACTGGGGATACCAGTTTTCTTAAAAAGCTTAGCAGAGCAGTTTAGAGGAACTTAAAGCCACACGTGGCAACATATATAACAAGCCAAAGCAAAAGTTAGCTAGGGCCGAAAGTGAAGCGGGAGTAAGTAGCAGCGTGGAGCCGAGGATCCACTTGATCATCTTTAGAAGCTCCTCCAGCAGAGGAAGATCCTTACTTCTTGGGAGAGGGCTCTAATGCTGCAAAGAAAGCACGATCTGGCCATGAAGACGGCTACATGCATGTCCTCCTGGTGCCACTTTCAGAGCGCAGGTCTATCTTGACTATGGTTGATAATGTTTGCACCGTTGCATTTCTTGATGTCTCTTAATCCTACTCATAGAAGGTACAAAAAACCATTACCAAAGGAGTACTAACCTGCACATACAAGACGGTGTTGTATGCATATCTCCTCTCTACACTGAAGTTAGGAGTAATCTTTTCTCTCGGTTTTAAAATAATAAGTATTAATTCTGCAACAAAGATGTGAACCGCAACAATAAATGCTCTTTCACCAATAACATCATGCACGAATTTAATAAGGCAACCACTTCTCAAAAAAAAAAAAAAAAACAGGCCATAAGGCCTAGCTTTTTTATAGAAAGCCAGAGAACCACTTTTCAATTGACCTAGCATGTACTCTGCTCTTATCTTAGTAATGCCACATAAAATGATTGCTGAGTTGAAAGAGAAACCAAACAAAGAAGTTTGCCTTCTCTTAGTTAAGAGATGATCTCTTAGTAACAATGTCTAACCACATATTTAGTGATATATGATAACTAGAGATAACGCCAAGAAATAACACATTGTAACTCCTTTTTAATTGACATGTCTAAATGGGCAGGTAAAATGCATAGACCAAAAATTGCCTTAAAATTTTGCTCATATTAAGCATTTCTCTGGATCGTAATTCTCAGGCTTAGGTGATAACTCGTAAAATGCATAGACCAACCCAGAATCATCGCACCCGAGTAAGTAAACTAGGAGTACAAACAGCTGTGTCAACGTCTCCCTGCATTTGTTTGGACACGACAGATGCTCTGTTTCCGTCCATGGAATGCCGCAGCACCTTCGTTCATGCTTCCGTCGCAAGCAAAATCCTGACCAAGCTTTTGACCACATTGGAGGAGAAACCTTGCGCGCCACTCTGCTTCGAGCTGTCGACGCCTATTTACGACTCCTTGAGCAAACACTGAAACACTCGAGATACCCCGACCAAGCATGGAGAGCACGCCGACGGCCACCGCCAGCTCGAGCGCCCGCGGCCATGGGAGCGACGGCGGGAACGTCCTCCTCCTGCCGTCCCCGGGCGCGCAGGGCCACACGAACCCGATGCTCGAGTTCGGCCGCCGCCTCGCCTACCACGGCCTCCGCCCCACCCTCGTCGTCACACGCCATCTGCTCTCCACCACCCAGCCACCCGGCGCGCCCTTCCGCGTGGCCGCCATCTCCGACGGCTTGGACGCCGGCGGCCTGGCGTCTTGCCTGGACATGGGGGAGTACATCTCCAGGCTGGAGGCCGTGGGGTCCGAGACGCTGAGGGAACTCATCGTGTCCGAGGCGCGCGCGGGGCGGCCCGTGCGCGTGCTAGTGTACGACGCTCACCTCCCGTGGGCGCGGCGGGTGGCGCGCGCCGCCGGCGTGCCGGCCGCGGCGTTCTTCTCCCAGCCGTGCGCGGTGAACATCGTCTACGGCGAGCTGTGGGCGGGGCGCATGGCGCTGCCGGCGACGGACGGGCGCGAGCTGCTAGCGAGGGGAGCAGTGAGCGTGGAGCTGGGTCCGGAGGACATGCCGCCGTTCGCCGTGGTGCCGCAGTCGGAGCCGCTGTTCCTGAAGGTCTCCATCGGGCAGTTCGAGGGGCTGGAGGACGCCGACGACGTGCTCGTCAACTCCTTCCTCGACATCGAGCCAAAGGTGAGAGCTTGTGTGGTCTGTGTGCTCGTCTACTCTGCTCCACCCACTCGCTTCGTGCACCCTCACCTAGGCTTGAAACAGGTTTAAAGGACTGCCAGCAGTTCATCTCACACGTTTTAGACATAATGAGCGCCAAATGTTTAAAAAATTATTAATTAAGAAATGAAAATCATAATTACAGCTTTTAATTTTAATAGATGGATAAAGATCCCTACATAATAACACAATGGAAGAATACATTATAACTCAAACCTCACGCAACATCTTGCTAATACTCATAGTGATATTCTTTTGAGTAGTATGTTGCATGTATCAAATTTACAAATAATGTTCTGGACCAAATGGAAATGTTGTCCCAAACAGTGTACCTACCTAACTACAAACATAAGGTCCATTTATGAAATCTCGGAAAATACCGCTACACGATTTTCTGCAGCAATTTATTAAGTGGCTTATATAAGCTTCTAAGCTCACATTCTACATTTCTGATACAAGTATAAATTTATGAAACTTCCATGGTGTCTCAAAAAAATGTCTATGCTTTGCACAATGCATGACTCAAAAGAGTGTCTTTGCATTAACATAAGTTTCTATGCATGACTGTATGATGATTTCACAGTTCACACATGCAAATTGTAAAGTGCCTCTACCACACTGCTACTACATGATACTTGTGTTCTAGTGTGTCAATCTAATCCAATCCACTGATTACTTAGGACGTTCATATAGTTGATACTAATATTTTTTGTATTTAAAGTGGATCAACTTAGATGATGTAAATTTAAGAAAATTACTAAATATACTTAAAACAAGGTATTAATTCGCAAAATGTTAGCTGGTTTTAAAGTGAATTTGATCTTTGACACTTTGCCAACCGAACAGGAGGCATTGTACATGGAGTTAACATGGAGAGCAAAGATGATAGGCCCAGCAGTGCCATCATTCTACCTCAACGATGATCGCCTACCATCTAACAAATCCTATGGTTTTAGCTTGTTCGGCAGCGATGCACCGTGCATGGACTGGCTAGACAAGCAGAGAATTTCCTCCGTTGTGCTTGTATCATATGGGACTTTCGCTAACTACGATGAAACCCAGCTAGAGGAGCTTGGCAATGGACTATGTGATTCCGGTAGACCTTTTCTTTGGGTTGTAAGGTCCAACGAAGCTCACAAGTTGTCTCAGAAACTGAATACGAAGTGTGAGACCAGAGGATTAGTTGTTTCTTGGTGCCCCCAACTTGAGGTCCTAGCGCACAAGGCCATCGGTATGATATCACATAACTATATTTATTCTCCTCTTCCTATGACAACGATTTAAGGGATTTGATAAATGGACAAAACCATGATTTATTTTTGTTTTGTAAACACATATGCAGGTTGTTTTGTTAGTCATTGTGGATGGAACTCAACATTGGAGGCGATTGTTAACGGTGTACCTCTTGTGGGAATTCCATATTGGGCAGATCAACCCACCATCGCAAAGTATGTGGAGAGCGCGTGGGGTATTGGTGTGCGAGTTCGGAAGAACGAGGATGGGTCTCTAGTGACGGGAGAGATCGAGAGGTGTATTAGAGAGGTCATGGATGGGGAAAAGAAGGATGAGTACAAAAAGAATGCTGCAAAGTGGATGCAAAAGGCCAAGGAAGCAATGCAAGAAGGAGGAAGCTCAGACAAGCATATTGCTGAATTTGCTAGAAAGTATTCGTCAACTTAAAGTTACAACGATGCAATCTTTACTTCAAGATAAGCAAGTAGCCAATGATTTCAGCCATACACATGCTTACAGAGGATACCATTTTACTAGAGTGCTATCTTCTCACAATTTAGAGGGATGCCGAAGTTTTCATATATAAACATATATCCAAGAATGGATGGTATCAATTTAATAGCAGTAACATTTGTCGAAGAATTTTTGCGATATTACACTTTGCAATGTTCTCAACTTGCATGCGAAATGCATTTATGTGGTTGGTGAGTAGGGCAAGCGTATTGATCCTATGACAAAAAATTCATAAAAATATCATTGTTCATTAATGTATTTTTTAACCGAAGGCAAAAGCTTTGTCTTATTCATTAATTAAAAAGAAGTTACCCGGGTTATTAGCGGAAGAGACCGGACGAAAACCATATTATTGGTTTTTACATTTACATGACGAATAGAAAGTAAACTTAAGCCTTGACAGGCAGTTCAGCGGGAACTGAGAGCTGCATCCGAGAGCAAAATGTTTGAACTAGTAAACCTCAAACTCGGAGTGATACAGTGTGTCATACTGTTTACAAGAGATCTCTACAGTTGTTGGAAATAAGACTATCGACTTACTAATTACTACTGCCTTTCTCTTCCTCGTGAACTCTTGACCAGAAAGCCAGAAAGCAACAGAAAAACTAGGGCATACTGAACAAACTTTACTAAGCTTCTACTCTTATTTCTTGATTTATTTCGCTGTATATATACACTCGAGTAGTCAACCTATCAAAAGACTATATTTATTTCCTTATATCTGCAGTATCAGAGAACAAGTTCCTAGAGGTTGGACGAGTGATCAGCATACTCCTGGACCATCGCCCCGAAGAGGGAGGATGATTGTTCGATCAACATCGATGGTGCATCAAATTCCTTTACCAGGCCTGGACAGAGATAGTGAGATTTTAGAATGGAATTCTGAAGAAGAAATGACATGACTAACTGAACCAAGTGAAAAATAGGACTCCAGTCCTCCGAACCAGACCTAGTAGCACTTAAGACCAAGAATTTTAGTTTTAGTATCGAAATCAGTGAGAGTAAGCAAGACCTACCTGCGTCCAGCACCAAAACTCTGTCACAGTCCATGACTGTTGGTATTCGGTGTGCAATGCTAATTATTGTACATGATGAAAACTGTTCTCGCGTGATTTTCTGAATCGTGGCGTCAGTTTGAGAATCGACTGAAGCAGTTGCCTCATCCATGAATAAGATTTGATTCTGCTTTAGTATCACACGACCAAGACAAAGAAGCTGACCAAGTCACAAGTCACGCGCGCGGCTCGGCTGACAAGGGGCTCGTATAAGTAGAGAGAGGCAGATTCGGAGGGGTGGCGCAGGAAGGGAGAAAGATGAGGGATGGGCAGTAATTTCGGATCGTCTTCTTTCGCATCGCCTCGTTACCCTCTGTTTCTGCTGCTTGTTGTGGTAGACGTACAGAACAGACGGCCGAGATGATTTGGTGCCACGGATTGCTGACATGTACATATCTAATGGGTAATGGGAGGGTAACGAGCCGTCGAGGGCACATCCAGACGTTCCTTAAAATCAAGATTTTCCCCCCCAACACTACGGGAAACGTACGAGACGCCGACGGCCGGACTGTACGCCGACGGCCAAATGTCGGGGCCGTCGGCGTACAAGCCGAGCTAGGGCAGCCGCTCCACCGGCCGTCGGCGTATAAAGGGCCGTCGGCGTATAAAGGGCCGTTGGCGTAGCCATCTCGGGCCCGACGGCCGCCGTCGGCGTACCGGAGGCCGTCGGCGTACCCACGCCCGCCGTGACGGAGCGGGGACGGACGTTTCGCTGCGTTGATACGCCGATGGCATATATATATTGGATCTATAATTTCCCTCCCAATTTCGGTATCCCACCCGCATAAAATAACGTTTTGAGTTTTCCGGAACCCGACCCTACAACATATACATGTAAAATAAATAAAAACAACACATGTAATATACACCTACAACATAAATATTAAATATATGGCTCAAGAGTGTTGTTTGTTTTAAATGTCCATTATCCTACTCCGGGGTGTGACCGTCTTCACCGGCTTCACTTTCTCTCTAGTGAGTTTCTGCACTTAGAGGTGAAAACTCCCCCTTCGGGCGAACCGGATGGAATATTGTGTTTATTTGGGGTAGACTTTGGTTTCCCACCTTCCTATGGCCTAACCTAGCATAACCAAGCAAAAAAGTCCACTGGCTTACCCCCTTTCGACGGCGTTCAAGGGGGTAGACGAAAACGTTAGGGTTTTTCCAGCGGATTCAGGGTTTCGCCGAAGCGGGTCCCCGGAGCGTCGGAACCCCACCAAAACCTAGGTGGTGCCATACCATATGTATACAAGTGTGTTGTTTGTTTTAAATGTCCATTATCCTACTCCCACTACACCACGGTAGAGACTTGCCGACAGATGCATCTGTCGGCATATGGTACCTTTGCCGACACTTTTTCAGTCAGTAAGAGATATGCCGATAGAAGATAAAGAGTCGGGGCAAAAGCAGTCGGCGAAAGCTTTGCCGACAGAAGTTGTCTTGCCAACACCTTTTCTGTCGGCGTATGTCAAGCTATGCCGACACTCTTTTGGTCTGGATACACCCTACCTTTGCCGACACTTGTGTTGTTGGCATACCTTACCTTTGCCGACACTTAATCTGTGTAGAAACACCATGCCTATGCCGACACTTGTTGTGTAGTTATACCTATTGCCGACACTTATTCTGTTACAACACTAGTATACAATTAAACACAGGTTGTATATTAAATTCACTAATTCCAGTATTAATTTTTCATATCATAAAATCCATATGTCATGATAAATCCATGTGCTAGATCAACACACGTTGCACAGGTGCGTACAAGTACATTTATCCATATATCATCAATATATTGATCACAAGTACAAAATCATCTCCTATTTGCATAGCTACTGTTCTGGCCTATTTACAATATATATAGCTAATAGTATTTTTGGCTGATAGATCAGAAAATATAACAAAAGATTTATGCTCATCACATCCACAAGCACAATGCACAATGTTGCTGCTCCAAGACCCTTCACACAAATATTGGTCCAAAACACTTCAAAGTGATCATGCTTGTGCACCAGAAGGATAAGTACCTGAAAAAATTCACATGAATTGTCATGTTCTGGTGCTTTCAACGATGGCCACATGACCAACAAGAACTATAGTAGATATGGCATCACATGGCCTCCTAACTAGACAGCGTATCAGTTATGAAAACAATCTGTAAGAGGAAAACAAATCATAGGTACTAGGGGAGCTGCCAATTAGACCATGTGATGGACAAAAAATGGACACAAGACCAGGAGCAACCACTGCAGCTAAATTGTCATTACCATTACACATGGAGTTAGCTTCTTTTACCAAAGCCTGTATATGTACTCGTTACTATCAGGATTCATTCAAGAAGAATGTATTTACTCGGCTTTACAAACTAAATTTGGCACGAATACAACAAAACTGTTGAGGTTTTCATTGCTTGTCCAACACCAACGAAATATCGCTTCAAGTGTACAGTAAGCATGTCTTTTGAGTCAATATATAGACAGACTGAATTATTCTATTGGCATCTGCTATCAATCAAGTCATTTGATTCAATACATGAAAATCCAAAAGAGAATATACATGTATCTAATTAAAGCATCTGATTCATTTGATTCAATACATGAAAATTTAGCTACCTGCCCACTAATAAAGTGATAAAAACAAGCCCCTGCCAGCGATAGTGTTGTACAACCAATGCAAATATGTAGGTGATCACCGATCTTTTTTCTTCCATATTATTGTGAAAACGAAACAGGATTTACTTCTAGTGACAACAATAGACACTGTCAAGAACTTAAAACTAGTTGGTAGGTACCAACAGTCGCAAAATGTAATCAAGTGAGCAACCAATATTAAGCAGTAGAAGAAAATTAAGTTAACAAATGGATCTAAGTACAAAAGAGAGATGGCCTAACTACCTGGACAGAGGTCAATATTGCTCCAACATCATATATAGAGCTGCACTAGTTCTGTAAGACATCCAAGCAGATGCTTCCATCTGCATTAGCCGAATAGATAACAGAAACATTAATCCAAATTATTTCAGACTTTCAAGGCTTCAATCTCTGATAAAAATTTAGTACTTTAGTCAGTTAAAAAGTAATCAAGTTACTGAAAAAATCATAGATAGACTATACTATTCAGGTGAAAAATCCTTGAGAGGAACTGAGCAGTTGGTTGCTTATTAGGATAATGTTCTGTGAATTGTAGGATCAGCTTGATCGGACCTATTATGTGTAATATGTAATCAGTGTAAGCAAACTTAATATTACTGCAAACTAATACTATCTGACATATACTAGTCTGTAATAAATCTTGTACTGTAAGATGATTACTACATTCACGTAGTTAACCAGAAGCAAAGATGAAACTCTATAAACTCAAGACTTAGTTAGCTGAACCTTTCTTGAGTAGCACGAAGTCACAAATAACTTGCCCTTCACAAGTAGCTTTTTACTGCTAAACTGGTGATCAAAATACAGGATACGTAACTCAGCTTCAAGAGTAGCAGTACGAATATATAAAATAGGTTCTAAATACTCTCAACTTTGTTGATAATAAAGGGAAATAGATAGCAGTTTCAGTACTCTTAACATGTAGTTTTATTAGGCGATGAAACACAACTGCCCATAAGATTCATCTGACAACAAGATCGATTAAAACTTCTACGCAGTAGCCCCAAATTACAGTTCTCCCAAACCATCAGTACCAACAGCGAAACATCATAAAGGGAAAAAACATGGTGAATAAGGTGGCGCTGGTGAGAGGGATGGGGCAGGGGCAGGGGCACGCTAGGGGGTGACTCACCATCTGCCTGCTTACGATTCTGTGAAGCGAGGAGCCAGCGAATGGATGCTTGGGAGGCAGCGGCCTGGTCCATGGTGTGGGGGCGATGTCCTGTAGCCGGAGAGGATGGTGCTTGTCCGGGGAGTGCGGGCGGCGTCCCGTACCTAGATCCAGGTCGATCTGGCATTAGGCATGGTGGCGAACCTGGACTGAGCACGTAGGTGTCTGCAGTGGCCAGCCGGAGATGTTGAGGCGGCGGACAGAGCAAGGGCGGCCGCGCTAGGGTTAGTGCTGCAGGCGGCATAGAGGATGATGCGAGAGGAGAAGGGGAGGCCAATGGTGGGGGATGCGAGAGCCAGGGGACGGAGATGGCGAGGCGGTGGCCCTGTTACGCGATGCTGGTAGCCGGCGGCGGCGGGATCTGGGGAAGGTTAGCTTCGTGTGTAGGAGCGTCTGATTTGGGAGGGGATGAGGATGAGTGCCTCAGTACATGGGAGTGAAAATTCTAAGTCCCCGCCTTCGCCCCGAAATATTTCCAATAGCGCGCCTACTTCGCCCACTCTACCGAGATTTGCTCACCGCCTGCCACGTACATAGCTACGCCGACACTTACACTGTCTGGGTGAACTTTTGCCGACACTTAGCATGTGGTGATATACATGCCGACAGGTTATTTGTAGCAAAACCTGTACCGACAGATGTCTTGTTGCTATATCTTCATCTTTGCCAACAAATGATCTGTCGGGATAGCTCCAAAGATACGCCGACAGATGTTTTGTGGGCATAGGTGTACCTTTCCCTACAGAAGTGTGTTGGCAAGTTTCTACCGTGGTGTAGTGTCCGGGGTATGACCGTCTTCACCCGTTCATGCTTTGAAGCGCATCTGCAAACATATGGTAACATGTTGCCTGAAGGGCATTGTCTGCCTAAAAGCATGTACGAAACGAAGAAAATCCTGCGAGATCTCAGCATGGATTATGTAAAGATAGATTGTTGTCCAAAAGGATGCCTTTTGTTTTGGAAACAGTTTGTGAATGACAAGTACTGTAGCTTGTGTAGGGCCTCTAGGTATCATGAGGTAAAAGGAGCCGATGGTCAGAAGACGCAGTCAAAAGTCGCCATTAAGATTCTTCGTTACCTCCCATTCATAAACAGAATCAAGCGGCTTTACATGAACAAAGAGTCTGCCACACAGATGCAATGGCACAAGACGGGGAAGAGATACAAGGATGAGCACGACGGGAATTGATGGGACATCCATCTGATGGTACGGCATGGAAGAACTTTGATACGAACCACCCCGATGAGGCAGCAGATGCTCGAAACGTGAGAATCGCGATAGCAACCGATGGATTCAATCCATATGGTTTGTCGACTGCCTCGTACAGCTGCTGGCCCGTGTTTGTTATTCCGCTCAATCTCCCTCCGGAGCCCTAATGCAAAGGAAGACCATATTCCTGTCGCTGATCATTCCAGGTCCTGAATACCGGGGAAGAATTTAAGTGTCTACATGCAGCCAATTGTGGATGATCTGAACCACTCTTGGCACCACGGGACGTTGACATATGATCGTGCATCGAAGACAAACTTCTTGATGAAAGTTTGGTATCACAATTCCATGCATGACATGCCCGGGTACGCCCTATTCTGCGGATGGTGTACAGCTGGTAAGTGGCCATGCCCAGTGTGCAGG
The DNA here is from genome assembly GCA_947311845.1 of Poa pratensis. NCBI lineage: Eukaryota > Viridiplantae > Streptophyta > Magnoliopsida > Poales > Poaceae > Poa > Poa pratensis. The sequence goes on along the minus strand of CAMZMU010000063.1, from coordinate 131,788,926 downwards.
AACCGACTTGAGTTCATGTGGCTAACGCGGGACGGAAGTATTCCGCGTTTGACACACATCGAAAGTTCCTCAAAAGAGGGCATCGGTTTAGAGAAGACAAAAAGAACTTCAAGAAGGGCAGAGTTGAGCGTGAAGAAAAAGCGATACCAACTTTCGATGGTGCAGCTGTTGATGCCGAGCTAAGTGCTCTCGTGCCTGCTGAGGGAAAAGGCCCACGATATGTGGGATATGGTGTGCGCACAACTGGACTCACGTGGCAGGCTTGACGCAACTCGAATATTACAAGGACCTCGAACTTCCCCATAGCATCGATGTGATGCACACCGAAAAGAATGTTGGAGAGTCCCTCTTTCACACAATCCTGAACATTCTGAGAAGTCGAAGGATAATGTTAAGGCTAGAGTTGATGTTAAGAAGCTCTGTGATAGGGAGAGAATGCACATGAAGCCTCCTGAAGGCCGTCAAAAGAACTGGTTCAAGCCGCATGCGACTTCTGCCTTAATAGTATGCAAAAGTCTGAGGCATTCTATTGGCTCAAATTCGTCGTGATGTTCCCTGATGGCTATTGTTCGAATATAAGTAAGGGAGTCAATATACAATCGGAAAAGTCACCGGGCTCAAGAGTCACGACTATCATATATGGATTGAGCGGCTGCTACCGGTGATGGTTCGAGGGTATCTCCCCGACCGTGTCTGGCGAGTGCTCGCGGAGTTGAGCCATTTCTTCCGCACGCTCTGTGCTAAGCAGTATGTCCCCTGATTATTCAGAAGCTGCATGAACTAGTGCCGGAGTTGCTGTGCAACTTAGAGACGATATTTCCGCCAGGCTTCTTTACTCCGATGGCACATCTTGTTGTGCATCTGCGAACGAGGCACTCTTGGGTGGACCGGTGCAGTTTCGTTGGCAGTTTTGTATTGAGAGAGAGTTTAAGTATATTCGAACCAAATGTGGAAAATAAGATTGAAGCATGCATAGCCGAGGCAACTATCCTCCAGGAGATGACAGACGCCAGGCTAACGTACTATCCCGATGATGTTCCCACTATGCATAACCAGGCCTCTCGGTACAATGTCGACGAGCCCAAGCGAGACCCCAAGCTCCTCCTCTTCCAGTGTCCCGGTGGCAAGACGGTGGCGCAACAAGGTATACCTTGACCAATGATGAGCTGGAGTGCATAATGCTCTATGTGCTTATGAACATGAAGGAAGTGACGCGACGAGCAGGGGAAGAGGGCAGTTTCCTTAGGTAAAATGGGGAACAAATTACTTTGCAACTAATAACTCGGTTTCGGTCTAATACGTATTTTCTCCTTTTAGCCAATTCAAGGATGAAATGTGGTCGGGAACATCAGATGGACCCAATGAAGCCGCGTTGGACACTCTTTTGAAAGAGCCTGCCCCCGGAAAGAAAAAATTCACGGCTTGGTTCAGGGAAAAGGTAATTTCTAACCTGTCCCTTCTACCTTGCAATCCGTGTCTTGTCCCTCTTACTAATGCACAAAACAATTTGTACTTGTAGGGAGCTGATCCCAACGTTGTGATGTCGGATGAGTTGAGATGTGTCTCCCAAGGTTGTAACCGTAGAGTCGAGATGTATGAGAAGTATGATGTGAATGGGTACCGCTTCCATACAGAGTTTCACCAGAACAGTCGGCCTAATGCAAAGACTATAAATACCGGGGTCTTCACCAAAGGAGCCGGTAATTATGATTACTACGGAAGGTTACAGAACGTATACGAGCTGACGTTCAATAACACGAACATAAACTCAAGCTTGTTGTGTTCAAATGCCACTGGTTCGACCCTGTGGATGGAACCAAAAGTACCCCTTCCATTGGGTTAGTTGAAGTTAAGCCTTCAACCACCTACCATGGATCCGATGTCTTTGTTGTGGCTCACCAAGCCACTCAAGTTTATTATTTGCCCTACCCATGCAAGAAAGAGGGACTCATTGGTTGGGAAGTCGTGTTCCATGTATCGCCACATGGTAAGCTACCCATGCCCTCCGAAGACGATTACAACAACATTGACCCTAAAACATACGAGGGGATTTTCTATCAAGAGGAACAAACCTTTGGGGACTTTGGCATACAAGGTCTTGAGGACCGCGAGGACAATGCACAAACAGGTGGTGACGTAGTGGTGGATCTAAAGGATATAGATATGCTCAACAAGTTACAAAGTGATGACGATGATGAGCCTCCATCGTGCGATGAGGTTCCAATATACAACTCACGTGATAGTGATGTTGATAGTGATGATGAGAACCCAAGACTTAATTATGAGACTGATGATTCGGGGTGAGGGTCTTTTATGTCCTTATGCGTAGTATTTACTTTTCAACATGCTTAGCTTTCAACATGCTTAGTCTTTCAACATGCTTCTTCTTCTTAATTGCATTACATCTTTATTCTTATTTACTACATTTTTCAACATGCTTAGTTTTCAACATGCTTCTTGTTAATTGCATTACATCTTTATTCTTATTTGCTACATTTTTCAACATGCTTATTAATTGTTTACCCTTTCTCAATGCAGGTGATTGACCAAGATGAGCCAAGGCAAGGAATCATCGGCTGCCCCACACGGTCGGTCGACTATTCTCACGCGGTCAGACATGGGTGGCTCGAGCTCTCAGGAGATGTAGGATGTGTTCGGGTGTGTTTGTATGAATTCGAACTATGTTTTGTCATTTGGAGTTTGTATGAATGCTTGGATGAATTCGAATCATGTTTGTGTCATTTGGAGATCTATGTGATGTTTCTGTCATGTTTCTGTGATGTTTTAAAATTTGTGCAATTTTAATTGTATTTAAAATGTGCTAGAAACCAGCAGCAACAATATGCAGAAACTAAAAAATATGGTCGCCCATACGCCGATGGCATTGCCGTCGGCGTAGGATACCAGCCAGACGCACAGGATGCTGCCATGTCGCCCTGAAATGGACCATATGGTCATACATTGCCGTCGGCGTAAGTTTCCTCCCAGGCGCACCAGATGTTGACACGTCGACACTATACGCCGATGGCAGTGCCGTCGGCGTATGGTGGGCTGACGGAAACGGACGGATGCCGTCTTGTGGGGCCCACAGAGTGTACGCCGACGGGGGTGGCATACGTCGACGGCACTTTGGATACGCGACAGTCCGGTACGCCGACGGCGAGACGCCGATGGCGGCCGTCGGCGTATGGGTACGCCGACGGCAGACGGGCATACGCCGACGGCTCCCGGCCGTCGGTGTTTTGAGCGATTCCTGTAGTGCAACCGTAATAAGTTCTGTTTGACTCCGAAAACTACGTGATTGATTACTGGGCCAATCGGGCCTATACTGTAACAGTACACTAACTGAACTGAAAGCCAAGCAAAACAGATCCGTGGATCCATGATTATTACCAAATGCAGACTAAATATTGCCTATTACACATTTGTTTCGCTTGTATATTCTCGGACACAAGTGATCACTCGGATCTCGAACCCAAGTAAACTCTACGACAGATTGCTCTATTTCCGTCCATGGAATGCCGCAGGACTTTCGTTCATGCTTTCTTCGCAAGTCTGGAGAAAGCTTGTGTGGTCCTCTGCTTCGACGCATATTTATCCATCCATAATTGAGCAACACTCAGACACTCAGAGACACCCCGAGCAAACATGGAGAGTACACCGACGGCCACAACCAGCTCGATCGTTGGCAAGAACGACTGCGCGTACGTCTTCGTCCTCCCATTCCCGCACGTGCGGGGTCAAGGCTAGAGATCTCGAGTTTGGCCGCTGCCTCGCCTACCACGACCTCCAATCCGCCCTACCCTCATCGCCACCTGTTCCTTAATCTCTACCAGTAAGTTATTCGGTACGCCCTTCGGCGTGGCCACCAACTCTGACGGCTTCGACGCCGCCGGTGGTGCCTCGTCGCCGGATACGACTGACGGAGAAGGTACATCCTGAGCCATTCAGGTGCCCAATAATAGATGGTCGAGTCATACGAATAAGCTCCCATATGCAAACGGTACTTTGGCTTTTTGAAACAGTGTGTTTCCCAATGACTCCCAATTCTACACCAACACCGTACACTACCGCCTTGTGGCTGCAAGATGTTCCGTGCAAAAATCCAAAACAAATTAGTTAAGCTTAACATGTGTCAAATGATCAAGACATGTTCAATATATAGAGCTCGGATATCGTGAGGCATTCGTCTCTCAAACTTTTGGACAATCATAACATACACTAGACATTCACCAACCAACTCTACCCTATCCTAAATATGCAAATCGTGAATAAGGACAGCCAATGCTCACATGTTCACTCAGTCATGTCTCCTTCGAAAGCAAGCTAACATGGTCGAGTTTATTACAAACGCGCTATTTTTCATAAAGTCATCGAGCCTCCTACTTTCCATCGCATCAACTAAGGTGTTTCTAACGGACTTCCTCTTTATTGTCGGATATAAGCTTGTAGCTAATATTTAATATTGCTTATGTATCGTCAACTCTTGAATCTTCAAGCCTGACCGAGTCATGCACAAGAGTCATTTACATCTTGGCACAGCTAACTTGTTAATTAACGTAAAATCGGACGAAACCCAAATGGTGGATTTCCCTTGCCTGTCTACGGTTCCCTTCGTGTGCTCGGTTTTGTATAAATGTTTCGCCGTATTATTCTTCTTTAGCTGTTTTCACTATCTACAAGTGGAATAGAAAAAAATCCAAATCCCTATTTTAGAAAACTGTGGGGAGTTCCCTGTTCACTTTACTTTGTAGTCTAATATGACGGCATGATAAAGAAATCTAAAATGCAGCTAAAGTTTGCTTCTATATATAAGTAGCCTTTACACAAATAAATTTACTAGGGTGATGTCCCACTATCTTGCTAGGGGTTTCATCTTTGGACCAGAAGCATGCAAGAGGTGGAATACAACAAACAGTCGGTGCATCGCATAGAGTATAATTTTTTAACTCTGGGACATATTCTCTTAAAACGTTAATCTGAAATTATGCACAACGATCTGCCAGTGAATATCTCACAAGAGATTACGTTGAACGAATACTGGACGCTAGATTGCAGTAACAATAATGCTTAAATTTAATAGTGGTCTTATAGTTTTTTTTGTTGCGAAATGATCATTACCGAATACATAGACTAAATATTGCATATCACAAACATAATTTGGATTGTAAATTCTCGGACACAGCTGATCACTCGGATCTTTTATCAACCTCCGGACTACAACAAGGGAACGAACAGATGTAACGTGTCCCCTGCATTTCTTTGCACACGATAGATTGCTCTGTTTCCGTCCAAGAAAAAGATACGCATGCTTCGATCTGTACAGGAGAAACCTTGCGCGCCACTCTGCTTCGACGCCTATTTAGCTATCCATCCTTGAGCAAACACTGGGACACTCGAGATATATACCCCGAGCAAACATGGAGAGTACGCCGACGGCCACCGCAAGCTCGAGCGTCGGCAACAGAACGACGGCGCGAACGTCCTCGTCCCATTCCCGGGCGTGCAGGGCCACACGGACCTGATTCTAGAGACCTCGAGTTCAGCCGCTGCCTCGCCTACTGCTACCTCCGATTCGCCCAACCCTCGTCTCCACCCGTTATTGCTCTCGGCCAATCAGCTGCCCGGTGCGCCCTTCCGTGTGGCCACCATCTATGACGGCTTCGACGCCGCCGGTGTTGCCTCGTCCCTGGATACAGCTGATGGAGGAGGCACATCCCAAGCTATTCAGGTGCCCAGTAACAGATGGTCCAGTCATACAGAGAAGAAACCGTCGTCAAACGGTACTTCAGGTTTTTGACACTGTGTGTTTCCCGATGACTCCCAATTCTACACCAACACCGTACACTACCACCTTCTGGCTGCAAGATTTTCCGCGCAAAAATCCAAACAAACTAGTTAAGCTCAACATTTTTCGAATGATCAAGACATGTTGAATATATAGAGCTCGGATGTCGTGAAGCATTCGTGTCTCAAACTTTTGGAGAATCATAACATACACTAGCCATTCACCAACCAACTCTACTCTATCGTAAATATGCAAATCGCAAATAAGGACAACCGATGCTCACATGCTCACTCAGTCACATCTCCTTCTAAAGAAAGCTAACATGGTCGAGTTTATCACAACCGCTTTATTTTTCATAAAGTCGTTGTGCCTCCTACTTTCCATCACATCAAGTAAGGTGTTTCCAGCAGACTTCCTCTTTATTGTCATATATAACCTTGTAGCTAAATAGCTAATATTTCTTAGGTATCGTCAACTCTTCAACCTTCAAGCCGGGTTGAGTCATGCACATGAGTCATTTACATCTTGGCCAGTTAACTTGTTAATTAACCCTAAAATCGGACAAAACCGAAAAGAACTAGGCCAAGACCATATGAACACTAGCACAATAAGGGCCAAGCCGAAACACCACTCTCCCTAGACCAGGCAGCCTCCCACCAGTGCACCAAAGAAGACTATATGACTACTATGAGAGGATCAAACATGACATAGATGAAGAAGCCATCCCCAGGAGAGCTGCGCCAACGCAAATCCGTTGACCAGCATCAGGAGGCACCTTGTCGTCCACACGACACGAGGTTGCTGCCCTCAACACTGTCAAATTTACGGTTCCACCGCCCTGACAACAAGCAGCTCCGGCACGCCTAGCAAACCGCTAGCACCACCTTCCCGGGCACCCTCCCAACATACTAGCGCCCGCGCTCAAGCCATAACGGCAAAGAACCCTTCTGCCACCGGTGTCATTTAGGCTTTTGCCCCGCAGCGCCCTCTGATGACGACCAGGGGAAGAGGGAAGGCTGGGCCTGGGATGCCACAGTGCTGCCATGAGCAGCATAGATGGGAGCGCGATTTGGTTTTGTCCATGCCATGAATTAATTATGTTTATGTATGCACAAATACTAAAAAATTGTTTAAATTTCTGAATTTAAGAAGCGGGATTGTAAACGACCAAATAAAGAAAATATCAAATGAAAATCATCGAATAGAGAAACAACCACCGGGAGAAGCGCTGGAATAAACGTCAACAACTTCCGTTCATGCTACGGTCGCCAGCTAAAGACATCTGGAGAAAGCGAGATGCAAAATCCTGACCAAACTTTGACCTCAGTACAGGAGAAACCTTGCGTGCCACTCTGCTTCTACGCCTATTTAGCTATCCATCCTTGAGCAAACACTGAGACACTCGAGTACCCCGAGCAAACATGGTGAGTACGCCGACAGCCACCATGCGTCAGCAAGAATGACGACGCGAACGTCCTCCTCCACCCATGCCCGGGCGCGCAGAGCTACAAGAACCCGATGCCAAAGACCTCGAGTTTGATAACCGACTCGCCTATCGCGCTCTCCGATCCACCCCGCCCTCGTCGCCACCCGTTACTTGCTCTCTACCAGTCAGCCACGCGGTGTTCCTTCTACATGGCCGCCATCTCCGACAGTTTCAAAGCTGGCGGCAGTGCCACGTACCTGGACGCGGCGGACGGGGAACATACATCCCGAGTTATTCAGGTGCCCAATAACAGATGGTCCAATAATACGAAGAAGATCGCGTCGTCAAACGGTACTTCGGCTGTATAAAACAGCATGTTTCCCGATGCCTCCCAATTCTAGATCAACACCTTACACTACTCCCTTGTGGCTGCAAGATTTTCCAAGCAAAAACCCAAACAAATTAGTTAAGCTAAGCAATTTTCGAATGATCAAAACATGTTGAATATATAGAGCTCAGATATCGAGGAGCAGTCGTCTCTCAAACTTCTCTAGAGGACAATCATAACATACACCGGTCATTCACCAACCAACTCTGCCCTATCGTAAATATGCAAATTGTGAATAAGGACAACCAATACTCACATGTTCACTAAGTCACCACATCTCCTTCGAAAGCAAGCTAACATGGTCGAGTTTATTACAGACGCATTATTTTTCATAAAGTCGCCGTGCCTCCTACTTTCCATGGCAGTAACTAAGGTATTTCCAGCGGACTACCTCTTTATTGTCGCATATAACCTTGGAGCTAATATTTCTTACATATTGTCAAGTCTTGAATCTTCATGTCTGTCCAAGTCATACACACGAGTCATTTACATCTTCGCCTAGTTAACTTATTGATAACCCCCAAGAGCAGGGGATCACTGTAGCACCTCTCAATGTGGAAGTAAGGTATCGATCCACAGGAGCAAGAAGGAAAAGTTATCTATTCCCTACAACTAAAGTGTCACAAGTTTTAGTTGATTATGCACTAAACAAGTTTAAGGAACAAGATGGTTGATTTAATGGATGGAAATTTAATGCAACAAAACAAGAATGTAAAAGTGTCCCAATCATCTTCAATGCAAGAGGACAAGACAAAGGTTTTCTCTTATAGGAACAATGGACATGGGTACATGGGTTCCCTTAATCCTCTCTCTCTCTCTCTCTCATCTATGGTGATTATCATGATATGGATAAAGTACACACAATTGTCATATTTTAATGGTAGCTTTTAATGACGGCTATATGTCCTAAAACACATAGTTGAAAGAAATACTCATTTGTGTGCTATGTCACCCCCGCAAGGATAGCATGGCTGCTGTCACTCCCACATCATACTCTTTCTTTTAACCCCCAGATAAAGGATGTTGGGCTGTATTTCACATGTCACTCAATACATATGCCGTGTCACATCGGCCATCCCGTACCTACATACATCATACTTCATAATGGACAATATTCTAAACACTAGTGCAATGATTCATAATTCGTGTGCATGACCACATCTCTCTCATCTATCCACACTTGGTGGTGTCAATCACCTCATGACAAGGATAAACAAGGCATTATGCATAAATCAAACCATCACATGCATCATAGAATATCTCCAAAGTATGACAAATCATAAAAGCTCCAACACAACGGTAAATGCATAACAAATCATCTCATACCACAATATCCACCATAGGAATTACATAGATGACCGTAATCATGTCCAGCTGCTCATATGGTACTAATTAGTGAAGCTCAAAGAGAGGAGAGATACATAAGTTACCACCACAAACCCAACTCCAGGGGGTGGACTACTCCCCTTCATCATGGAGACGGTGGAGAAGTCGTTGGAGAAGATGGAGACCACCCCGGCAGCGCCCCGCCGGAGTTTTCCCCCTCCAATCTGCAGCTCCAGGTCTCTGTTTCGTGGTTTCTGTGTTTCGGCGGCGCTCCCTTTCGCGAAAGCCCTGGGGGGGGGGTCTATATATAGTCGTTTTTAGGTCAAGACGAAGCTTCGGGAAGAAAAATCGACGGCAGCGGAGGCCCGAGGGCCAGGATGGGGGACCCCACGCGGTCAGGGAATCTGGCCGCGTGGGCCCACCCCTTTCTGCCTTCTGGTCTCCGTTTTTTCGATTCCTTTGCGCCTACGTTTCGTTCCTTCCAAAAAAAGTGATCCCCGTAAAGTTTCAGGTCATTTGGACGTCGTTTGGGTCACTGAAACATCAAAATATAGAAAAAGGGGTTTTCTGACAGCGCAGGGTTAATTCCAGAAAAATAGGGAAGTTGTTAATTATCCCCAAAACTCGATATAAATCATGAATATAACCCTCATATGATGCAAATAACATGGAATAGCATGTAATAAAATGTAAAGTTCATGTATGCATTTTACATGCATCACTTATTAATTAACTTAGAATCGGACGGAAACCAAAAGAACCGGGGCTATGCCCACATGAACACTAGCACAACAATGGCCAAGCTGAAACACCAAGCTGCCTAGACTAGACAACCTCCCATCAATACAGGAAAGAAGACAATGTGACAGTTATGAGAGGATCAGACATGACGCAGATGAAGAAGACATCCCCCAGGAGAGCTGGGCCAACGCAATGCCGATGAGCTGCATCAAGAGCAACCTTGTCGTCCACACGACACGAGGCCGCTGCCCTCAACACTGTTAAATTTACGGTGCCACCACCCCGATATCTAGCAGCTCCGCCACGCCTAGCAAACAGTCAACACCACCTTCCCGGACACCCTCCCAACATACAAGCGCCCGCGCTCGAGCCATAACGGCAAAGAACCCTGCTGCCACCGGTGTCATTTGGGCTTTTGCCCGGCAGCGCCCTCAGATGACTGACCATGGGAGGAGGGGAAGGCTGGGGCAGGGATGCCACAGTGCTGCCATGAGAAACATAGATGGGAGCACGCCATTTTGTTTTGTCCATGCCATGAATTAATTATTTCTATGTATGCGCAGATACTATTAATTTGTTTAAATTTCTGAATTTAAGAAGAGGGATTGTAAACAACCAAATAAAGAAAATATCAAATGAAAAATCGTCGAATAGAGAAACAACCACCGAGAGAAGCGCTGGAATCAACGTCAACAACTTCCTTGTGATCCACGGGCGGGTACTCCAAACTGCGACTTAACTATGTCTATGTATGCGCCGGTACGTACTAACATTTTGTTTAAACTGTTGTATGTAACGATGCTGGGATTGTAAGCGATATAGTTACAAAAACAGATTAGCAAACGACAATCCGTTGGAAAGAGAAATAACAACCGAAATAAGCGTTGGAATAATACTAGTCAAGTCAAAGCCAATTCCTAGTTTTGCTGACCTCCCTGCCTCACGGAAACTGTCCAAAACAGAGCAGATCAAAAAATGATACTGTAATAAATCTGCTCGCCCGCCACTATGTTGCAACCGTCGAAAGCCTATATTGTAACAGTACACTCACTGAACTGGAAGCTAAGAAAAACATATCCACGAAGAGCACGATATTGTTATTACTAGTAATAGTAGATAAAAGGCATCCCTGCCCAACATTAAATGATAAAGCCCTAAACGAAACAAGGTTTAGTTGCATACAATCTCACTGGGGATACAAGTTTGCTTGGAAAGCTTAGCAGAGCAGTTTAGAGGAACTTAAAGCCACACGCGCCAACATATATAACATGCCAAATCAAAAGTTAGCTAGGGGCGAACGTGAAGCAGGAGTAAGTGGCACCGAGGTGCCGATGATCCACTTGATCATCTTCAGAAGCTCCTCCCCAGCAGAGGAAGATCCTTACTTTTTGGAAGAGGGCTCTAATGCTGCAAAAAGAGCACGGTCTGGCCATGAAGACGGCTGCATGCATGTCCTCCTGGTGCTACTTCCAGAGCAGGTCCATCTTGACTATGGTTGATAATGTTTGCACCGTTGCATTTCTTGATGTCTCTTAATCCTACCCATAATAGAAGCTATAAAAACCATTGCCAATGGAGTACTAACTTGCCCATAGAAGATGGTGTTGTATGCATCGCTCCTCGCTACACTGACGTTAGTGTCTTTTATATTGAAGTCCCATATAATCTTTTCTCTCAGTTTTAAAAGAATAAGTATTAATTGTGCAACAAAGAGGTGATCCACAACAATAAATGCTCTTTCACCAATAACATCCGGCACTAATTTAATAAGGCAACCACTTCTCAATAGACCCAACTTCAATTGTAAGTTTATTCGTAGGGCATGTACACCTGTCTTATCTTAGTAAATGGCACATAAGATGATTGCTGAGTTGGACGAGAGACATAACCCAAGCAAAGACATTTGCCCTCTCTTAGTTAAGATATGTTCTCTTTGTAACAATGTATCATATATTTAGGGATATACGATTACTACAGATAACATTAAGAAATGACATATTGTACATCATTTTTTATTGTCATATCAAAATTGGCAGGTTTAAGATAAGGTTGTCTTACAACCATTGTACATACCCTTAAGTTGCAATGACTAGTGTCTAAAACTATATAAATATTTTCGTTTGGGCTAGCCAATTTTTTTTTACTTGAGGGTTTAACATGAGAATATTAAGAATTTGAGTATATTACTTTCTGCACCTACTTGTGCTCAAGTGATAATGTGATATAAACTACACACTCAAATCACTTTCCTTAAAGTTACCTAAGTTAATATGTTTATTCCATATTATACGTCATTTAATATGGGACTTTCATCCTGGTCCCACATGTTTGGATAGATAAAAAAAGTGGCAAATGATTATCGGGTTTCTCCTTTAAAATGTTAAGATCACACATTTGATAATAGTAGAAGTCGTATATTGGCCATGAGAAGTAGTAATATAATAATCATATCGTCCAATTTTAGTACATAATTTTATTTGAATCGTCAGAAATAGAAGTACCGTCAAAGTTGTGCACTAGGGATGTGTCATTCGCTGACCCAACGCATGTGATCGTAGGTGGTTCAGATAAAGATTTGTATGTTTTGTATGGATATGAAACGATAAAAATAAAAACATAAGGACACGACAAGGTGGGACCCACTGTCAAAGCTTGTAGCAATTCTAGTCTATCACAATGTATAAGGTGAACTTTGACCATAAGCTAAGACCCATATGTACTATTGTCACATATGTGAGAGAGAGAGAAAAGAGAGAAACAATTTTTTAGTGCTTGTGGGTAACCTACAAGTTTGAGTGCACCTTAGTCTTATGGATAGGTTTGGTTTTCGCCACAATGTATAAGGACACCACAAGGATTGCCACATCGGACTTAAGGTGTGCTTTTTTGCACATTGCGGATGCCTAACTGTTTGGAGATAATAAGGCATTAATTACTACAGAATGCATAGACTAAAAATTGCTGTAAAATTTTGCTCATATTAAACATTTCTTTGGATCGTAATTCTCAGGCTTATGTCTCTTGGCCAGCCCTGAATCATCGAACACGAGTTAGTAAACTACAAACAGATGCGTCAACGTCTCCCCTGCATTCCCTTGGACACCAACCTATAGATTCCTCACGCACACGTTTGAGTCACTACCAAGTCTCCGGCTGTTACACTCGTCTATTTCTGGAACCCTTTCCCCATCTACAGTGCTACAGAGGCGACTGCGGAGGCGACTCGGCGTTTCCCGAAGGCCGCCGGCGTATCTGGGGATTTCCCACCCTCCGCCGGCCGCTCTGGCGGCGGGAGGATGGGGAATCCCCAGATCGGCGCTCCGGCGTGTAGATAAGGAGCTTTTGGGCGGCGCGGCTGATGCGGGGTGGCCGGCGTCGCCGTTTTACAGCTTTGTGGCTTCTCCTCCTTGGCGTCGTCTTCGACGGTGCCCTCAAGCTGCAGGTGCGTTTCCGTTCTGCCGCTGTTTTCTCCGGCTTCGGCGGCAGGCCGGTGACGAGTGTACAGGAGGCCGGTGGAGGTGGTGCGAGGCGGCTGCTGTGCGGGGAAGTGGTGTGCAGGCGGTGGATCTGGCCACTTCCGGTGAAGTGGGGCGGTGCTGGCCCCAGATCCGCGCGGAAGATGCTTGGGGCGTGTCCCCGGCCGACGGACGATCTCTGCCTTCAGATCCAGCTCTTCGGAGCTGGTGGTCGATGCGGCTCTTCTAGGCCTCCGGGCTTGGAGCTCTTCCGCTCCAGGGTGTAGGTCTCCGGCTGGCTGCTTTCTTCGTCGTCTCCGGCGGTGGAGATCGAGCGAGCTAGGGTTCCTCGAGGTGGAAGACGGCGTGTTGCAGCAGTGCTGCCCTCTGTATCCTCCTTCTTTCTTCTTTGCTTGTATCTGGCCTTGTTATGTTTTCCTCTACGTATGAATACAAGTATGAAAAATTCAAAAAAAAAAAAACCTATAGATTCCTCTGTTTCCGTCCATGGAATGCCGCAGCACCTTCGTTCCTGCTTCTGTGGCGAGCAAAAGGCATCCAGAGAAAGCCAAGTGCAAAATCCTGACCAAACTTTGACCACATTGGAAGAGAAACCTTGCGCGCCACTCTGCTTCGAGCTTGTCGACGCCTATTTACGACTCCTTGAGCAAACACTGAAACACTCGAGATACGGAGATACCCAGACCAAGCATGGAGAGCACGCCGCCGGCCAGCGCCAGCTCGAGCGCCGGCCATGGACGTGAGGGCGGGAACGTCCTCCTCCTCCCGTTCCCGGGCGCGCAGGGCCACACCAACCCGATGCTCGAGTTCGGCCGCCGCCTCGCCTACCACGGCCTCCGCCCCACCCTCGTCGCTACCCGCCACGTCCTCTCCACCGCCCATCCACCCGGCGCGCCCTTCCGCGTGGCCGCCATCTCCGACGGCTTCGACGCCGGCGTTGGCGCCTCGTCCAAAGGTGCCGCGGAGTACTTATCCCGGCTGGAGGACGTCGGGTCCGACACGCTGCGGGAGCTCCTGCTGTCGGAGGCGCGCGGGGCGGCCCGTGCGCGCGCGTGCTGGTGTACGACGCTCTCCTGCCGTGGGCGCGCAGGGTGGCGCGCGCCGCCGGCGTGCCCACCGCGGCGTTCATTTCCCAGCCGTGCGCGGTGGACATCGTCTACGGCGAGCTGTGGGCGGGGCGCATGGCGCTGCCGGCGACGGACGGGCGCGACCTGCTCGCGAGAGGGGCGCTGGGCGTGGAGCTGGGGCTGGAGGACATGCCGACGTTCGCCGCGGTGCCGCAGTCGGAGCCGATGTTCCTGAAGGTGTCGCTGGGGCAGTTCGATGGGCTGGAGGACGCCGACGACGTGCTCGTCAACTCTTTTCGCGACATCGAGCCAAAGATGAGCATGTGTGGTGTGTGTGCTCCACAACTCTGCTCCACTCACTTAACTGTCGCTGAATTGAATGTATCTAGACATGCATGTTTATACATCCGATTCAGCGAAATAAATATGAATCGGAGGGAGTACGTTTTTGTGAAAGTGCTAGTGGGTCTCGAACTCATCACTAGAGCTTGATTTTGAAAAATTTACAAAACATACTTCTAGATCTTAAAAAAATCTGAAATTTGATATACAAATGCATATACAAAATTATGTACGTACGTATGCAAAATGTTTCGTAAAAAAAAATCGTAGCTTGGCTACACAAAAAGAGAATTTTCAGGGCGAAAAATACTGTTTTCCATTTATTTTGTCCATGATTTTGTTAATTTTATGTATCTCGGAATACCATTTTTTCTCACCTTGCATATACGTAGAAAACATGGGTATGTATCCAACGGAAAAAGAATTTATTTTTAAAACTCAAAGTTAAAATTTTCAAATCGTTTTGCACTCGAGCACAACGGTGCTAGGGTGCCACAAATCGGCGTTCCTACATCTGTCTATATGTAACCGTAGATACACTTAATCGAGACATTTAATAAAGATATTATATTATATCCCTACATAATAACACAATGGAACAATACATTATAAAATATTTTGAAAATAATCGTCGAACTCAAGAAGTCAAGGGAAATTACTTTTTCATCTAGCGAACTCAACATCACACGACATCATGCTAACTGGTAATGACATTCTTTTGAGTAGTATGTTGCATGTCTCAAATTTACAAATTGTGTCTCAAGCAAATGAAAATAGTGTCTCAACCCGTGTCTCCAACTACAACATAAGGCCGATTTATGAAGTCCCGGAAAATTCGCTACACGATTTCCTGCAGCAATTTATTTTGTGCCTTGTAAAAGCTTCTAAGGTCACAACATTCCACATTTCGAATACAAGTGTAGATTTATAATATTCTAAATCGTTGGTTTTAATGTGAATTTGTTCTTTGACACTTTGCCAACCGAACAGGAGGCAGAGTACATGGAGTTAACATGGGGAGCAAAGATGATAGGCCCAACATTGCCATCATTCTACCTCGACGATAATCGCCTGCCATCCAACAAATCCTACGGTTTTAGCATGTTCGGCAGCGACGCACCATGCATGGAATGGCTAGAGAAGCAGAATATTTCTTCCGTTGTGCTTGTATCATATGGGACTTTTGCTAACTATGATGAAACCCAGCTAAAGGAGCTTGGCAATGGACTATGTGATTCCGGTAAACCTTTTCTTTGGGTCGTAAGGTCCAACGAAGCTCACAAGTTGTCTGAGAAACTGAAGACGAAGTGTGAGACAAGTGGAATAATTGTTTCTTGGTGCCCCCAACTTGAGGTTCTGGCACACAAGGCCATCGGTATGATATCACAGAACTATATTTATTTTCCTCCTCCAATGATATGATTTAAAATATTTGATAAAATGAAAAATTCATGGTTTTTATTTTCTAAACACATGTGCAGGTTGTTTTGTTACACACTGTGGATGGAACTCAACGTTGGAGGCGATTGTCAATGGTGTACCTCTTGTGGGAATTCCATATTGGGCGGATCAACCCACCATCGCAAAGTATGTGGAGAGCGCCTGGGGTATCGGTGTGCGAGTTCAAAATAACGAGAATGGGTCTCTAGGGACGGGGGAGATCGAGAGGTGTATTAGAGAGGTCATGGATGGGGAAAAGAAGGATGAGTACAAAAGGAATGCTGCAAAGTTGATGCAAAAGGCCAAGGAAGCAATGCAAGAAGGAGGAAGCTCAGAGAAGATATTGCTGAATTTGCTAGAAAGTATTCGTCAATTTAAAGCTACAACAATACAATCTTTACTTCAAGATAAGCATGTAGGCAATGATTTCAATCATTCACATGCTTACGTACAGAGGACAACTTTTTAACTTTTTCGTATAGAGGACAACTTTTTTCGTATGTAATTTGAGTGATATCTTCTCACCTTGAGGGATACTCAAGCTTTCATATATCAACAATTATCAAAGACTGGATGGTATGGCTTATATTGGTGGTAACATTTATCGAAGAGTTCTTGCGATATGACACTTTGCAATGTTCTCAACTTGAATGGGAAATTACTCTAAGCTGTAATTTTGGTAGCTGCGAGCTCGCAAAGCTGTAATGGTGGTGCTCGGGGGGGGGGGGGGGGGGGGGGGGGCATACTGATTCTACGACAGAAAACCATAAAGAATATAATTATTATTTTTACATATACACACATGATGAATAGCAAGTAAGCTGAAGATTTGGCTGCCAGTTCATCTGGAACTTAGAACTGCATCCGAGAGCAAAATGTTTGAACCAGTAAAACCTCAAACTCTGAGTGATACAATGTGTCATCCTGTTTAGAAGACATCTCTACATTTGTTGGGAGTGAGACTATCGACTTACAAAGCTACAGAAAAACTGGGGCATACTCAACAAACTTTACTAAGCTTCTACTTTTATTTCTTGATTTATTGCGCTGTATATATACACTCGAGTAGTCAACCTATCAAAAAGACTGTTTAGTTCCTAAATCTGCAGTACCAGAGAGCAAGCTACTAGAGGTTGGATGAGCGATCAGCGTACTCCTGGACCATCGCCCCGAAGAGGGAGGATGATTGTTCGATCAACATCGATGGTGCATCAAATTCCTTTACCAGGCCTGGACAGAAATACTAAGATTTTAGAATGAAATTCTGAAGAAGAAATGACATGACTAACTGAACCAAGTGAAAGATAGGACTCCAGTCCTCTGAACCAGACCTAGTAGCACTTTAAACCAACAATTTTCGTTTTTCTATCGAAATCAGAGAGACTAAGCAAGACCTACCTGTGTCCAGCACCAAAACTCTGTCACAGTCCATGACTGTTGGTATCCGGTGTGCAATGCTAATTATTGTACATGATGAAAACTGTTCTCGTGTGATCTTCTGAATCGTGGCGTCAGTTTGAGAATCGACTGAAGCAGTTGCCTCATCCATGAATAAGATTTGATTCTGCTTCAATATCACACGACCAAGACAAAGAAGCTGTCTTTGGCCTACACTCCAGTTCTCCCCACTATCAGCCACTGTGAAGAAAGTAAATGGAATGGGTAAAACTATCAGAGTAAAAATGGAATATTTCATGAAAGGGAAAGTAAATCTTAATTGTATTTCTGCCTTTGTACCCATTCTTTTATTTAATTGAAAAAGCTATACCGTAGGGGGTCCCCCTACGGTTTCATGGTGAAAAAAAATCTTTATTGTATTGGCATCATTATGCTGTACAATTTTGCTTCTTTGCCTGACTTTATATTACATAAGTGTTCTCAACAACAAGATACAAGCTGGTCATGACCTAATATGTATTTTATTTGGTCAGCATGGGTTTATTCTGTACAATGGAAAACTATTGTATGCACTTGTGCAAACTGATACTCCCTCCGTTCCAATTTAATTGACTGGTGCATAGCAAGTCAATTAAATTGGAACGGAGGGAGTAGTTGTGAATTTAAGTTGTGTCATTTGAATTCAGTTATTAAGCTCTGAATTCTTTTTTCAGACTGTCACTGTTCATTTGGCAACTATCGTATGGAAGTATCTCCAAACTAAATATTTTTTTAAATAAGGAGATGCATTCATTGTTTCCTGATGAATTATAAGATTTACTAGCTCTAGCTGTGCATTCCTTATTCCATTTATGGTATGAAAAGGTGCTGGTAGTTGAGAACTTTGGGCAACTAAATGATCTTAATTGGCAACTAGCCAACACTTCTTCAGATATCACTTCGGCAAACATATTTAAGCGATTAAGCATGAGTAGCACGTGCAACATAAACAAACAAAAATACAGCGGAAGTATATAAATAGCAAACCTAGAGCATCGAGCTTTTGGGCTTTTGAAGCCACTACATCTTTCAGTTGGCAACGCTCCAAAGCCTGCAAGCATGTGACACATATTTCAGCACGCCATCAAGAAGAAAGGCTGAAACAAACGTGTTATACCGTACCTGCCATATTTCAGCATCTGAATACTTCCCAATTGGATCAATGTTACTACGCATTGTCCCTTCGAAGAGAACTGGTTCCTGGGGAATTATACCGAAGCCGGACCTAAGATCATGTAGACCCAATGCACATAGGTCTACTCCATCAATTATCATCTTTCCCTCTGCAGGCTCTACAAGCCTGAACAATGCTTGAACCAAAGTTGATTTTCCACTGCCTGTCCTTCCTACAACCCCTATCTTTTCACCACCTCTAATGCTGACAGTGATGCCTTTCAAAATTAAAGGTGTATTTGGTCGATACCTAACCTGAAATGATAAAATGATGAACTCAACTGGCCTAGATAATCCCTATTTACAGAGAAATAGTCGACGCATTCTCCAGTTTATTGGGTGCAAGATAGATTGCTAGTTACATCAAATTTATGTGGAATAAAAGTTGAAGTACAAATAAAAATAAAGTTCAGGATCATGCATATTTAAGTACTTAAATCTTCTGACCTTTAGATCGTTGATTTCAATATCGCCATGAGTGGGCCAATCCGGAGAAGGAAGATGGTCTTCTTTTTTCCACTCTGCCTCAGAAGGAAGAGTGCTGAACTGATTTACCCTCTCCACAGCAACCATATCATTTTCTAACATACAGCTGATGGATATTGCAAAGTACACCAGCGAATTGAGGGAAAGGCCATACGAAAGAGACATGCCAACAAATTCTGCAACACCATAGCTCACGTCAGTCCATCCATCCTATAAAAGCTCATGATCTTGAATCCACAAAAGTACTTTAAGTTTATCAGCTTAAAAACATTACTCTATCCAAATAAACTCAATTACCTTAAATTAGGTCGATTGGTTATGCAAAGTAATGAGAAAAAATAATCATCCATATCTTCATCTATTTACTAACATCGAGACAACCCGAATTGCAGTATAGTTTCTTAGATATTCATCTATTATCAGGGACAAGCTTCTGAATTTAATGAAACTGAAATTTCATCTTTATCCTGAGATGATATGGCCACTTGTCTATGTTACAATGATATAAATTATATACTCAATTGGTACCTTTCTTGATAAAGTTGCTAGGCAAGCTGATCATGAGAAAAGCAGTTATTGACAATACGAGTGTTCCAATCAGCTCCAGTCTGAACCCAAGCCATTCATTTGCAGCATAGTTGTGGAAGTACATGCGCAAACTAGAATTGATTCTGTCTAAATTTTCCTGGAAAAAATCATTTTCCTTCTTGAAACATCTTATGGTTGTAGCACCTACAACTGTCTCAGTAAAGTGATCAATAACTGGTGCTTTGGTTACTCCTTCAAGTCGAGTTAGCTCCCGTGAAGTAGCAAGATACCGATTCTGCAGAAAGAGAAATTTCAAGTTATAGTGAGCGTTGTGTTTGTACGAACAGAATTAGTTAAGATGTTTTGAGGTGAACTTTATAATAAGAGCATACATACCCTGTACCAAATGTTCAGAAGCAAAAGTGGAATTACAGCTATAACTGATGGCCAAGCGACCTGACAAGTAACAATAATGGTGCTCAATACTGAAATGTACATTGAAATTGTCAGGCCAACAAAAAAGGCCAGCACAACATCAATGGTCGTTTGGTCAGAAGATGCCTGAAAGAAGGGGAGGATCAAATCAGTACTTTATTACAAAATCAGCGTAGAATTTACTCTTTATTTTTTAAATTTCATATAAGTAGTGCACAGTTTATACTGTCAAACTAGCATTGCTGGCACTTACTAATTTTATAAAAGGGGACAGAAAAATAAGGTTTGGTCAGTCAAGAAGCTATAATCAAAGGCAAATGGGCAGGTTTGCTATTACCAGATAAACACTAAGAAAGAGATTTACCCGGCTAAGAATCCTTCCTGAAGGAGTGGTATCGAAAAATGACATCGGGGCATGCAAAATGCTGTCAAACATCTTACTGAAAAAGATCTGAGCTGTTTGAAGTCCCAAAATTGTCTCGAGAAGAGTCTTGATGACTTGAAGGACCATTGAAACACCAGCTATGGTAACATACACTCCAATAAACAAGGAAGGATTAAACGGAATGCCGCCTGATGTTTCATATGACAGCCAATAGTCACTAGCCATATCAGACGCTTGCCACACCAATGATAATGCAAATATGCCCACAATACCCCACCAACCCCAAGCCTGTGTCATGTATAGCTTGTACACACGCCAACTTACTTGGCCACTCTCTCTTTCCTCTTCTTGTATAATCTTGGAAGTAGCTGCTTCTATTTCTGGGGCAACAATCATCTTCTCACCCTTTCCAATGGATCTGGAGCGAAGAGAAGGTATTCTGAGTACTGCAGCAGACTGAGAATGTTCAGTCTTCTCTACTTGTCGACTCTGTTCCACCAGTTCCATTGAACTATCATGAGCAGCAACAAGAGCTGAAAAACCTAAGCCTGATTCCAGTAACTCAGCATATTTTCCTGACTGTGCAATCATACCATCTTCCATAACCTGCTTATTTCCACAAGGGACAAATATTTATTAAAGATTATGTTCATAGCATGCAGGTTCTACCATTGTGCCCTTCTGCAAGAAGAGATGATCAAAAAGTAACTACGTTATGTAGTAACATTTAGATCTCTAAGAGAGGGAATGGCTGATAAGGAGACTGCATGAAAGACAATCATGCAAACCACATAACAGAAATGTGGTAACCTTTTCAGTGATCAACTCAATCTTTATGTCAATATGGCTTCAACTATACAGAAACAACATGACTATGCTTCTATTTATGTTGGTTTCTTTCGGATAATAATTGAAATTTGCTTGCTACACACTGGAGAGTATAAGAGTATGCTGACTAGTGATGATACCAACAGATTTCTAATATAATTGCATAAAATAAAGGTATGAAACAAAACATAATGGTATCAGAGCCATCATAGACAGATGATATAGAAAAGACAGTACTTTTATTGCCTTCTGGCTTCTTGCTTCGGAAGAAATAAAAATGTTTCACATTTTACTATGTTCATGAGAGGGTCTATGAACTTACAAATATGTTGTCGACATTATGCAAGAAATCCACTTGGTGAGTTACAAGCAAGATGGTCTTTCCCTTGAGCATGCCTCTTAGACATTCCTGCAGAAGAAAGAACATCCTTGTGAACTGCGATACCACCCAAAGTATGGTGGTGTATAATAACAGGTACGCATTGTTTATCAGTGATAGTTATATTGAGAGTTTACTTCAGCTTTCCAGATATAGGGGATACTTTTACATTCATTTGGCTTTAGTTAGAACAACATAGAAGAACCATCACATCTATTTCGAAGTATTGTGCCCTAAACCTTGGTTTTTAGTTATTTAACCGTTATACATTAGAACAATGATTGTTTGGTAATACCATGAAGCAGGCAGCATGCCTGAGCAAATAAATAAAAATTACCTTAAATATATACGAACCAGTATGTGCATCAACAGCACTGAAGACATCATCAAGGAGATATATATCGCAATTCTGATAAACTGCTCTAGCGAGCTGAATGCGCTGTTTCTGCCCACCACTGAGATTGATCCCTCGCTCTCCAATTTCAGTCTGGTCACCAAATTCCATCATTTCCAGATCCTTTTCGAGGCAGCAAGATCGTGTAACTTCTTTATATCTTTCAGAATCTATTGGGCGCCCGAATAAGATATTCTCTTGAATGGTCCCATTTTGGATCCAAGCTGTCTGCGCAACATTGCGGTGCTACCACATACCCTAACCTGTTGAAAAATGCTACAGTGTTAAGCAAACAAGCACGGGGGTTGAAAGTCAAAACTATAGGGAAGGGTATGGAGAATAGATGGGCACTGCTAAGACATTTCAAATTCATGTCATGATGATACTCTATGCAGGAAAAAAACTGAAATGGCAGAAGAGAGACTAGAAAATAGTCTATGACTCTCTAAAACCTGGCTCTACATCCCCAGCTACCATCGTGAGGAATTATGTTTAGTTTTCTAAATGTGGCAAAAGAACATCACAGGATCTCTAACTGTCATGAACATAACAAGAAAAGACTAAACTATATTTTAAATAATTTTTTAATGAGGAAACATGACAATCCTTGGAAGAACTGTGATTTATCCACACAACCTACACAAAAAAAACACAAAATTTTACTTCCATAGAATTATAGCAGGCAGGCATGGAACTAATGGTTGATCGTTGGACATTTCATCAAAACGTAAAGAATAAAACTACACCAACCAAGCCCTTTGCGGCATATTTTTATAGAATAAACCACCCTCAGCCCCACAGATCCTCGTGACTCGAACACGGGTTGGACACCCGCACTCCATCCAACAGACCGACACTCTGTTCTCCATTTCTTCAGAAGATCAACACAGTAACCGGGAGAGGCATTTCAACAAACAGGGACTGGCGTAATTCAAACTTGAATTATCAAAACAAACAGATTAACACAATTATTAGTTTTGCAACTGACTTGCATCCCTGCTAGCCTCCCCAGAATATATTATATGCATACCACTATGTCTGATACTTTGCACACATACAATCCCATTTGAGAACGATGATAAATCTGTAGCCTAATGCCTGTCAGTCGATGTTTCCTATGTAAGAAGCCAAGCAGGTAGTTTCCAACTCTTCTAGTGATTCCATAATTGCCAATCTATATTTGAAGAGCCTTCCGTAGGAGTGTGACCAACAGTCTCTAACCATGTTTATTAATTACTACCAGCTGGGACTTCAGCCATTGCCCCTGATTTCATCAGAACTATATTGCTCAGTAGAAACATTTAACCTTACACTCAATTTGCACCCAACTTCAGTGATTTAAACCACCCCGGTAATAAACTGGCAAAAACCTTATAAGAAGTAACACTGACTTACCTTGCCTGAGACCTTGTCCATCTCCCCCATAATGCAGGACAGCAGCGACGATTTCCAGACCCAACCATTCCAACCACCGCCGCAAGCTCGCCTCTCTGAACCTCCATATTAATCCCCTTCAAAACTGTCTCCAGCACTGGTGCTTCCTCCACTTTTCTCTCATCCTCCTCACCTTCACCGTTGCCCTCTTCCTCTTCATCCTTTTCATTTTCCTTCTTGCCCCTCACATCCCACGCGAAAATGCCATCTGCACCTCCACGACTACCCAGTCTGAGCCAATGCCAGTGTCAAGGACATGCTCTACTGTAGCGTCATCGAGCTCTGCATCGAGCAGGTACCTGTCAAGCCTTCCGAGCGACACGGTCGCCTGCGTGATCGACGCAATCGCCTCCGGGAAGCTCTGCATAGGTCCATCAAGCATTCGGAAGAACGCGGTGGCCGTGAACACCTTGCCAGCGTCCAGCTCTACACCTGTCAGCACGCAGGTGCCAAACACAAGAACGGTCATGGCGAGCGGTCCACTCCAGAGCACGATGGTGTTGGCGCACATGAAGTACATGGACTTGGCCAGCCAGCCGAGCTCGGCCTCCCGGAGCTCGCGAATCTTGGAGCCGAACGTCTCCTCCCATGCCTGCAGCTTGATCACGCGCATGTAGTTGAGCAACTCTGTGATGGCCTTCATGCGCTCGTCGTGCTTGCCGAGGAACTTAAACTGGTACTCTATGTTGCGGCGGTTCGCGAACGCCACGACCACGGTGACCATGGCGATTGCGGCGACCGCGGTGAGCACGGCGGGGCCAAGGTGCGTGTAGAGCAGGGCGAGCGCGACCGCGATCTGCAGCGGCATCAGCCACAGGTTATGTAGCTCGTGCGTTACATTGGACACCTCCTCGGCATCCACCTCCATGTAATTCACGATGGTGCCGGCGCCGTGCGCACGGCGCGCGCCCGTGGACAGCCGCAGCGACTTGCGCAGGGGCGGATCTAGGGGGGTGCTAGCAGGGGTCAGACCCCCCTAACCTTCGGCCCCCTCAACAAAATTCGTACGTAGTACTGGGTACTAGTATGGCATACGACAGCTAATTGCGATTAGTGCCCGGCCATTATGCAATGAAATAGAGGCGCAGCACCCCGTGGTAAGTGAGAAAAAGCCCAATAGGCCTCTAACAGCCCATCGTTGTTAGTATTTGATAAACTTACTGGCCTCTCATGGATGTATTACAACCGTAGGCCATACCAGGTGATCGATCCATTGCCTCCCTGTTCCTTTTAGTAGATTATTGCCGCCGTCCGTCCAGGCTAGGGCATAACCAGCAGCCGCCTGCCTGAGCCCACCGGTGTATCCATCTGACTGAGGCTTAATCAAACGGCGATCTCTCGGTGATGGCGTGGCTGTTGCGCGTCCCCACCCGCGTAACCATCTGCCTAAGCCTTATACTTCGATCAGGTGCACTCTATATACTATAGTTAGTTGAGGTACCAGTTAACGTTTTGTGGATTCATAATAAATTACATACTACGACCCATTATGATCACGTGATGTCTTGCTCCTGATGTGGAATTGCATAAAGCAATGGATCAATTTGAGTTCAGTCTTTTTTTTTCTTCATATGGAGTGGGGAGATTACGTTTTTAGGTACTACAAAGTAGTTTATATCGAGAATAAATTGATGTGGAAGCATATATTATAATATATTGAGCAAAAACTATTTTTCAGTACTACAAAATAGTTCGATAAGTTTGTTGACCTATAGCCACTTCCAGTTAACAGAACATAGCTTTCTTTCAACATACTTGTTACATGTGCAAAAAAAATCTTCGCCCCCCTCAAGATCAAATCCTGGCTCCGCCCCTGGACTTGCGGTACACCACCGCGAGCAGAGCGGCGTGGATGCGCATGCCCAGCCTCTGCCCCTGGAACTCGTAGTGGTGCGACGCGAGAGTCTCGGCGGCCTTGCCGGCGAGGAGGACGGCGACGAGCTGCAGCCCCTCCGCCATGTCCCCGCCGCGGCGGACGAACTGGACGAACCTGTCCACGAGCGACGGGCCGATGTACATGACCGAGAGGTGCGCCACGCCGAGCGCGGCGGTGAGCAGGAACTGGGGCCAGAAGGAGCGCAGCAGCGCGGTGGCCACCGGGTGCCCGGTCTTGGACCCCGGTGCCGGTGCCGGTGCCGGTGCCGGCGCGGGCCAGTTGGACACGAACAGAGCGTACGCCGCCTCGGCGGTATCGACCGGCGACACCGGCGGGACGTCTTGGGCGTTGAGAGGTGCTATCGAGCCCTTGGCGATAAGCGGGTTGATCCAGCTGAACGTCGCCAGCGAGAGCCACGACGCCGTCGCGTAATCAGAAGAAGCACCGGTCCGCTCCTCCTCCTCGCTGGTGGCCGTCGTTTCCACAGAGTCGCCCAGGCCAGTGGAGCCGTTGACGGCGAAATAAAGCAGAGGGAGAGAGAGGACGAGCCCCACGAACGCGATGGGGTCATCGGGGAGGAGGGGCTCACCAAAGGCGTACCGCGCGGCGGCGGACCCGGAGCAGAGCGCGGCGAGCAGCGCGGTTGCGAGCCAGAAGAGGCGGAGGTGCGCCCGGTGGGCCCGCACGGCGGCCGCCTTCTCCGCGGCGACGGTCCCCGCAGCCGCGAGGTGCGCGGCGAGCCGCGCCGCGAGGAAGGCGCACTGGACCGCGCGCCAGGCCGCGTCCTCGGCGCCGTCTTCCCGAGGAGGGGAGCGGCGCAGGGCCGCGAGCGCGAGGAGCACGAGCGAGGCGGCGGCCATAGCCGTGGACGCCGCGAGCGCGAGCCTGTGCCGGAAGCTCCGCCTCCCGCGGCGGGCCTCCGCCTCCGGCGCTGGCTTGGCGAGCAGGGGCTCGTCCTCGGCCTGGGTGGTGGCGCCGCGGGGGAGGAGGAGGCGTGCGCGGAGGGAGAGGGCGAGGGCGGCGAGGAGGAAGAGGAGGTCGAGGGCGCCGAGGAGCGCGCGCTGCGGGCATGGCGAGAGGAAGAGGAAGGCGAGGGTGTCGGCGAGGGACGAGGAGGGCGGCGCGGAGCAGGCCGTGGTGGCGAGCCACCACGGGACGCGGGAGTAGGAGGATTCCAGCATGGTGGCCGCCGGCTGGTGTCACATTTGGCTTGGTGCGCGCGGCGGGGCACACGGGGTTTTCTGGTGTCAGTTTCAGGTAGGGAGGAGAAACGTGGACCCAGTCGTCGTGACGTGGGAAAACTTTTGAATTTTTGTACAAAAGAAACCAGGAAAAACGGGAAAGCCGCCGCGGCGCCCAACAAACACAGCACAGCGCGACTTGGGTGGAAACGGCATCGGTTCCGGTGGAATGAGAGAGCAGCCGACGCCGGCCGGCGTTGCGGAAGAATCACATTTTCTTTTTTTTGAACACAAAATCACATTTTCTTTCGATGCTCTCCTTTGTGGGTAAGGCATTGGACTTGTCAAAATGCCTTTTCGGGTGCACAACATCGAAACGACATTTTGAAGTTTTTTCAGTTTATTAATATTTGTTATTACTAGTTGAATGCACGTGCATTGCCGCCGTCGGGCTTCTCAGTTTCTTATATTTCCACTCATGTAAACATAATGCACATGAGAATTTATCGTGTATAGAAAGCAATGGTGGCATCATATTCAGAAAAACAATAAGATGCTTATTTGCCCCGTGTGTTGCAACTTGCAATAGGAGATTAAAAAAAACTGCTTATATATTTACATCACCTATGACGGCCACTGCCACTATGGAACTGATAATGTGTTTGATCTCCCCCACGATGCTAGCGAGCTCGTACTCCGAATAGCAACTCTGTGTGCCCCTAGATGATGCCCCCTTCTCTGGTCGGTTCTGCCGACGACAAAATTCAGCAAGGGGGAGGAGATCGAGCGGCGGACGCCGACGAAGGACGAAGGTGCCGCGGCGCTCGACGACGATCTACCCGTGGATCTTGGCAAGCTAGACAGCATACGGGGCTGCCGCTTGCCCGGGACGACACGCGGGAACTCTGCAACCTGGGTGTGGCGTCCAGCCAGGGTCGACGGGACTGCTCGTCGACTGCAGATTTTGAATGGGGCCGACTCGCTGCGAGGAGTCAGGAGGCACCAGACAGGGAACGTGAAGCAGGTGGACTATCGTGGAAGGAGGCGGGGAGTGGCTCAACATCGACTAGAGGTAGGAGACCTTGAGGTGGGAGCGGCGGCGGAGAGAGGTACGTATGCAATATTTGGGCTGAGAAATCGGATCCAAGCGGGGAGGTGGGGCTCTCGGACGGGCAGGAGGCGGCGCACAACCGTAGGAGTGAGCGACGACGGCGAGGTGGATCCTAGGTCGGATGCATGGCCTCCTCGCACGGGAGTTGTTGGGAACGAAGGGGTACGGGGGGCGCTGCGAAAAAATAGCCTAAGCATAAGGTGTGCGGGTTGAACTATGGTTTTTCTAGGGGCTAAAGTGCAAAATGTCTGACAGACGAACAAGAAGCCTTACTTCCTTTATTATTAGGTAAAGATTTTATAAAAACAATAATTACATCCTCACCCTTTAATGTGTTTGAGAGGAAAAGGTAAGATTTGATAAAACAAATTACATTTTAACAATTTATCAAAAGTGTTTGGTACTTACACTCTTATCCATAAGAAAGAAGGAAATATTGTGTGCATATTTATTAGGACGAAACTTTACTTCCACCCTTACGCAAATGTTCCACTTTGCGTGAGTATCTCAATACTCAATATCATTATCATGATCAATTCTCAATATTATTTTCAATTGTGAAGCAGCTAAGTACAAAACAAAGATCAATGGTTATTCTAATGAATGGTTATTTAGTATGCGCGAACCATGCAGGAGAGCTGCATGTAATATATTAAGAAGAGAAAGTGGCCATCAGCAGGCCAAAGTTTACAACCAGGATAATTACACAAGGTGAGCACCAGAAAAAGGGAGTTAATACGACCTACTAAGCAGAAATTCAACTCTCACTATTATTGCCGAACTAGACGCAGGCAGCTAAACTGCGTTGATCTGATCATTGAATGGTTATTTACTATGAAGCAAACTAAAGAAGCATCGATGGAAGCCTGAAATTTGGAAAGTGGATTGGGGGGCAAATGCCCCCCTCCACCCCTTAACCTCTAAACACCAATTTTTTCAAAGTCCCGAAAGAGCTCGACGAAGGGTCATATCCCGAGGTACCCCTCGCAGAGGCTGGAATAGTAGAAGAGCATCATGACGGCGTTGGCTCCCAAATGGTGAATCTGGAGGCCATAAAAGCTCAAGAAGGCGCACAGGAACGGGCTCGCCGGACCCTGAGCCCACGCTCGACATGGTGGACGAAGCAGACGCGCTCGCCGGCCCTCGGCTTCGGCTCCACCTCGTTCCTGTCAGGGATGCGCCATTCAAGGAGAGAGGGTGTCGGCGGCAAGTAACCGGCCCACTGGAACCGTCGCAGGTCCCTCGCCTTCGCTAGCGAGCCACCCCAGGCACCCCGTTCGCCCATATCTGAGAAGTTTTCCTCGGCGGCGATGGGTTGCGAGTGCCTCGGTCCTATACAGCGACGCGAGGGAGAATAGGGAGTGTGACGCAAGGAATAAGAAGGAGAGCGAGAAGACAGAGGCGTGAAATCCTTTTTCCCCTCCCCAGCGGTGAATACTTAAAGGGTGGGGAAAAACGGTAACTCCCGGAAATTACGCCATGCAGCAGGTAACTGACACCCACGATCGCCACGCGCGGATGGTAACGGCAGGCCACGACCCCAACTCAACGGTCAGTTGCCGCAAAAGATTCGGCGCGTGGGCGGTTGCCACAGAAGATCCCACACACGGGAACCGAAGAGGCGCCCTTCACTCTGCGCAGAACATCATGGATTGCGTCATCCTTGACGTCAGGCACGGAGTGCTCGATGTAGACGGGCTCCCGCAGCCGGGACGCTACACCGGCTCCTCCAGCCGGAACCCTTCACTACGACGACATCTACATCGACAACGACAAGTGCTTTTGGAGCTCACGCAGGCTTCTAGCTGTGCCGACTTCAAAACCTCCACGAACTTGGAGGCTACTGTCAGGGAATAATCCCCGGGTGCCAACAAGTACCCGGAAGTCTCTGCGGTGTTCCTACAGGTCGGTTAGTCGGAGTCAGCTACCGGCCACTCCCGCTAGCTAGCGCACCGGATCCCTCCGACAGGACAAAGACAAGAAGACGATAAGGCATGGGCTCGGAAACCTGTCGACCTCTCGGAGTCAACCAGATGACACCGTGGTGCACAGTGTACAGTTTACAGTGTACCGTGCACAGTGCCACGCAGACCACGACGACAAGACGTGAAGTTGACAACCACTCTACTGACCGTCGTGGCTGACGACGCCCACAATACTCAACACTGTGGATGACCGTTGGCCGGGCCCCACCCGCTACTCGGTAGCCCAGCACATAACCAGGGAAGGGGTTCAGTTCAGTTGGATTAACTTGACCCTACACCCTAGCACCACCATAGCCCTCACCTACCAAGGAAGAGAACACTGCATATAGCTAAAGGATCACCATTGTAGCTCCCTGTGATCACCGTATACATCACTAGGCAGGAGTAGGGGTGTTACCTCCGCACGAGGCACCGAACCTGGGTACGTCTTGGTGTTTTCCATGCTCGTATTCGATCCCGAGCGAGCGCCGTCGTTTGCCACCTGAGGCTCCACCCACTTTAAGCCATCTATATGGCACTGCCGTGCAATATACCACGACATATACCGATGTACGAGAAATGGCCACGAGAGTCAGCTTAATATGTATCACACCGTGGAACTTTTTTTTTACGAAACACAGTACAACGCAGACACTCACATACACGTGCACACACTCACCCTATGAACACACACACGCACACCCTACCCCTATAAGCACCTCCAAAAGACTGAACTGATGGTCAGGTCTTGAGATTGACGAAGTCACCAAAGGCGCCTCGCTGTCGACGGGAACGTCGCCTCCCACTAGAGAACATTCCGCCTAATTAAGAAACACCAATGTCAAATCTGGGATTTGAACTCTAGTGGGATGGGGGTACAACCAACCTCCTAATCATCCTACCATGTTTAGGGTTTTCTATACTGTGTTTCTTATTAACCAAACCCTTTTACTAGAAAATAAATAGACCTTAGAGATACCAATCATGCAAACCAAATTTCAACGAGCTTTACGGTAGTTCTTCATTAATAGTTTTAACTACATGATACAAAAGCTTAAACATGAACTACTTGATAACTCAAAACAATTACAAGTATCAAATTATCCAATACAATGATCTACAAGAATATGTAAGCTTTTCCATTATACCATCTACCACATGCAACATTTTCTGTTCCAACCAAACACCAATCAATTTATTTCAACATAACTCTCCAAACAATTATAAGTGAAGCAAGAGAGTACTTTCTTTAAAAGAACTAACAGCTCTGAATAAGAGATGCATGCAAAACAGGAGCTAAAAGCATAGCAATAGCTAGATAAGAATACTCAACAAGTATAAGTGAAGAATAGGAGTATTCATATGAAAAAGCGGAGCGTGTCTCTCTCTAATCAAGAATGCTGGGGTCCAATCAAGTTGACCATAAGAAAAATAAAATACTGAAAATAAAAGCACACAGACGCTCCAAGTAAAGCACATATGATGTCAAAGAATTAAAATATAGTTTCACTAGAGATGACCTGATAAGTTGTTGATGAAGAAGGGGATGCCAAGGCATCCCCAACTTAGACGCTTGAGTCTTCTTGAAATATGCTGGGGTGATCCATGGGAGCATCCCCAAGGTTAAGCTCTTCACTCTTCTTGATCACATTATATCATCCTTCTCTCTTGACCCTTGAAAACTTCGCCACACCAAACTCAAAGTAATTCTCATTAGAGGGTTAGTGCACAATCAAAAACTCACATGTTCTATAAGGACACAAACATGACCGTTACTTTTAACATTAGCTACTGCCACTGATGTTATGTGAAGCTCTTCCCCTAAAAAGAATTCCACTCAACACTAGTAAAAGAGAGAATGCGAAAAATAAAAGACAGAATCTGTCTAAACAGAACAGTCCGCTAATATGAATTTTTTCGAGCCACTTACGTTGCTCAGATCGAAAAACTTTAAACTAACGAAAGATGCGTACATATCTGAGGATCACGCAAAAAAATTGCAGATTTAAATAATTTTTCTGTGATTTTACAGAATTAAAACGGTGAACAGCAGAAATCTGTTCCTGCGCAGAAATCCAAATCTAGCATCATCTTCCTATTAGAGGCAATACTTGGCACAACAATGCGATAAAATAAAGATACAAAGAATTGTTACAGAAGTAAACAACTCCTTGACTCAAAAAAAAAGAAAAATTGCAGAAATAAAATAATGGGTTGTCTCCCATAAGCGTTTTTCTTTAACGCCTTTCAGCTAGACGCAGAAAGATTTTATGATGCTCACATAAGGATAGAGTTGAAACATAAAAGAGAGCATCAAGAAGCATATATAAAACATGTTTAATCTAACACTCTTCCTATACATAGGAGCCTTATAAGAAAACAAGTCAATAAACACAAATGACTAGCATAGGAAGGCAAACAAGTGCAACTTCAAAACTTTCAACATAAAGAGAGGAGACTTAATATTATTGAGATACATGAAACTGTGTCTCCCTCTCTCATAATAACCATTCTTAAAACAACCAGCATATAAAAGCAACTCAAGAGAAAGCTCAAAACTTTCATCATAAAGAGAGGAAATTTAAGAACATGAAGATTGCTATAACCATATTTTCCTCTCTCAAAATAATTTTCAGTAGCATCATGAATAGACTCAACAATATAACTATCACATAAAGCATGTTTTTCATCATCTACAAACACATAATTTTTATCAAGCTCAAGGTAGTGGGATCAAAAATTTCAAACCCACTTTTAAACATATTAAAACAAGATGTTGGTCACTCTCAATAGTAGAATGCATAATATTATCAAGCAACATAGGACCATCATCTAAAGCTTTATCATCTAAGCAAACTTTCTCATTACCATGCATTTTGAAATTAGGCATAAATAGAGGATTATCATAAGACTTATCAAAATAGCATGGATTTTCATAAATAACAGTAGCATAATTATTTCCACAAGTTTCATTCATAGGGAATATTTCAAGAGAATCCACAGGAACATAACATTCTTCCTCCTTTTGTAAGCATGGAGGGCAATCAAATAGTGTAAGAGTTAAAGAGTTACTCTCATTGGAAGGTAGACATGGGTAGTTAATCCACTCTTCCTCCTTTTGTTCATCACTCTCCTCCTCTTTTTCACCGATGAGATTTCAGCATCAGCAGTTTCTTCTTCCACATGTTCCTGCAAGGCAATGGTCTCCTCCTTTGGAGGAAAGATCCTATTAATAAATTCAGTAATATAACCATTATCCTTGTAATTCTCAAAACAATATTTAATACAACAAGATTCTCAGATTTACAAGGGGTAACATCATCATTAGCAATAATGTCAAATAAAGCAGCAATTTCATAAGCCCCCTTAAAAGCAATAAATTCTTCAATTCTCTCCACATTATAAAAATCATAATCCCCATTAGCATAAGAAGACAAGATTTCATTATCATTGTGAGCACATTGGAAAGGAAGGTGACGCAATCCACAAGAACATTTTACATCATAAAGCCTACATAAATCCCAGGCACATGTTTTAACTTTCTCAATAAAATTCCATAATAGTAACCCTTTTTCAGACAAAAGTGTTTCTTAAAATGTTTTTGATGGCCCTCTGTGAACCCACCGTGCCAATAAAATTTAGTTTGAAAGAAGTTATCCATTGATAGCAAGTAAACAACTAGACATAATAACAAACCGAAAAAACTAGATGCAGAAACTATTTTTTTGTGTTTTTGAAAATAAAGCAAACAAGACAAGATAAAAATAAACTAAGCAAGACAATAACAAAGTAAAGAGATTGGAAGCGTGAAACTCCCCTTGCAGAAATCCTCTTGCTCCCAACGGCGCAGAAAATATGGTGTGTTGCAGGGAGTTAGAGGAGCTCTGAAATATTTCTTCTCCCCGGAACGGCGCAGAAAATATGCTTGATTGCGTGGATCACACGTTCGTTGGGAGACCCCAAGAGGAAGGTATGATGCAGTGTAGCAGCAGTTTTCCCTCAGTATGAAACCAAGGTTTAATCGAACCAGTAGGAGCAAGAAATCACTTCGAAGGTTGTTGGTGGCGGAATATGGCACGGCGCACACCAGGGATCCGGCGCCGACGTGGAATCTACACACAACACAATCAAACTATTTTCCCCAACGAAACAGTGAGGTTGTCAATCTCACCGGCTTGCTGAAAACAAAGGATTAAACGTATGGTGTGGAAAACAGTAGTAAATTGCAGAGAATGAAAAGGAACAGTGTTTGCAGTTGGTTGTATTATCAGTGTAAAAGAATGGACCGGGGTCCACAGTTCACTAGTGGTGTCTCTCATAAAAGATAACTAACATGCTGGGTGAACAAATTACAGCTGGGCAATTGACAAAATATTGAGCGCATGACAATGCATATATATGACATGATGATTACTATGATATTCATGTGGCATTACGACAAAATACATAGACCGTTATCCAACAGCGTCTATGACTAATAATCCACCGCCAGGTTGTCATACCGAGTTCCCCGTTGGTATTAAGTTGCAAGAAACGGATAATTGCATTAAGTAATGTGCGTAATGTAAACAAATGCATTAGACCTAACGGCGCACCCTTAAGTAAGCATCGGTTATTTTATCCCTAGTGGCAACAGCACATCCACAATCTTAGAAGTTATTGTCACTCTCCCAGATTACCGGAGGCATGAACCCACTATCTAGCATAAATACTCACTCTTGGAGTTACAAGCATCTACTTGGCCAAAGCATCTACTAGTAACGGAAAGCATGCAAGATCATAAATAACATATAAGATAATTGATAATCAACTTGACATAGTATTCAATATTCATCGGATCCCAGCAAACACAACATGTAGCATTACAATAAGATGATCTTGATCATGATAGGCAGCTCACAAGATCTAAACATGATAGCATAAAGTGGAGAGACAACCATCTAGCTACTGCCATGGACCCGTAGTCCAAGGATGAACTACTCACGCATCACTCCGGAGGCAGGCATGGTGATGTAGAGCCCTCCGGTGATGATTCCCCTCTCCGGCAGGGTGCCGGAAGAGATTCTGAACCCTCCCGAGCTAGGTTGACGGCGGCGGCGTATCTGGAACTTTTCGTGGATAATGGCTCGGGTATTTAGGGTTTTCGCGTCGGGAGGAATAAATAGGCGAAAATGGCGGCGGCTGCAGAGCCACGAGGGCCCCACACCACCCCAGGCGCGGCGGGGGGCCCGCGCGGCCCCATGGTGTGGGTACCACGTGGCCCTCCTCCGTCTCTCCTCTGGACTCCGTCTTCGTGTTGGAAAAATAGGAGGTTCTGTCCAAGTTTCGTCCAATTCCGAGAATATTGCCAGACTAGCTTTTCTGAAATACAAAAACAACAGAAAACTGGAACTGGCACTGTGACATCTTGTTAATAGGTTAGTCCCAGAAAATGCATAAAAATGCTATGAAGTATATATAAAACATGTAACAATTGGTATAATATCAACATGGAACATTAGAAATTATAGATACGTTTGAGACGTATCAGGGGGTAAGGAGCCTCGAGTGCTCCAGGGCAAAGCCCGACAACGCGGCGTGTGTGGACGCCGCTCTACCTATTGAGGGGTCGTCGTGGGGTTCCTCGATTCTCCTCTACCTCGGATCTCCTGTTCGGGTGAAGACCTTGACCCTGTGTTTGCAGAGTCGGACGACGACGTCGATCTATGTCGCCTCGGCTTCGTCTTGAAGATGGAGTTTCCTATGTGCTTTCCCGTGGGCTAGACTCTCATGACATCATGGTTGGCAGCAGCCAACTATCGATGTGGAGCGTCCGTCTGGCGTCAGTTTGGCAACGACAATGATGATGAGCAATGGTGTGGTCGTGGCAAGATCATGTTAGTACTCCGACGTGTCTGAGTGGCTTCATGCTGATCTCTCCAGGTTGTGAAGTCTGAGCCGTTATGTTACTCAAGCCTCTTCTATGGAGCAACGTTACGATGACCTGCAGGGGGGCGGTCCGGTGGGGAAGTTCTTCCTCAGCGCAGGTCTAGTCCATCTCCTCTCCGGAGCTCTTCAGTAGAATCGGAGTTGTCCGCCTCTATGCGAAGAGCCATCTGTTTGGCATAGACCGCCGTGGGCTGACGCCGCTCCGGCAATGGTCTCCTTGGTGGTCTTCTTGTGAAGTCGGAGTCGCTGCAGGTGTGTAGCTTGATGACGATGACACGGGGGCAACCTCGACGACGACTCTTGCTTCAGTGGCGTGTGTAGCTTGTGTGGGTAGTCAGGATGGCTGAGTGTGCCCTCGCGGCAGTCATGTTCCATAACAGTCGTCGAGGGTTTCCATAATTAATAGGCCAATTCCGATTTTTCCTTAATTAATGAAAATGGCAAGTTTTTTTTTCTCGGTTAGAGTAAACATCGTGTAAGGCATGTAAGTGGGCAAGCCCACTTATGTCCGCCAGCTTGCCACTTATACCGTTTAATTAAATGAGACTACGATTTTTCATGAGCGACGAACGGAACCGCCACTTGACTACACCCTCGAGTCACTGTTTGACGGGTGTAAGCGGGCTAGACGGCTGTCGTGGAACTAAGTTGAATTAAACGGGAGAAATTGTAGTGTCATTTGATTAAATGGGTACAAGTGGGCAAGCTAGCGGACATAAATGGGCTGCCCACTTACAGGCCTATGTAACTTCCAGTCTTCCGACCGCTCGAGGTGGGCACGCGTGCGTGATATGGCGACGAGCACCAATTTGTTTCGCCCGGCAGCCCCATCTATAGGGAAGTACCGTAAGTTGCACGTAGATGTCCTCGTGGTGTTGTGCTGCTGCTATTGAAAATGAAACACGTATAATGTACACGTGTGATGCGATGCCAATTATTTTGAATATCTGCCAATTTTATGTCAGTTCAGCGGCTTCACTGTCACAGTGACATACGTGGATCCTCTCTTTTGGACCATGCTGGCCCATGGCCCGGTCTTCTGGAAATAATTAATAATCATGCAAATTTGTAACTCCAAATTCATTGTATTTTGAGATGTATAAAAAAGAAAAATTAGACAAATTTTCAAAATTTTGAAATTGTGCATTGTTCACAACTCAGATCCATCGGTTTATCTTTTTTGTGTATTCCAAAATACAACGCATTTGGAGTTGAAAATTTGTATGAGTGTATATCTCTACCATATCTACATTCGGGAATCGTTCCGAGGAAACGGCCGGCCGTCGTTGGAGAATCGAATTTTCTTTCTACACTCTGCTTCGTTGGGCATTGGACTTGTTTAAAAAAAATTGGACTTGTCAACATGCGTTTTTTGGTGCATAAACGATATTTTGTAAGTTGTACGAATCCAGCATGCATGACATCATAATTTATGTATTTTTTTCAAAACTAGGTTTTGAGTTTTTTGTTTAGAGACCGTCTATGGGCCCACTCTCTCGAAGGCCTCAACAGGTCTGGTCAGAGATATAGTCCAATAGTTCACTTGCAAATAGATACTGTGTACTTATTTCCGTAAATAAGGGGGAAATCCATATCGGATCATAGGTGTAGATGCACCTATTGCTTAAAAAATATTTTTCAAAATGTTAAAAAAATTCAAATAAATTTTTGGATGACATTTTATGTTAGCGCAAAAAGCTTCGTGAATAAAAAACATTTTTGTGAGCTGTATAAAAAAGATAACTCCGGGGTTTTCAAAACGACTTTGTACGTGATTTGTTTTTGTCCTTTTTTGCACAGGTCGCAAAAAATATCTTTTCTCCATGAAACTTTTTGAGCTAATATAAATTGCCATGATGTATATCCATAAGTCTATTTGGAATTTTTTAACAATTTGAAAAAATATTAAAAATGTTTTACATAATGGGTGCATCCGCTAAATTTACCTTATATGTCTCACCGGCCTGGACACTTGCCAGTGTACCACACCGGATGCAAAACATAGTTGAGTATTGGTCTATTCGTACATCAAGTATGGCACCGCCTTTCCAAATTTGGAGGGTGGTCCTCGAGACTCCCAACGTGAGTGTTATGTGTTTTGTCATGAAAGGCACACATGGACGGACAAGAAGGCTCCAATTTAAATTTCTCAGATTAGATTCATTATATTGCCGAATTGTGTGGAAAGACTATCTATTTCTAGAACTAATGGCAACGTCCACTTGCTTTGAGAAAATGGTGTAAAATTACAATGATGAGAATTATGTCAGTGAACTCGGGGACACAGTAGCAAAAGTGTAACAACAAGCAGACCTATCATAGAAAATGGTAGAGCTTTGGGCCAGATCTATGCGGTCAAAAGGGTTTGCGTGGTTTGGATTAGTTTTGGTGAGTGGGGGCAAATTGGATAAATAAAAAGGGTTGTTATGAAGAAGTTTCATGGTCTAGGGGGAGGGGGCACTTGCCCCCCTCCCCTGACTTGCATGTAGCCCCGCCATTGATCATAGACATCTTCAATTCTATGTTATTTATAGATGGCGGTGACCTTGTGTCAGGCTTGGCATGGACGGAGATGGAAAGAGCGTACGGCGGCATCAGCCGGCGAAGTGTGGAGCGAAACGCGAGGAGGGCAAGAACATGAATCTTTTTTAAATTGTATGGCGTTGACCAAAGAATTAAGAGAGCCCGCCCATAGGCCATCTATATCTCTTATAAAACAAAACTCTACTAAGATTTAATAATGATTTTTCTATCTCAACATGTAAGCTATCCACATCGCCCAATATTTTAGCCAATCAATTATCCATGTTATTCCCACGAACAATAATTAATAACAGTAAATATTTCCTGCAACATATCCATGTCATCCTTTTTCAGGCATACAATGGTCCACGTTACTTATATTTAGTTCTCAAATATTCAACAGTTTCACACGAATTAAATTTAGTGTCCCGACTATTATGATCAACTGAATCTTGATACTGAATATTTCATGCGTGTTATTCTGATTTAATTTACATAATAGTTATTTAAAGGGATTCCCGCTACAACGTGTGGAGTATTCTTCTGGCTTCCTATAAACCCAAAACTCGAAACAAGGTTCATGTAAAAAAACTCAAAACCAAGTTATTAAAATATCATGTATCATAGGGATTCCTACGTAAAATTAGAACATGGTGTAACTGTGAAAAGAGGAAGACACCCAAAACACATGTTGACAAGTCCAATGCATTTATTAGCACCGACCCTAGACAGAGGGAATATCTAGTGCTCCAAACCTTTTAGGTGCTAAAAATGCCACCATTAGAAAAAACCATTTTAGATGTGTCAAAAAGTTATACAAAAATATGTCAAGGTTCAAAGTGTGTACGTCTACAACCTAAAAAAAAAGTTCACGTTCAAATTTGAAATGGATACTGGGAAACAGAAACGAGAAATTCAGCATGAATAGTGTCAATTTTTTATTTTGTTTTTTTGACACTAGGTGGCACTATTCATTTTTTTTAGAAATGGGAGCATAGCTCCGGCCTCTGACACTGTTCATGTTAGATTTGTCTTTTTTGTTTCTCAATGGTCATTTTGAATTTGGACCTGAAAATAACTATTCATGAGAAGCGCTAAACGCCCCGCCCACAGCTCGCCGTAGACGATGTCCACCGCGCACGGCTGGGAGAAGAACGCCGCGGTGCCGCGGTGGGCACGCCGGCGGCGCGCCACCTGCCGCGCTCACGACAGGAAAGCATCGTACACCAGCACCCGCACAGGCCGCCCCGCGCGCGCCTCCGACAGCAGGAGCTCCCGCAGCGTCTCCGACCCGACGGGCGACGGCCTCCATCCGGAGAAGTACTCCGCGTTATCCTTGGACGAGGGACCGCCGCCGTCGAAGCCGTCGAAGATGGCGGCCACGCGGAAGGGCGCGCCGGGTGGCTGAGTGATGGAGAGCACGTACGGGTGGGGACGAGGGTGGGGCGGAGGCCGAACTCGAGCATCGGGTTGGTGTGTCCCTGCGCGCCCGGGAACGGGAGGAGGAGGACATTCCCGCCGTCGTTGTTTCTGCTTCCATGACCGTCGCTCGAACTGGCGGTGGCCGTCGGCGTACTCTCCATGTTTTGTCGGACTGTATGGTCAGGATTTTGCACTTGGCTTTCTCCGGCATTCCATGGACGGAAACAGAGCAATCTATGGTTGGTGTCCAAAGAAAAGCAGGGGGGACATTGACACATCTGTTTGTTTGTAGTTTACTTACTCGGGTTCGATGTTTCTGGGTTGGTCTATGCATTTTGCGAGTTATCACCTAAGCCTGAGAATTACGATCCAAAGAAATGTTTAATATGAGCAAAATTTTACGGCAATTTCTAGTCTATGCATTTGGTAGTAATAGATGAACTAGCAGGGTGGCCCGCGCATTTGCGCGGCTAGACTATCTATTTCATGTTTTATCTTCCTATCATATTTTCTTAAGTTTTAGAGGAAGATTATCCGATAGCTACATATTTAATACTTTAAGGTGTGGACAGGCTCCCCGAGACATGTCGGCCAGCCGCTAGCCAGTATGCAGTCAACTCCAGAAAAGACAGTTTGTTTTACAGTTCCAACCATGACTAATTCGACAGGCAGAACATTGGTAGAGGCGTGCAGCAGATTATGGTACTACAGCTACACAACACGGGAAGGCAAGATGTGAATCTGCTCCGTGACACGCAGTCCAAAAGTCTTTGACTTCCACTCTAATTTGTCGAAATTTATCTTAGTCTACTCTTTACCTCTAGGTCTGTATATTTTTTTCAGAATGGTCCACGGAAAAATACATTGTACTATTGACGTCTCGTAGTCAGAACTTGTATAATGTTGTAATAGCTGATGAAATAAAATTTCTTGTGTGCAATGGCATGCCTATAGATTCTTTCATGCTAGTTTATTTTATTACAATTGACATTTCTTATTTTCATCCAAGGACATGAAAGTTTGATTGTATTTTCATCACAAAAATGCTTGAATCACTTCTCCCTTGCACGGATGCTCCTTATAATTTGTTCTTTTTGATGCTCAATACAATTTTTTCGGAAACTGAATAGTATTTCCAATGGTAAGAAATTCCAAGATATTTCAATCAATTTTGTGTTGTATTAGATCGGTGCGACGATAGTAGTGACTTACTCCCTCCGTTCTAAATTAGATGACTTTTCATTTAATTAAATGTAGATATATCTATACATAGATACATTCACATTTGGACAAACAAAAGTCATCTTATTTAGAACGGATGGAGTATAATATAGATAATATTTAGTAGTTTGATTAAACGTATACGTCGGCAGAAATTTTACTGCTATGTATGATATCTGAAGACTTGGATCGTTGAAGTTGGTGACTTATAATGTTAAACATAGACGTCCACAACCATTTCATAAACATTATCGGTTCATGCATGTTATTACAAACAATTTTAATTTCTTCATAACATGCGGCCATCATGAACTTTGTTGGTGGCGCCACTTCCACCTCATGCATATGTCTACCCGTATTTTGTCTACGATTGTGTATGTATTTTGTGCTGCTGATTTTCAGACATAATTTTATTTAGAGAATATGGATTGCATAGTTTTTCTCACTCAGCCTGCCTTTTTGTCTAACAGATATGATAATTTATATTAATATATTTTTTCACATCTTTAGAATATTAAATACATATTGTAGGGATTTTCTGAGTTTTCTATGATGAAAGATATTTACTTATTTCCATCTATTAA
This sequence comes from Poa pratensis, assembly GCA_947311845.1. NCBI lineage: Eukaryota > Viridiplantae > Streptophyta > Magnoliopsida > Poales > Poaceae > Poa > Poa pratensis. Next base: position 131,747,643 of record CAMZMU010000063.1, on the reverse strand, counting down.
GTGTAGACATATTTTTTGCCAAAACATCTTTTTCTTGGTCCAGTATATGCTCCTTCTCTACCAGATAAAATTCAATAAGAATAACGCATGGCACTGTAGATGCATTGACGCATATATCTGAAGAAAGCATGTTGGCACGCACACAGCTAGCTCATACGATACAATATAAGATGCTTTTAATCCAACATACCTTGTTGCAGCTGTGAATGGCACTACTGCTTACTGACTGTAAGTACAAAGGAGTTGTTGTGCGTCATCTTCTCGTCCTTTTGCGAGCCAAATCCAGCACCACGTTTTTCACTTGTCCCCCATCGTAGGCATCATTGAAGTGCAGGAGCAAATTTAGTCACAAAAGTCTCAACGTTGTTGCTGAGGCTGCTGCCTGCTGGACTCCATGCCCCGGCGGGGTGAATATTCAGAGTTTTGTGGGTTGCTTTGCGCACGAACCTGGAAGCCAATGCCGGCCGCCCGGAGAAAATTGCCAGGCGTGACTCCGTGTCTTCCGTCTGGATTCCAATGCTTGCGGACAGGACATAACCTGCTTGACCCGCTCATAAGAAAATAATCAAGCCACCCTGATACAAACTGCACGCCGGTCGTTGGGTCATCAGATCCTCTATGCTTACGCCACACCAGCCGGTGTTTGGTCCTTGAGGTCGGTAGGCCGGCATCGATTCAAACCACCGTTTTGTGTTCGTCCTCACCAGATAGCCGTTGTCGCCTCGCTCGTCGCCAAAATCGAGTGTTGTAGCCGTTTAGCCGATCCTCGAGTAAGGGATTTATCTACGATCATTAGGCAATTTAATGGCATCAGTAGTGGAGAGATTTTAAAATAACATCCATCTAATTTATACTCAGGAAACTTAAGAGCAGAAAGCTCAGTTGCTCACACCAATTTTGCAGCCAGGAACACGACATCGTAGAAACTGGGAGAAATAAATAATCAGCAGTATAAATACAGTCGAGGATACATATTCATCCCTGCAGAAAAATCCATTGCACTTCTTATCAAAAACAGGGCACCATAATATGACTTACGACCAAGCATATTGTAGGATTGAAATTGGTACAGCTTATTACCTCAGAATCCATCCTTGCATCATGCAGATGCAACAACAGGATTACCAATTCCTAAGATCGTGCATGTACAACGTAGTGGCTGCTCGTTTACCATGGTACCTCAGATCTCATGGTCTACACGGCTGAAAGTTGTGATCTAATCCAGGTCCTCGATTTGGACGTCAGGTGCTTGTGTGGCAGCCACGAAGATACTGATCACCACCATGATTCAGACTTAGTACGGAGAGCTCACTGGTTCAAGAAGTGGCGGAGCACGGCCGCCGGCCGCCAGGCCTTGTCTTTCTTCAAGCTCGCAAGATTGCCCAGGGGGACTTAGTACGGAGAGCTCACTGGTTCCAGAAGTGGCGGAGCACGGCCGTCGGGCCTTGTCTTTCTTCAAGCTCGCAAGATTGCCGAGGGGAACATTGGAGCAATCGCACCTCCACCTGGTAGGATTCCGATGCGCTCTCTCATGCTACGATTTCGATAGAGAAAGACGGCGGGAGGTTATAATGACGTAGTGTCTCTGTCTTGATGGACTTGTGTTAGGAAGGTATAATCTATCACGTGTGCATCCAAATCTCTGTATCCTTATCGTAACCGACCATGCTAGGTCCTTGCTTGCGCACGTTGCAAGAATATGTTCCGTAAATAGAACTTTTAAATCTAGACCGTTAACTTTTAGTGGGCTAATCTAAGCCGTCGTTTGTCTTGTGTTTTAATTATATAATAGATACCGCGCACATTCATGAGCAACAGTATTGGCAGTGCGTCGGACAAAGATAAATCAAAAGACTGAAAGGAAAATAAAAGTTCATGAACCTCGCTGAAGATTGGTGCCAGGACAGATCTCTGAGTTGCTCGTCCCTTCATCATACGCATCAGCTCATGGGTACTTGTTGTCCAGCTGTGACTGATCTAAACTGGGACAGGTTGGGGCTGCTCGTTGCAGGAGCTTAAGCAGGTGATTGATTTGCTCCATGGTGAGAAGGCACCGGGCCCGATGGTTTTATTGGGGCTTTTTTCAAGAAATGCTGGCTGCTTATTAAGGATGATCTGCTAGCAGCGCTCAATCATCTGCATAGTTTGAAGGGACGGCATTGGAATCTCTTGAACTCTGCAAATATTGTGCTTCTGCCAAAGAAAGATGAACCGGTTGACGCTAAAGATTATCGGCCAGTGAGTTTAATGCACAGTGTTGCCAAAATCTTGTGTAAGTTGTTGTCGGCTCGTTTGGCCCCGGAGCTGGATAGTTTGGTGTCGAGGGCGCAGAGTGCTTTCATTAAGGGGCGGTCCATCCATGAGAATTTTCTTTATGTCAAAAACGTCCTCAAAGATGCCCATGTGAAGAAAATACCGTTGCTCTTCCTTAAGCTGGATATTGCCAAAGCTTTTGACTCGGTTAATTGGGGGTTCCTTCTTAAAGTTCTACAAAAGATGGGGTTTGGACCGAGATGGAGAAATCTGGTATCGCTGGTGCTTGCTTCCTCTTCTTCTCGTATCCTGCTCAATGGTGTCCCGGGAAGGGCTTTCTTGCGCAGGAGGGGACTGAGGCAGGGGGACCCTCTCTCCCCAATGTTGTTTATCCTCATGCTTGAGCCGCTGCAGCGGTTGTTGCAGCTTGCCACAGACCAGAAAATCCTTTCACCTCTGAAGTTAAGGTCTGCTAGGTTGCGGGCAAGTTTTTATGCTGATGATGCTGCTCTTCTTATAAACCCCTGCAAAGATGATATCCGGACAGTGCATCGCATCCTGAGTCTTTTTGGTGATGCCTCTGGACTTAGAACCAGCTTTGAGAAATGCGTGGCTTACCCTATTGCTTGTGCCGACCTGAATTTAGATGAGATCCTTGAGGGTTTTGGGGGTTCCAAGGGAACGCTGCCGTGTCGGTATCTGGGGTTGCCTCTCAGTCTCAGGAGGCCAAAGAGGGTGGAGGTGCAGCCTCTGTTTGATAGAGTACTTGGAAGGCTGAAAGGGTGGAAGGGTAGATTACTGAGCAGGAAGGGAAGGCTCGAACTGATCAACACTGTCATCACCGCCACTGCTACGTACTTCCTAATAATTTTTCCTGCGGATAGCTGGTTGTTGAAGAAGCTGGATAAAATTAGGCGCAGTTTCCTTTGGGCAGCGGATGAAGAGGCAAAAGGGGGCAAATGTCTGGTTAATTGGAAGAAGATTTGTGCCCCAAAGGAGTACGGTGGCCTTGGTATTAAAGATTTACAAGCATTCAGCAGGGCTTTGAGGTTGAGATGGAACTGGCTGCGTTGGGAGGATGAGGAGAGGCCTTGGAAGGGATTGCCAACCCCTTGCAACAATGTTGACGATGCTCTGTTTTCTGCATGCACTTCTATTGTCATTGGCAATGGTGCTAAGGCCAATTTCTGGAAAGATGCTTGGTTAGATGGGTCCTCTCCAGGCCAGCTCGCCCCGGCCATTTTTCCGCTTGCTCGAAGAAAAAACCTCTCGGTGCGAGAGGCGATGTCTGCTGACAGGTGGATGAAGGGGCTGCAACGCATTAATTCTGAAGAGCAGCTGATCCAGTTCGTGCAACTCTGGGAGAGGCTTCAACTTGTGCAGTTCGTGGATCGCCCTGATACGATTAGATGGAACCTCACGGCTAATGGGAAATACTCAGCAAGATCCGCTTATTTTGCTCAGTTTTGTAGGAGGCAGTTGGAACCTGCGTTGGAGAAGGTTTGGAGTGTCAGGGCGGAAGGAAAGATGAAATTTTTCCTTTGGCTTCTCCTGCAGAACCGTAATTGGACTGCTGACAGGTTGCAAGCGAGAGGGTGGCCTCACGATGACAAGTGCAGCCTTTGTGGTCTGGTCCTCGAAACGGCGGTGCATCTGGCCTTCTTGTGCCCATTTGTGCGACAGGTTTGGGAGAGTTTCAGGGTGTCTTTCCCTCTAGAAGTGCAGCGTGCGGTGAATGCCACAACAATCGCCGGTTGGTGGAATGGTGTGTCCTGCTGCAAACTCGACAACAGTGTGAAGAAAGGCATTACCTTCTCGGTGTATGTCCTTTGGCATATCTGGAAGGAGAGGGGGAGAAGGATTTTTCAGAACCAAGAGTTACAACCGTCAGCGCTTGCAGGTTTAATTCGCGCTGATATAGAGTTGGTTGAGTTAGCTCATAGTGTGAGATAGTTTCTTTCTGTACATGAGTGTTGTGTTCTTGGGTGTGACTGGGTGTAGTTCCTTGAACTACTATTGTATTTCTCTCTCTTCTAATAATGAATAAGCTGAGCTCCTGCTGGTTAACGTCAAAAAAAAATCTTACACATCAGAACTTCACAATCATACGCAAAAATAGCAGCATCTCCGAAAGCCAGGGCCTCGATGATCAACGGGTCTTTATTTGAAACGCACCCTGATAAGACCATTGTACATTGACCCGGACTTTTGGCTCTCGGGTGCAACGCATCCTGATATTTTAGAATAATATTTAGAAAATGAAAACATTGTTAAAAAATTCTGAAATTTGGTACACTCAAAGATTACCAGGTCTTTTACTCGTGTGATTTTTTTGATAACAAATAATTCTCGTTAACTTCTGTGCAAAAAAGTGAAATTTCTGACGAATATAGCGTGTATAAAGCGCTATTTTAACTAAATCTTTTACTTAGGGCGCGATAATAAATATTTTTCGACGAAACTTTTTGTACAAGTCTAATACTTGGTAATGTTGGCCCGACTGTTATTTTCGGAACTTTTTAAACTTTTTTGAATTTTTAAATTATTTTTGGATATCAGGGTATATGGTACCCAGGTGCTCCGATGCATTTTCGCATTGTACATGCCCTAAGTAAACTTACAATTGAAGTTGAGTGAGTCCACTGAGAAGTGGTTGCCTTATTAAATTAGTGCCGGGTGTTATTCGTGAAACAACATTATTGTTGCAGATCATATCTTTGTTGCACAATTAATACTTTTTCTTTTAAAACTGAGAGAAAAGATCATATGAGCCTTCAATATAAGACAATAACTTCAGTGTAGTTAGGAGAGATGCATACAACACCATCTTGTATGGGTAGGATTAGGAGACATCACTCCTTCGGCAATGGTTTTTGTACCTTCTATGGGTAGGATTAGGAGAGATCAAGAAATGCAACGGTGCAAACATTATCAACCATAGTCAAGATAGACCTGCGCTGGAAGTAGCACCAGGAGGACATGCATGCAGCCGTCTTCATGGCCAGATCATGCTCTTTTTGGCAGCATTATATAGCGCCCTCTCCCTAGAAGTAAGGACCTTCCTCTGCTGGAGGAGATTCTGAAGATGATCAAGTCGATCCTCGCTGACACTTACTCTAGCTCCACTGTTGCCCCTAGCTAACTTTTGCTTTGCCATGTTATATATGTTGGCGCGTGTGGCTTTAAGTTCCTCTGAACTACTCTGCTCAGCTTTTTAAGTAAACTGGTATCCCAGTGCGATCATTTGTATGCAACTAAACCTTGCTCATCCAGGGCTTTATAATTAAATGTCGTGCAGAGATGCTTTTTAATTAAAAAAAGAATATCGTGCTCCCTTGGATCCTTAGCTTCCAGTTCAGGGAGTGTACTTTTAGAATAAAGGTTTTCGATGGTTTCCACATAGTGGCGGGCAGGCAGATTTATTTTTGCTCTGCTATGTTTTGGACAGTTTCCGTGAGGCAGGGAGATAGCAAAACTTGGAATTGGCTTTGACTTATTCCAATGCTTCTCTCCGTTGCTACTTCTCTTTTCGACGGATTGTCATTTTCTAATTTATTTTTGAAATTACGTCGCTTACGATCCCCGCATCGTTAAATTCAGCAGTTTAAACTACATGTTAGTATCGGCGCAGACATAGACATAGTTAATATGCAGTTTGGAATACCCGCTGTGGATCACAAGGAAGTTATTGACGTTGATTCGAGTGCTTCTCTCGGTGGTTGTTTCTCTTTTCGACGATTTTTCATTTGATATTTTCTTTATTTGCTCGTTTACAATTCCGGGTCTTTAAATTCAGAAATTGATACAAACTCTTAGTATCTGCACATACATAGACATAATTATTTTATGGTACGGACAAAACAAAATCCCGCTCCCATATATGCTGCCCATGGCAGCACTGTGGCGTCCTCCCAGCCTTCCCCTCCTCCCCTAGTCGTCATCGGAGGGTGCTGCCGGGCATGCAAAAGCCTGCATGACACCGGTGGCAGCAGGGGTTCTTTGCCGTTGTGGCTCGAACGCGTGCGGTTGTATGTCGGGAGGGCCTCCGGGAAGGTGGTGTTGGTGGTTTGGTAGGCGTGGGGGAGCTGCTAGATATTGGGGTGGTGGCACCATAAATTTAAAAATGTTGAGGGCAGTGACCTCGTGTCGTGTGAACGAAAAGGTTGCTCTTGATGCTGCTCATCGGCATTGGGTTGGCCCAGCTCTCCTGGGGGATGGCTTCTTCATCTGCGTCATGTCTGATCCTCTCATAGCAGTCACATCGTCTTCTTTAATGCATTGGTGGGAGGTTGTCTAGTCTAGGCAGATTGGTGTTTCGTCTTGGCCGTTGTTGTGCTAGTGTTCATGTGGGCTTGGCCCTGATTCTTTTGGTTTTCGTCCGATTTTACGTTAATTAACAAGTTAACTAGGCGAAGATGTAAATGACTCACGTGAATGACTCGGCCAGGCTTGAAGATTCAAGTGTTGACAGTAACGTAAGAAGTATTAGCTCCAATGTTATATCTGACAATAAAGAGGAAGTCCGCTGGAAATACCTTAGTTGATGCGATGGAAAGTAGGAGACATAGCGATTTTATGAAAAATAATGCATTTGTAATAAACTCGACCATGTTAGCTTGCTTTAATTAGTAGGAGATGTGACTGAGTGAACATGTGAGCATTGGTTGTCCTTATTCGCGATTTGCATATTTATGATAGGGTAGGGTTGGGTTGTGTATCGGTAGTGTATGTTATGATTGTCCTCTTGAAAATCTTGAGAGACGAATGCTTCACGATATCCGATCTCTATATATTCAACATGTCTCGATCATTCAAAAAATATTGAGCTTAACTAATTTGTTTGGATTTTTGCACGGAAAATCTTGCAACCACAAGGCACTGTTGGTACGGTGTAGAATTGGGAGTCAATAGGAAACACACTGTTTCAAAATGCCAAAGTACCGTTTGGGTATGGGAGCTTCTTCGTATGACTCGGCCATTTATTATTGGGCGCCTGAATGGCTCTGGTTGTACCTGCTCCATCAGCAGTATCCAGGGACGAGGCACCACCGGCAGCGTCAAAACCGTCAGAGATGGTGGCCACGTGGAAGGGCGCACCAAGTGGCTGGCTTATAGGGAGCAAGTAACTAGTGGCGACGAGGGTGGGGCGGATCAGAGGTCGCGGTAGGCAAGGCAGAGGCCGATCGCGAGATCTCTAGCCTCTAGTCTTTTTCTTGCGATGGAAGCATGCATGAACGAAGGTCCTGCGGCATTCCATTCCATGGACGGAAACAGAGCAATCTGTGTATAGTTTACTTACTTGGCTTCGAGATAAACTGAGAATTTACAATCCAAACAAATGTGTAATAGGCAATATTTAGTCTGTGCATTTGGTAATAATCATTTCGCAACACAGAAAAAACTAAAAGATGATTAAATTTAATCATTATTGTTACTGCAATCTAGCGTCCCGTATTCATTTAACTGGATCTCGTGAAATATTCACTGGCAGATCGTTGTTCATAATTTCAGATTAACGTTTTAAGAAAATATGTCCCAATCACAATAATTATTTTCTCTGGGATACAAAGACTGTTTGTGGTATTCCACCTCTTGCATGCTTCTGTTTCAAAGATTAAACCCCTAGCAAGATAGTCGGACACCACCGGTTAAATTCAATTTGGCAACCGAGCACAGATGCTCCCTATATCATGTTCATACGTTCTCAGCAAGATTCCCATCCACAGTTCCCTTCTGACAATTTCTACTGAAGTAATAAAAGACCTATGCCCCACTGATGTCTAGGTATTAAACACAAATGAACACGTAGGCGTTACCATCCGTCGGGTCCAAACGGTGAACTGGTGTCAATAGAGTTCCCACAGTCCAGCCTGGCTGGCACGATTCTTTAATTCGTATGATAGGAGATAGTAGTAATACGAAAATCATAGGATTTTAATGTCATGCACACTCCAATCCTATAGGATTTTATATGCATTAAAATTTGTTTGATTCCATCAAAAGAATTGTAAAACGAGCTTGGAGTGAATGTTAGATTTCCTATGGAAAGTAGTATAATGATTCATATAGGATTTTTTTCCTATAAGATCCAATCCTACAAATCAAATGAGCAAGATAGCAAAATTTCCTATAGGATTTATTCCTTCATAAATCCTTTGCAAATTCTTTGAATCAAAGGAGCCCAAGAAGAAAATATATCTTGTCATTAACTTTCGTCGCACTTATGACACATGCAAGGCAACTTGAGATCTTCACCATTTATATTCCTTCACTTAACCTATCCATGAAATCCCGTTGCCAGAACCTCCCGAGAATAAGCGAAAAATCCCATCAGAGCGAGGTTACTGGTTACATGGCGATTAACACCAAGTGAAGTCTTTAGATTAAGATGCAATATCTCTACTTCACGAAGTTTTACATGTTCCCTATAAAAATGGTACCCCACTATAAAAATGTTGCCCGGACATGTGCGCGGGCCATCACGCTAGAGACAATTTAACATGCAATGGCTGAAAATCTTACACATTTTCCTGAATTCATATTTTCTACTGCTTCGTGTATGACTAATATACTTGTGCGTCCTGACTTCTGATCTACAGTATAAACATCATCAATTGGTTGCCTGCTCCCCAGAAGAGTGCCTCGTGTACTCCTGAACCATCGTGCCAAAAACTGACGACCATCCCATTAACTTGGATGGCGCATCAAATTCTACCACCAATCCTGAAAAAATTGGAACACAAACCCAATTCAAACATAAGAGCAATTTCTTCTCGGAAAACCACTATGGATGGTACCTGTAAAAGCCCGTCCTACCTGCATCCAACACCAGAACCCTGTCGCTGTCCATGACGGTCGGGACACGATGTGCGACGCTGATGACGGTGCACTCGTGGAACTCCTCCCTAATGATCCTCTGGATGGTCGCGTCTGTCTGTGAGTCGACAGACGCCGTCGCCTCGTCCATGAACAAGATCCGGCAGCGCTTCAGTATGATACGACCGAAGCACAGAAGCTGCCTCTGCCCCATGCTCCAGTTCTCCCCCATGTCGGCAACTGCAAATAACAGCAACAAGTATTTGTTCGCTGTTACTAAGGACTAGGACACGGATGGCTAGACTGCACCGAAAATCATCGATTCTGTGCAGTAATCTCTGATTGACATGATATTTAGTTCCCTGCTGCATAATATCTTCTACCGGATCACATGATGGTTATTGTCTTTTGTAGTCCAAGATCACATGATCAATATAGAATCAGACCTTGAGAGTCATGATTCTAAGTGTTAAAAACCATTACTAATATTTTACATTTTATCAGTTAATCATGATTCTATATTGGATTAACATTCTCATACTGTAAGCATACCTAGTGCATCAAGCTTCTCAGGTTTTGCAACTACTGTATCTTTTAGCTGGCAACGGTCAAGGGCCTGCACAAGAGCAAATATAATAAGACCAATAGAAAATTTTAACTACTCGGCGTTCCAGATAGTAAGTTCGTGTACTGAAACATATATCGGCTATAACCAGTACCTGCCATATCTCGTCGTCAGAATACTGACCAGTTGGGTCAATGTTGCTTCTTACGGTTCCTTCAAAGAGCGCAGGCTCTTGAGGAATCACACCAAAGCGAGACCTCAGATCATGAAGACCCAAGGTGCAAATATCTACCCCATCGATGATGATCTGGCCTTTTGCAGGCTCCACGAGCCTGAACAATACCTGGATTAAAGTTGACTTGCCACTGCCGGTCCTTCCCACCACTCCTATCTTTTCTCCACTGCTGATGCTTACCGTAATGCCTTTCAAGATTAGAGGTGTGTTTGATCGATACCTGACCTGAAAAAAAATTGTGGCTAAATCCCGTCAGTCACCTAGATCATAATGGTTATTAGAAAACTTACTAAAGAATAATCATCAAAGAAAAGAAGAATGGTTGACCTCTAGATCCTTTATATCAATATCTCCTCGTCGTAGCCAATTTGCAGAGGGAAGACAATCTGCCACTGCCCATGCTGCCTCCGAAGGAAGAGTACTGTACTGATTCACCCTCTCCACAGAGACCATATCATTTTCTAGCATACAGCTTATGGAAATCGCATAGTACACCAGGGAATTGAGAGAAAGACCGTATGAAAGAGACATGCCGACAAATTCTACATTAGAAATAACAAATATCAATGACATAATTTTTAAAGTTGTATAAGGGATTTTTTTTTTGCATATTTACCACACCTATACGTGCATACATATCAGCCTCTGGCCTCTTGAAATACATGTTGCAGAGTGTGCAACTCGTGCACGTCTCCATCAACTCAAGTGATGATGATCTGGCCTTTTGCAGGCTCTATGAGCCTTAGCAGAAGATAACTGAAATGGAAATTTGTGCCATGTGTTCCATGTTCTATAGAAAGTATCAGGAGAGTAACATGGCACATAGCGGTTTCCAAGGAAAAATGAGTATCTTGCTGCCTGCTTTAGTGCGCCTGTGCCCCAGCAGGCGATGTGCGGTGCTGCTCTGCTCGGTGTTCTCTTGCCCGGCCTTGGGTTGCGGCGCTGTGTGCCTGTGTCCGACAGTCGCCACCAGAAGAATCATGACCGCACCTACAACCAGCTCCGGCCAATGACATTGCTTGCCGTTCGTCTCCTGGCGGCCAGTGACCACATAGCTTAGAATTTCAGCGGTTTGAGGCGAGCAGGGTTGAGGAAGCTCAGAATTGGTTTCTAGTGGCAGCGCTTTGGTAGTGGCTTGCTCGATTGACCGAGCAGGAGAGGCGAGGAGCAGACGATGCACACGATGGAGAAAGAAGCTTACAAACCAAGTCCAGTTTTGGTCTCTACGGGCTGTAGTGGGCTTCTAGACATAAACTAACATTTTCTAGTGGGCTGTATCTTTTGGACTGTCAATAACACATGATAAAAATTCCCTAAAATCTAGGGTTGGCCACGGTCCACGTGGCTCCGCCCATGTATGTACGTGTGGCGACTAAATGGAAGGCAATGGAAAATGTGACTAATAAAGTTTGACGTGCAAACTAAACATGCCATGAATTAGCCCTACATTCTAGAAGTTTTGGTAGGTTTCGCCTTCAGTTTTGGAGGAGGTATTAATTCTTAGTTTTTGTTATCCCCAATATTGCAACGAGAACTATCAATGCTATCCTATTATACCCAATGACTTATAGTTCATCAATATTATCTCATTCTACGGATGAACACTTCAATGTTTTTTAGAAGATCTTTCTTCAGTGCATAATAGTTAGCACAATATTCATTTATCTTTATAGTTGATAATGGAATTCAGGAAAAACAAGTATAATCAGAAAAAATAAAACATATAGAACATGAGGACAATAAAATCTATGCTCTCCTATTTAAAGCAATTGTATTACTACTCGACTAACTGAAATGTAATAATACCTTTCTTGATGAAATTGCTAGGCAAACTTATCATGAGAAAAGCAGTTATAGACAGAACAAGTGTGCCAATTAGCTCCAAGCGAAACCCAAACCACTCAGTAGCTGCGTAGTTATGGAAAGACATCCGCAAATTCGAATTGATTCTGTCTAAGTTTATTTGGTAAAATTCGTCCACTTTCCCAAAACACCTTATAGTTGGAGAGCCCGAAAAGGTCTCGGTGAAGTGATCAATAACTGGTGCCCTTGTTACACCTTGAAGACGAGTTAGCTCTCGAGATGTTGCAATATAACGATTCTGAAAACACAAGTAGAAGTCAGAAATCAACTTTTTCATGATTCAGTTAGGGGTTGCTAGTAGGAAGAATGATTTCTATCCTCTAAGATGCATTGCAGTAGCTGGATTATACCCGGTACCAAATGTTCAAAAGCAGTAACGGAAGTACTGCTATGACTGACGGCCATGCAACTTGGCAGGTAACGGCAATGCTGCTAACCACCGAAATGCACATTGATATGCCGTAACCCATATAGAATAAAAGGGCAGTGTCTATCTTCGACTGGTCCGCTGATGCCTGAGGATATAATGCACAAGGTAACAATACTTCAACAAAATGATTGTATACATGATGGGTGACAAACTAAATGTATGGCTTCAGAAGACATACCCGGCTTAGGATCCTTCCTGACGGAGTGGTGTCAAAAAAAGACATTGGAGCCCGTAGAATGCTGTTAAACATCTTACTGAAGAATGCCTTGGCTGATTTAAGCCCCAAAAATGCGATGACAAGAATGCTGATAAATTCAAGTATAACCGAACCAGAAACTATGGAAACGTAGACACCAAGGAACATAGAAATGTCAAATATGGTGCCTTCTGATGTTTCATATGACAGCCAGTAGTTACTAGCCATGCTGGAGATTTCTGACAGTAGAGATATAGCTAAGATGAGAACAACTCCCCACCAACCCCAAGCCTGTGTGATGTATAGCTTGTATACATCCCAACTTACTCGTCCACTCTCCTTTTCCTCTTCCTGGATTATCTTGGAAGTAGATGCCCCTGTGCTTGGTTCAACAGAAATCGTATCACTGTTTCCATTACTGGATTTGGAGTTAAACGAATGGGTCTTCGGTAAATCCGTGCTGGCCGGAGAATTCTCAGTGTTCTGAGCATGATGGCCTTGCACCCCTAATGCTTCTGTGGAACTGTGGTGAGCAGTAACAAGAGCTAAGAAATCGGAGCATGAATCTAGCAAGTCGCTGTAGTTCCCTGACTGAATGATCCCCCCACTTTTCATTACCTGCACGTTAATGTAGTTTCATCTCTGTTATATATCAATAACATCAGCATGGTATATGAAGTATGGAATATGTTGACAGGTAACTAAAATATATATATTTCATGAGAGTACAAATAAAGTTTTAGTGGCCATAGGCATTTAGTTACATCAGTTCTTTCCCTACTTCTTGAACCAAAACAAAAATATTTGAACTGCTGCTCTGCAATACATTCACTTTTTTATTTTCTGACGGAAGAATATATGACTACACTAGTTCCTCCAAAAGTAACACGCAAGGGTAAAAAAATGGAACTTACGAATACAGTATCCACATTTCGTAAGAAATCCACTTGGTGAGTAACAAGCAAAACGGTCTTATTCTTCAGTACGCCCTTGAGACATTCCTGCAGAACATAGCTAAGTGTCAGAGTTCTGCTTATTAGTTGGGTGAAATACTAGCCATAGTCCACTACTTATTCGCAAGATCGACGGACAGAAATAATTCGACGATAGTACTCAGAAGTACTCGGAAGTACTGCCAACCACCGTAAAAGAGCTCATAAGAAATATGATTAGGAAAAACAAGTAGGTTGTTCGACTACCTTGTTGTTAATTGATTCAATGTGTCATCAAGAGATGGACAATCTTAGCAAATAGCCAAAAAGTACAGCTTGGTATAAAAGGTTCCTTTTAGCTCTTAAAATGATAAGCCAAACAAGAAGAACAAGAAAGTAAATAAATATGGTCCATGCGACTACAAAAGTATTCTGATACTGCATTTCAGTACCCAAACAAAAACAGTGCTAGTGTACCTACAGAGACTACTGCAAGCATAGCTCGTTTCTTGCATAAATATTTCTTGGGCATTCTGTTGTGGAAGTACACTAGGAGTCTAGTGTGAATACCAACAAAAGATCCAAGTCTCTACACTTCGGGGAGACGAGGGTTTGGCGATTAAATATATCTTATAAATTTCATGACTGAAATATCTATTCTCCACAAAAAAAGTCATACACAAAATGAGAAGCTATATAACTTACAGGGATTTCAAGGGTTTGACCCCAGTCGGTTACTACTAAAGAACAAACAGGGTAGAGGCACTCAATCCACACAAAAAAAAATTCCCCATGATCAAATGGGATATGTCAGATAAAAATAATAGCTTTGAAAGATCTAAATAAAAAAATCAAATACTTGATGATCGGTATCAACAAAATTATTCATGAGCCAAGTGCAGGCATTTAGCATTGATTTTTTTGTTCAAGCTGGCTCTGACCAAGTGATGTCAAAATTTCTTTCTGAACCTTGTACATCGATAACAATCTAGTAGATGAAAATTATTGCAAGAGTGCAATATTTCTCAAAATCTGCAGATTCGAATTTCCATATCTGAACTTCCTCCCAACCATCTATATGTGTCAGCTGGCATTATACTTTATCATTTTCAAAATATTTCTTCCTGGGGCCTTCCCTGGACACTTAAAATTCTGTTTCTGTTGCATTCATTCTAAATTTAATCAAGTATATGAACTACCAAACAGTATATGGAAAGAAAAAGAACGGCAATAATATTTTACCTTAAATATAGCTGATCCAGTATGAGCATCAACTGCACTAAATATGTCATCAAGAAGATATATATCGCAATCTTGGTAAACTGCCCTGGCTAGCTGGATGCGTTGTTTCTGGCCACCACTGAGGTTGATCCCTCGCTCTCCTATTTCAGTCTGGTCACCGAACTCCATCATTTCCAAATCCTTTTGTAAGCAACAAGAACGTATAACTTCCGCGTAAGTCTCTGGACACATTGGCTGCCCAAATAAAATGTTTTCTTGAATGGTTCCATTTCTGATCCAAGCTGTCTGAGTGACACATGCCGTGGTCCCATATATGCAAACCTACATCAAAGACAGAATATAATCAAGAAGTTGTTGGCGAGGTGGAAAGTAACTGATATGAAAACCATAGTCATGTTGCTAGGTGTGCACATGTCATATAAACTTAAGGGTATTCTTGTGGGTGCCTAGTTCTAGACATGTAAACTTGTAAAGCATTGTCAGTGTACAGAATCCACAATGTATTTCTCCTGAATCCTGATATCATTATCTCAAAGTATGACAAAGGGCCAAGAAAGAGACAGGCTCTGCTAGTAGAGCTACCTATCTGAATGTCGATTTTTCCTAGAACATATATATCCTCTCCGGTTGAACAGCTCTAATATTTCTCTCAGACGCTACACTTTCTCGTGTACGATTTCAGATTCAACTGCAAGTGACATTTATTTCTACAGAGCTTATCTGTAAATGAAAACGAAATAAAGTGAAAGATTGTGTGCGGAGTGCCTTCTGAGTAGTACTGCAACTTTCTACTGCAAAACGATTCCGGACAGCCTTTTTGTATTTGTACACTCTTACGACAAAGTACAGCATGGTTATTTTCAAGAACAGGCAACAAAGGGTTGCGTGTCATTCCATTAAGATTAAGAACATAAGAGTTATGTCACAAAAGCCAAGCCACCAACCGCAAAACACATGGACTACTACTCATTCCGACCCACAGCATGGTTATCAAACTACTTGTTTGATGACTTTGACAGTTTGTCCAGTAGCATAGACCCAAGAGAAAAGTAGCAAGTTGGGGATTAGAAATGAATCCTAAGAAGGTGGTAGCCAGTTACCTGATATAATACTTGCAATCATTCAGCATTCTAGACCACAGATATTGAAAAGTAAATAGGACAACAAACTACAGGCGCCGGCGACAGCTTTCAGGGGCAGCACTACAATATTGGTTCATTCCGGTCCAAGTAGCATCCAATCCCTATAAAGGCTCGCAACATATAAAATTGACGGGCCAAGGCGTTGGAAGATTCGACTAAGACGCGGACGGGCGGAAGATCCAACGTTGCTACCTAGAACTTGTCGCAAGCCCGGCACTGCATCGGATAGACGGACACCGACAGAAGGTGCCGCGAATGCCCAGGGGGCGGGGAAAGGAGGGGGAGGGGCGAGTCATCGGATCGAACAAATCACCTTTTTCCGTTGTAGGGGAGAGGAAGATCCGCCGCTCGACTGAGAGCTACCACCGCGTGCGCCGCCGTAGTTATTTTCCGTGGGGTAAATGTACAGAGCAAGGCCAATGCTTTGCTACTTTTACTTTTTCCTCTCTGTATTTTCTTTTGGACAAATTTTTCTCTCTGCAATTTTATTTGGAGAAAGATCTGTTCTTTTTAACAAGGCAAAAGATTTGCCATTTCTATATATGTATTGTTTAAAAAGAAGAGAAATAGAAACCGAACCAATACGACATGACGCCACATACCGACGCCGAGGCCGCGCACCACTCAAACTATCGACTCTTTCGCCTTAGCGGCAAGGGACGACACTCCACAACAGTTATCGGAGCCGCCGTTCCGGACTCCGAACCTTTGCAATGCACTCACGAGTCCCAAGACCGCCTCCAACGGAGCCGAATCCTTTGTCGCTCAAGTGAGCAAAGCCGTCAGCGAACAACATAAAGATGGTTTTCCGGAACCTCCACATCGGCCTGGAGAGCCGACGGAGATGATGCAAAGAAACACAAGCCAACGCTATTTGACGAAGTACCGGACACCAAAGGCGACGCCTTTCAAAGGGGAAGCGACGATGATGCTCGCTCTGACCAAGACCGAAACTTAGGTTTTCAATGGAACATCATGCGAGCCAAATGACGAGGGATGTGAAGGGCGGTCCTCATCACTGATATCGACCAAGGTAGGTGCTAGGCTTTCACCTAGAGCCCACCAAACCCATAATCAATGTAGCTTGTCCGCCCAAATCGCAGTAGCCGTGTATACCTTGCAGCTTGCCTTCGCCCACATCCGCATGCAATCCACCACGACACCTCACGCCCCATGGTTCTTGCCAGAGCAACCATCTTGACATCCCAGTTCTCAAGTTGTACCCTAATAGCCCAACCGACGCATTCAGTAAGATGATCTGACCTACATAAGTAACAACTAACAATGTAGGGCAGCCACTACCGCGAACGCAGCTAGAGATGCCGCCCGGCCAGCACATGCCGACCGCGCACTCCCTTCATATTTTTGGTGTACTATTCATATTCAAAAAAAACTAACTCTCTCATATGTATCCTCTTCCACCCCTCCTCTTTCATCTCTCAATCTACTTAAATTTCCTCTCGGGCCTCCTCGACCTTCCCCTTCGGCCACCTTTTCCCAGACACCACCACCCCACGCCTCTTTCCCTCCAGCCTCTCATGTCTCCTCTCCCATGCGCCTCCACTCTGGTCTCCTCTCCTTGCCTCCCTCCTGCCCTTTTCGTTGTCGTCTCCTTGTCCCCTTCGACGACACCAAATCCCGGCACGAGGAGCAAGGCAACCGTGGTTTAAGTATGGTTGAATGTGTTCTTAATTCGTACTCATGTGGAAAAAACACCAATGTTTACTGGGTGGGTGGGTGGGGGGCTGTGTTTTTCCACTTTGTGCACATAAACGCTTATAATATCCCTATGTTTTAAGAATCTTGGGCACCACGAAACTACCTAAATGTTTGACTCCAAGTCAAGCCAATGGTGAAGTGGGTTGGTACGAGTTGTGTGGACCGTGAAAAAAGTAATATATAAAGTGATAGTAACAATCGGTGTTGTATAGTGCAATGTTGAACAAATCAAGAATAATATTGGAAAATATAATATCTTCTTAGCCTTAACTAACTAGTTCTGGTTTTCTTCTCACTTTTGGTTTTGACTAATCAAACTACATTGGAAAAGATTAGTTATCTAGTTCGAATAGCATGATCGCTCCTACATTGGAGAGTAAATCTTGGTAAAATTTGTGCTTGGCGTTATCATTATTTATAGCATAGGATCCTTAAATTCTTTTTTTTTTTGGTCTTTAGGGCATGTACAGATGGCTGTATCTTAATGCTTGACGTATATAGAGATGGCATATTATTGTTTGATAAATAAAATAGGTTGTTCCCGTAAAAAGCAATATATTCATTGGTTATCTCGTAGTACTAGTTTTCTTAGCAATTAATGTTTACATATTCGCAAAATTAAAAGATGAATACGAATTAACAATGTGAGTTACAGAAGACAGCTCGTACCATGAAAAATGTTAAAAAACATCATACATAAGAATTCATCATCGATCTCATAACTAAGAGAAGACCTACATCTCATTTTTGTCCCTCTCTTTTGAATCGACACTGCTATATGCGTCAGACGGTTTCCGACCAGTTCCCGTCCGACGGAAACCGAGTGCCGTACGCTTGCACCATGAAATCACCCGGGTCCGACAGTCGTCCAGAAATCGGACACTAAGTGTCGTATGCATAGCAGTTTCCCTTCTGAATTAGCACTCATTTTAACTAACATATATAGTTGACTATATGTGGTGTTAATTTGACTTCCGGGTTTCATGGAGCTCGAACTTTAGAAAATAAATATTTTGAAATTTCAAGTAAATCCAAAAAAGAAATCTAGATACGTACATGTGATCTAAATTTTCGTAAAGTTTTGTTAACTAATAGTGATATTTTGTGCTGTCAGGACAATATCATGATTCCAAAAGCGGGAAATTAAACTTGATTTTGATTTGATATTTATTTTCTTGACAACATTTGAGTTTATATTTGGAAAAAACTTAGTCCGCGCGTATATACTTATATATTATTCTTAGATTTATATTAATTTTAAAAATAAGGTTTTCATTTTTTTTTAAATGAGCTCCAGGGAGTCCAGGAGTTAAACGGACTTTTCGATTTTGGGATGAACAGTTAACCTCGCGTAGTTAATGTTCCCTCAAAAAGAAAAAAACTCGCGTACTCCAATAAATGAAGCTTGCAAAAAAAAAAACAATTTACTACTACGTACTTAGTAGTATGTAACATCACATTCTAATTTACTTATATTTGTGTTTATCTTAATTCCCACGATGCATGATACCGAAATGTTTGCTAGTGTTTGTTACTTCATTTCCTAGTGAACCTTTTGCAATAATTTTACCATAAGAACTCGTTTTACACCTCTTATTTCATTTTATTTGGCAGAAATGAAATGAAAGGACATTGATGCCTTCATTCATTTGGCAAAGATGAAATGACGAGTTTCCAAATATATTACGGCCAAACATGTTGGATTGTGGGACTGAGGGAGCGCTCTCGCGACCCGTCTTCCCCGAGCGCTCTCGCGACTCCCGAAAAAAAACCCTAGCCGCGCCGCCGGCCCGCCGCCGGCCGGCCAGCGCCGCTCCACCCTCCCCCTCCCCTCCGCCTCCCCCCCTTCTTCTTCCCGCGTCCGCGCCGCCCCTGCGGCGGCCGGGCACGGCCTCGTTCCTCTTCGTCCGAGAGCATCCTCCGGCAGCTCCTCTCCCGCCGCCGTCGGCGAGAGCCCCCGAGCGTGGCTCGGGTGGTGCCGGCGGCGGCGGTGCTCCTCTACCCGCGCACGAGGGCGGCCGCGCGGGGCGGCACCTCTCCTGGCGGCGGTGCGGCTTAGGGCGACGGCGGCCCGGCGACCCGGGTGGTGCTCCTAGGCGGCGCCTCCGGCGGGGCGGCGAGCTCTTCCTGGTACAGCGCGGGTGGCCAAGGTGGTGGGGTGCTGCCGTTGGTGGCTGGGGCATCGGTGGTGAATCCGACCCTGCAGGCCCAGATCTGGGCCCTTTGGGCCCGATCTGGGTTAGGGCGGGTCTGCCTCGTTGCCCCCGGTTTGGCCTGATGCGTGGCTCGCGACGGAGATGACAGCGGTGACGCCACCCTTGCTGCAGCGTGGCGGTGGGAGCTTCACGGGCCTAGCTGGGTCCGGCTGAGCCTAGGAACCGAGTGGGTAGCGGCGGTGGCGGCCAACGTGCAGCAGCATGGCGGCGGGGACTTTACGAGCCCCCGGGCTCGGCCGGGCCTGCTTGGCCTGGTGTGTCCCTGCTGCCGTGTCCGGTCAGCACCCGCTGATGGCGGTGGAGGACGCCCTCCAGGTGGCTGCGCTGCTACCGCCCTCTAGGTCCAATGTGGCTCGGTGTGCTCTTGTCGTAGCGTCTGGTCGGCTATCGTCTTTGACGGTGGAGCTTGTTCCCTCCCGCGTGGTTGTGACTCTATCGGACCTTGTCTACGGCTGCTTCGTCTCGGGCTGACCGGCCCTGCTATGTTTGCCATGGTGAGACGACGATGGTGACTTCAAGACCGTGGTGGCGTTTGTTGGTGGGCGGCAAGATGGGTGGAGCGCTTCAGTTTGTCCGAGGCGTGGTTCTTTGGGGGTTGGGAGAAATCCCTGCCGTTGGCACCGACGTGGTGACGCTTGAGAGTGTCACCCTTCCTTCTTGAGGGGCGTCGGGTGTACCTCTTCCCCACTCCTCGGAGCGTACCGGGGGAAACCCTAGGTCTGTCCGGGCAGCAGCGTCGTCGTCGTCGCTTTCCTTCTTGGAGGTGCTGTTTGGTACGCGGTGATTTAGAGTGCTAGGTTTGTGGTGGGACTTCGCCGGAGAGGGCGCAGCGGTTGCGGGTTACTTTCGTTTTCGTTGATCCGCCGGTGTCGGCTTTGTTTTCTTTTCTGTTTCTCTTTCTTTTCTTTTGGGCATGAGTGTGCTGTTTGCCCCAGCGGTGGTCTCTATGTTGTATCGGGTGGTTGCTATATTAATATAGCGGGGCGAAAGCCTATTTCTTCAACATGTTGGATTGCTGGGTATGGAATGTCAACTGAATTTTACGATTCCGTCAATGGCTACCAAAGCTAACTCTATAGGTGAAAACATTTTGTGTGTCTAACAGAAATTCATGTCAAAGGCATAATTCTGTCCAAATTAAACATTGGAAATTAACTAGAGAAGAGTGCATGCAAACCTTGCCGGAGACCTTGCGCATCTCTCCATGATGCAGGACAGCAGTGATGACTTGCCGGAGCCAACCGTGCCGACCACCGCCACGAGCTCACCCTTCCTCACCTCCATGTCGATCCCTTTCAACACCGGCTCCTCTCCTCCACCATCCTCGCCCTCGATGATCCCCGGCGCCGCTACTGCCAAGACGCTCCACCGCCGTGTCGTCGATCTCGCCGTCCGACAGGAACTTGTCGAGCCTACGAAGCGACACGAACGCCTGCACGCACATCACGATGGTCCGCGGGAAGCTGCTCATGGGGCCTTGGAGCATGCCGAAGAAGGCGGTGGCCGTGAACACCTTGCCGGCGTCGAGCTCCCCTCCGGCGGCGATGTACGTCCCGAACACGAGCACGGTCATGGCGACGGGCCCGCTCGAGAACACCACGTTGCTGGCGCAAACGAAGAGAATAATCTTCTTCAGCCACCCCACCTCGTCGCGCCGGAGCTCCCGCACCTTGCCGCTGAAGGCCTCCTCCCACGCCTGTAGCTTGATGACGCGCATGTTGTTGAGCATCTCCGTGATGGCCTTGACGCGGCTGTCCCGGACGCCCACGAATTTGAGCTGGTAGGCCAGGCTGAGCTTGCTGGCGAACGCGGTGGCCACGGTGACCGCCGCGATCACGGCGAGCGTCATGAGCACGGCGGGGCCGAGGTAGGAGTATAGGAGGAGCAGCGCCACCGCGATCTGCAGAGGCATCAGCCACAGGCCGTGCAGCATGTGCATGGCGCCGGAGACCATCGAGGCGTCCACCGTCATGTAGTTCACGATGGCGCCGGCACCGTGCCCGCGACGGGCACCCGCGGAGAGGCGCAGCGACTTGCGGTACAGCGCCGTGAGCAGCGCGCCGCGGATGCGCATGCCCAGGAGCTGGCCCTGGAAGTTGTAGTGGTGCGACGCCAGCGTCTGGACCGCCTTGCCGACGAGCAGCGTGAGGACCAGCTGGAGGCCCTCCCATGGCGTGCCGCCCCGGCGGATGAACTCGACGAAGCGGTCGATGAGCGAGGGCCCAACGTACATGGCGGCGAGCTGCGCGAGGCCGAGTGCTGCGGTGAGCAAGAGCTGCGGCCAGAAGGAGAGCCAGAGCGCGACGCCCACGGGGCTCCACGATGCCGAAGCCGCGGCCGGCCAGTTGGACGCGAGCAGAGCATGCGCGGCCTCTGCGCGGTGCGACGGAGACACAGACGGCACATCGTCGGCCGCGAGAGATCCGTCTGAGTGACCCTTGGAGACCAGCGGGTTGATCCAGCTGAACGCCGCGCGGGAGAGGAACGACGCGTTGACGTACGGCGTGGCGGGTTGGTCCGGTTCGTCTTCTTCATGACGCGCCGCCGTGGAGGTGGTGACCGGGCCGCCAGAGGAGCAGGTGACGGCAGTGTACCCGAGGGGTAGCGAGAGGAGCAGGAAGGCGAAGGAGAGGATGTCGTCGGGGAAGAGCGGCGAGCCTTCGGCGCAGCGGATTGCCGCGGAGGCGGAGAAGAGCGCGGCGGCAAGGGCGGTGGCGATCCAGAAGACGCGGAGGTGCGGCGGAGGGCGGGCGGCCCGTTTTTTCTGCGAGGCGAACACGGTACACGCGGCCGCGGCGTGCGCGGTTGAGTGGACCCCGAGGAAGGCGCACTCGAGAACGCGCCAGGGCCAGGGCGTCGCAGCCGGCAGGAGGATGGCCGCGAGCGCGAGAAGGACGGCGGCCGCGGCGGCGATGACAGCGGACGCACCGAGCCCGACGGCGTAGTAGCGGCCGGCTGTGGTCCGGGCGGCGGCTGCCGGCAGCAGGGGCTCTTGTTCAGGAGCAGCGGCATCGACGCCGATCACGCCGGGGCCGCGGCGGGCTGCAAGGACGTGGGCGAACGCGGCGAGGAGGAAGAGGAGGTCGAGTGTCCCGATGAGCGCGCGCTGCGGGCATGGCGAGAGGAAGAGGAAGGCGAGGTTGCCCGCAAGGGAACCGTGCGACGGCGGCGAGCACTCCGTGGTGGCCAGCCACCACGGGAGTCCTCCCATCTCTTTTGTTTGATTTGATTTGATGGGTGAGTGATTCTAGGACTCAGAAGAAACGGAGGAAGCGGGCTTGCAATCGCGTTTGACTGCACTCGGTCGCTCGCTCCTTGTTGCTGATGGGCGAGTTCTCCGTCTGATAGAAACCTTCTCCAGCATGGTAATAGCAAGTCTAAATGACTTCATCACTCAATTCCCAACCCGCCGGCTTAGTTCATAGGGGTGAGTGTATGCGCGTGTATGTGAGCTCCGGCGTTAGTACTATGACACTACTAATCGAAATAAAATAAACATATGTGTGCACAAAAACCTAACACCCGGACCAGCTCGACGGTTGCTCCATCTTCCCGATGGCTAGTGCCATCGTGACACCTGTTGCGATGCGAGGCTGGTGCTGACGCGGCCCCGTCCTGACTCGAGTGCTCCTCCAACTTCCCCGCGAACCAAAATTGGCTATGTTGTCTCTTGATTCCTGCTCTATTTTTCATTCGGTTACAAATCGGGGATTTAGGGTTACTAAACACGATATTTCGGGTATCTGGATTTCGGGGTTGTATTTTCTGGTGAGAATCTTGGTTGTCATCTCTAGAAACCTCATATTTCAAATCAGAACTACACACGCCTACTCCGGATAGGTGATCATGTGCCGTCGTGGAAAGTTTGAGCCGACAATGCCACTCTGACCTTCACGGGTCATGGAGGTACCCACGAAGAGCCGATTGGGTGATCGACCTCTTTAGGGAGGTGTAATAGCATGCACTACAATAGACATAGGAGTATGACATAATAGTCGAACCCATATAGCATCACAGTTCACAGACCTCCGGACACCCGAGGTCGAACCGAGGGGGTTGTAGGAGGTGCACAGTTATTGACGAGAAGTGCGAGCGCGCGCTCCTAAAGCATGAGTTCATGTTTCTTTCGGCGTGTTTCCCTCTGCTTTTCCTCTCTAGAGAAAGATAGACAAAGTATCATTTACATTTCTGAAAAATTATAATGAGCGAACCTTTGGATTTTAGGAAGCTGAGCTAACGAGCTTAATTTTTGATCAACGGTGAGGGAAAATTGGTGTGATGTTGCCACCTTGCAACTTTCAATTCGTCCACTACAAACGCGCTCTCGATACTGGTGTTTTTTGTTTCGTTTTGGAAACTCTCAGGTGTGTAAAGTGCCAAGCCCATTGGGCAATGCATTTTCAGAACCTAATGGGCTTTAATTTCGTAGCTTGAGTGGCTTCATTTCTCAGATTGGGCTAGGATCCATTATATCCTGTGTTCTGCACGCAGCGGCAGCTCAGCTTCAGTCTCCAGTTCTCCTCTGCACACGACGGCGGTCGGACCCGGGCGAGCGAGAGAAAGGAGGGGCAGCCCCGCCGGTGACCTCGCCCCTGCGATTGGAGGTGAGCACACCTCCTTCTCCTTACTCTCATTCTCGATCTCCCACTTCTCCCCCTTTTCTCTTCTTCTACACTAACCCTAGCTTGATTTTTCCTCTTGATAGTGGAGAGAGGCGCTGCGACTGGGAGATCGAAGATGGATCCCGCTGCTGAGATTACCCAATGGTAACATCCTATTCCTCTCCACATTCCATTGTAACCCTTAGCTGCTGCCCACCAGATTCGGATCAGATACCCCTAGGGTAATGTCAAATTTCATTGTATATGTTCTGCTGGATGCATGCCTGTATGCTGTATTTTGTGTAACGGACAGTGTTTTTATTAGTGTAATGCACAATAAAAATAAAAATAAAAATAACCAGCGCATAAAAATATCACAAAAAATAATAAGTTTTTTATAAGTGTGTTTGAGTCTTCCAGAGAGGAGACCGTGCAACAACATTTGATGGAAGGAATCAGTACACTGAATGCATTTCTTTTGTTTGTTGTTGCTGCCGTTCCAGGGTCCATTCCGTTCCCATTCCGGACTCTCCCTGTGCGGATGCCAGGAGGCTGTCGTGTTCCCCGACGCTGGCCGGCTCCGTGTCCAAGGTGCTCGATGACGACAACCTCCTCATCGAGATCATCGTCCGCCTCGACTTCCCCACCACCCTCGTCCGTGCCGCCCTCGTCTGCAAGCGTTGGCTCTGCCACACCTCCGACCCTGCCTTCCTCCATCGCTTTCGCAAGCTCCACCCGCCCCGCCTCCGCGGCTTCTACCTTGACGTCAGGTCATTGTCCTTGTTCTTCAATCCGACCCGCCCTGCTTCGTGCCCGTGCTACCGCAGCCCCCAGAACTCGCTACCGTCGCCCGCCGCGTGGCGAGCTACAGCTTTGACTCTGACAGTGTACGGATTGAGGACTGCCAGAACGGCAGAATGCTCGTAAGGCGATGCGCATCCAGGTTTGGGTCCTATGGTGATGTCCTCTACCCGCTGGGCCCTAAGGGAGCAGTAGCCATCCTCCCATGCCCCCCTGAGAACCCACCCAGGGACACCAGATATTCCTCTCATGATTACGTCCTCTTTAAACAAGGTGGCCAAGACTTGTTCTACTTGGTGTTGTTTGAGAGTTTTTTCCATCATAGGAAAAATTCTGCGACACAAGTAAGTATGTTGCAAGATGGTGTCTGGTGCATGCATGCTTCGGACACGGCACAACACCTTTTCCGGACATGGAGACTAAGACCTCTGCTCGTGGAGAATAAAATATACATTGCGGCCGCCCAGACTGACATTCTTGTCTTCGATTTGAGTACCTCAAGTTTCTCAAAAATTCAGCTACCTGAAGGGGTGAATTACGATGGAAGAAATACAATGTTCTCACGTACTGATGATGATTCCAGAGTATATGTCTTCCATGTCAAGGAGTTCGAACTTAGCATCTGGCTACACAATGGAGATAAGTGGTTGCTGGTGGATGCCATTTGTTTGCGTGAGATGCTTGCTAATTTGATGATGTCAGATCACACGGTTTCAATTGATTTTACAGATGTTGTCGAGCTAAAACAGGCGGGGGAGAATGTTGCGTCTGCGTGCTTTCAGATTGGTCGATCTGTACTGTACTTGGATATTAAGTGCAGGATGATGCATAGAGTGTATGAGCTGGCAGAGAATGATCAACAATATTTGGCTGGTATTTATCCTTTCATGATGATCTGGCCTCCCACATTCCCTGTGCTCAAGGATGATCCTGCAAGGTTTAACTTCTATCCTTTGGGTTATACTACTATAATTTGTTTTTGTGTGGTAATAATAGAAGTATAGAGGAGAAAAATTTATAGTATGGGTGTTGCATGGGGGGATGTAGGTATCCCCTGTGCATGCGTGTATGGCCAACAAGCTGAGAAGGAAAATAGGGAATTGGGAATCAGTTATGTCTCAGACTATTAATACTTACTACTTTTGGAATGTTGTTGTATAATGTAGTCAGTTCTTCATTTCTTTATGCTGAACCATAGTGTTGCTCACATGGATTTCGATTGTATATAGAATGGCTTGCATATATACCTTCTCATATCCTTGTTTTTGCATTGCTTTATTGGGTTTCTTTTGCTTGTAGGCAGGGGATTTCGGTAGAAATTGGTGGACCAGAAACTTTGAGCACGTGAGATATCTTGCTATGCTTGTTGAGCAGATGAGGTAAAACCATATTGTTGCTATGTTTTATGCTTGGCTACTCACAATTTATAAGACGATTGGGATGTTATGCTCTATTTTTTTTTAGAACCATGCAGGAGAACTGCATGTATAAATAGATAGGAGAAAAGGAAGCCAAAGAATGGCTACAGTCTTACAGACATGGCCTACGGCCGAAATACATAAGTGAGGCGACCTAGGTTAAAACACAAAAGCTGAATTCAGAAAAACGCCACCAAACCTATTGTTTTAGGTTTCTAGTGGAATTTATATATTTTCAAACTGTCTAGTTCTTACATTTCCAAAAAGCATTCTTTGTGGTAAATACACAAAGTGGATCTCTCATAATGCACATGATGCACCAAGTAAATCCCGAATAAATTGAAAATCTAGAAGCTTTGTTTTTGCCTCTTGAATAGATGAATCTCGAGTGACAGATTGTGTAGTAGTTTCTACTGCGGTCAGATGTATTTATGTAAAAAGAAGGCTTGAAACGTTGCAACCATAGAGGCAGAAGTTGTGCCATCATTCATCGCAACGCAAACTAGATGTTCTTCTATTGCTGTTCTTCGTTTCTTATGTTAGTTTTGTCCAATAATGCTTGGATGATCTTGCTCTCAAGTTCATCCATTAGTTAGTGTTTATTGTTGCAATCATCAAGTTTGGCTTTTCTTTGAGAGAGTATTACAAATCGATTTGACCAAGGTGACACTCGCTGTTCTGCAGGTATTCAGAGTTGAATTCAATTTGCTGATTGGCAAGTTCGTGTAGGTTCTTCAATTTTGTACTCTGTGTGGCATCTGATGCTGTCGATGATGAAACTGTCCCTATATGCAGTATGTGGTTCTTCCATGCACTGTATGTCGTGGCATCCTAGACAACCTGATTGCAGAGACAGACTAGTTAGCTAGCCTTGTTATATTTGAAGAGAATGAATGGGGGCTGATCTTGAACATGGCAGATCTTGTAGAAGCAAGCTCATGTAAATCGTCCACAACTGTTTCCTCTGATTCTTAGTTCTCCTGGCTAACTCCTTGCATTCGCATTCGGCAACATTCTTATTCGTATTCGTTTTAAAAATATGAAAATGGACGTGGGAAGGGCACTATCCGATCCGTTTTCACGCCTGTCTGGAGTGCATCAAATAGGTTGGCGTTACAGCAAAATAAATATTAGGTGGCACCTATCGCTGTTGCCGTGCGCGGCGTGCATGGTACCATCGATCGACATGAAGCACAGCTACCTGCTCCTGAATCTGTCCGCCACAAAGGTGACGACGCCATTAGCGGCTACGGAATCTGCAGCTGCATGACAGGACAGACAACTCTTGTCACGCTCGTCGTCGGGCGTCCATCAGTATTACTATGTACTTCTTATCCCCTGCATTTTGGTTGAAAATAATGGTGTGGCTGCTAGGGAAAGTCATTTTGGCTCTCGAGCTCCAGTGATCTCGCTTTTTTCAGAAATCAAAAAGTATATTTAAAAGTTTCAAACAAATCTGAAAAAACCATGCATGTTCTAAATGATAATCTTGTCATTTTTGTGTAGCTCAATAAAGTACTTTGCAGTGAGATTCCGCACGCTTGTAGCATATATCATTGATAACATGTACGATTTGTTTTAGATTGTTTTGAAACTTTGAATACATCTTTTATTTTTTGAAAAAACGAGGTCACTGGATCTCGGGAGCACCAAATCTCCACTCGTGACTGCTACCGCTGGTTAGGCAAGGCTTTCGTTCCTAGCTACTGCTGCCTTGATGTACGTCCTGTCATCTTGTTTATCACTTTGATGATTTCAAGAGCTGACATAACTTCGTCATTAGTTGACTTCTTCTTCAGGAGAAAGCCTGTGACAGTTCATCATTGAAATAGCCCAATTTTTCTGTGGTAGTGATTGTTTTCCCCACATTTTCCAGGAATCATTAGGTTGCACCGTTGGTGCTTCAGTGTTAGGCTGTGTGGCTGGTTCGTCAACTTGATCCACTAGCTATTGAATATCTTCCTTAACCAGTATTCTGTGATTTATACGGAATTGATATTGTGATTCGCGAAGTAGTACTACTTTCCAAAATATGATGAATTGACTGCAGG
The DNA here is from genome assembly GCA_947311845.1 of Poa pratensis. Classification (NCBI taxonomy): domain Eukaryota; kingdom Viridiplantae; phylum Streptophyta; class Magnoliopsida; order Poales; family Poaceae; genus Poa; species Poa pratensis. The sequence continues at coordinate 131,719,163 of CAMZMU010000063.1, read as the reverse complement.
GGATACAGCGCGCACAAGTTATGCATATTAGAAGGAAACCCATAATGGTTGCAGATACACTTTCAAACAGGCTACTGGTGTCGTATACTATACTCGAGTCACTGTTATGGGAAGGTAATTATTGTTTTCCTTTCTGCTTGAAGCAATTACTTCTTGCCATCGTGAAAATGTTTCATATCTGGTGTCCTCGAATATTTATAGGTGGGCGACGGAAGGATGACCGACTTGGAGGCAACTGGCAGTCTATCTGATCATCGACATAGAGAGCAGAAGAATTGCAGTGGAACAGGGAAGGGAGAAGAAGCAAACAAAGGGTGCCAAAGAGGTACATATTGTGTCCGTCCTCTGTTTTATCGCTCATTCAATTATTATTTTGGTGTTGGAGTATTATTTTTCCTTGAGAATCCTGTTGGATTCATGATTCAGTTAGTCACACCGATGCGATGCAGTCCAGTCCCAGTATATAGTATGGCATGGGCCAACATGGGCCTTGGGCCTTAACACCCCCCTTCAAACTTAAGGTGGAAGCGGAGGATCTGAAGCATTGAGTTTGATCAAATGAAACTGATGTTGTGCTCTAGTTTGTGCTTTTGTGAAGAAATCTGCCAATTGCAGTTCCGAGGGTACATATTGGAGATCAATTGTTTTCTGATGACAGTGAGACCGAGTAAACGAGACATCAACACCAATGTGCTTTACAAGTTCATGCTTTATAGGGTCATGACAAATCTGTATAGCTCCAGTGTTGTCACAAAGAAGAGGTGTAGGAGCATCACAAAAGACACCAAATCAGCTAATAGCCATCTCAGCCATATGATCTCTGCCGTAGTAGTAGCAAGAGCTCGAAGTTCTGCCTCAGTACTAGATCGAGATATAGCTGATTGCTTCTTTGATTTCCATGCAATAGGAGAAGATCCAAGAAGAATACAATAACCAGTAACTGAGCGACGCTCAACAGGATCACTCGCCCAAGTGGCGTCGGAGTAAGCATGAAGCTGAAGTGGGCTATCACGATCATAGAATAAACATCGATCTGCTGTTCCTCGTAAGTATCTCACGAAGTAAATGACCATAATGAACTGAAGTAGGCGCAGCTACAAACTGACTCAAAATATGGACTGCATGTGCAATATCAGGTCTGGTAATAGTGAGATAAACAAGGCTGCCCACAATATGCCGATATCGAGATGGGTCCTGTAAAGGTGGACCATCACTTGGACGAAGTTGTAAGTGAAGATCCATAGGTGTTGTAGCTGTACGATTATCACTAATACCAGAACGAGCAACAAGATCTTGTATATACTTGTACTGTGAAAGATAATAGCCCTTGGGAGACTGCAGAACCTCAATGCCCAAGAAATAACTGAGAGGGCCCAAATCAGACATTTGAAATTGCTCACCAAGGTGCTTCTTCACATGAGAAATTTGTTCTGGATCATCACCCGTAATCAGCATGTCATCAACATATAAAAGAAGCAAAGTTCTTCCTCGCTGAGAGAGATGAATAAATAGAGCCGGGTCATGATCACTAGGAGAAAAACCAGCAGCTCGTATAACAGAAACAAATCTCTCAAACCAAGCACGTGGAGCCTGTTTTAGACCATATAAAGCCCGACGAAGACGACAGACATGTCCCGAAGGAGCATCGACACCAGGTGGTGGGTGCATATAAACTTCTTCATGCAAATCACCATGAAGAAAAGCATTTTTGACATCCAGCTGAGAGATAGTCCAAGAAGAGCTAGCTGCCACAGCAATTAAAGTACGAACAGTAGTCATATGTGCAACTGGTGCAAAAGTCTCATCATAATCTTGTCCTGAGTCTGCTGAAAACCTCTGGCCACAAGACGAGCTTTATATCTTTCAATAGACCCATCTGATTTGGTCTTAACCTTGAAGACCCATTTGCATGTGATAGGTACTGCATGAGACGGTAAAGAACAATATCCCACGTACCCGTACGATCAAGGGCAGCCAATTCTTCAGTCATAGCTAGCTGCCACTCAGGAATACTAGAAGCTTCCTGATAAGAGGATGGTTCAACAGTTACTGCACCAACACGTGGAAAGCCTAATCGATCCGGAGGTGCAATGGTAGCACGATCACGGAGAGCATATCCCTGATCAACCTGTAACTCATCAGAAACAATATGAGACTCATCAATGTTAGTACAATCATCAACAACAGGTTCCGCATGACTGGCCGTGGGGATAGAGTAAGGACGACGTGTGTAGGTTTGTGTGATAGGTGGTTTAGAAAAAGAATATGAAGGTGGTGTAACATGGAAGGGTGGAGTGATGGGAATAGGAACATCTGGTATGGATGTAGTAGATGGTGATGTGGTGGATGATGGTGGCACAGATGGAGCGTCATGAGTGGGGGGAAGACACATAAAAGAGGTAGACTCTATGGGAGAATATGAAGAGTGTGTGGAGGAATTGTAAAAGAAAGGACGGTTTTCAGTAAAACTGACATCCCGTGAAATACGAATGCGACGAGAAGAAGGATCATAACACCGATAGCCTTTATGTTCAGGACTATATCCCAGAAAAACACACTCAACAGATTGGGCAGTCAATTTAGTCGCTCCCGAGGTGCCAACAAGACATAGCACGTACATCCAAAGACTCTAAGATGATCATATCGCGGAGGAGTACCAAAAAGGACTTCACCAGGACATTTTCCAGAGAGCTTGGATGACGGTTGTCTGTTGATAAGATAAACCGCAGTAGAAACAGCTCACCCCAAAAGTGTGAAGGAACAAAAGAAGATATTAAAAGAGTGCGAGCAGTCTCTATGACATGACGGTGCTTGCGCTCAGCAACACCATTCTGCGCATGAGCACCAGGGCAAGAAAGCTGAGCAAGAGTACCCTCTGAGTTCAAAAACTGGCGAAAATTATCAGATAAATATTCACCACCAGAGTCTGAACGGAAAATTTTGATTGGAGTAGAAAATTGAGTGTGAACCATGCGAACAAAAGACTTGTAAATGGAAGTCAACTCAGAGCGGCGTTTCATGAAATAAATCCAAGTATAACGAGAATGATCATCAATGAAAATAACATAATATTTATGACCACCTTTTGAAACAAAAGGAGCAGGGCCCCATACATCAGAGTGAACAAGATCAAAAGATGTAGCAGAATGAGAATCACTAGAAAAATATGGAAGTTGAATTTGTTTTCCAAGCTTACAACCCTTACAATGAAAACTAGACTCGACAGATGTATGACCTAAACAACCTGACTTTACTAATGTCGACAACCGTGAACCACATAAATGACCAAGACGATGGTGCCATTGGGCAAAAGACGCAGGAAGCTGATGCAGCGGAGAGCACGTGAGCTGGAGATGCAGTGGATGAAGGAAGACGCAAAGTGTCCAATATGTAGAGGCGAGGAGCACTTTTACGGCGACGGCCAGTCCCAATCACAACCCCTGTTCGACGATCCTGTACATAACAAGATGAGTCATCAAATCCAACAAAGCAATGATGATCTGTAATCTGTCCTACTGAGAGTAGATCCATAGACAGCTCAGGTACAAAGAATACATTAGGAACAGTAAACTGAGAATTATAAAGGGAACCCTCATGAGTAATGTGACATAAAGTACCATCAGCAGTCTGAACAGAAGCACCGTCGAGGATTGGCTTAGAAGAAGCTAACTGTGACTGATCAGACGTTACGTGAAAGGATGCCCCAGAGTCAAGAACCCAAGCTGGAGATGAAGTAGCAGCAGGTGAAGTAGCAGCAGCAGCCACTGAGCCTCTAGGTGCAGATCCGGTACCACGACCACGTGCAGCACGACGAGCACGAAAATCAGCCAACTTCTCTGGGAATTTACCAAAGCAATTTTCTGACCTATGACCGGGCTTCTTGCAATACTCGCATAGCTCTGAAGAGGTAGTCCTTGCTGCATAGGGCTTCTGAGCAGCAGCCAAGACACTGTGAGAACCCAAACCAGCAGTAGAAGACAAGGACTTGAGGCGAGTCTCTTCAGCAAGTAAATCAGACAACGCCTTCGCCATGGTGAGAGTATCAGAACTATGAAGCAATCGTGCACGAAGAGAGTCATATTCAGCCCGAACTCCCATAACAAATCTGTATGTGAGGAACTTCTCAATGAACGCATGCGCTGGACAAGGATCAGCAGTACATTCAGGCACCATGGAGGTCAAAGCACCCATCAGACGATCAAAAGCAGAATAATACTCATCAATAGACATGTCATTCTGCTCAATGACATGAGTTTGCTGCATGAGAGTGTGTAAGAGAGCACCACTATCCTGAACAAAGCGTTCCTTCAAATAAGACCAAATGCTCTTAGCAGTTTTAAACTTGGACAAGCTCATAATCATGGACTGTTTGATGCTATTGACAATGGCAGCCATTACTTTTCCATCATTAATCTGCCATGTTTTAACTTCAGTAGCATTACTACGGTCATTGCTAAGAACTGGAGAAGTTTCAAACAAGTGAGACAATAATCCATGACCCCGCAAGGCAGTTTCAACACAAAAAGCCCACTCCGGATAGTTCTGACCATCAAGAACGATGTTGACAGCAATAGCATTGACCGACATGATGCACAAGTGATACCTTCTGGCAGCAAAGTGTTGAAGAGGGCAGGAGGAAGCTGGAGGACCGGGGCAGCAGCAGCGGCAGCAAAGAGTTGAAGAAGGCAGGAGGAAGCTGGAGGACCGGGGCAGCAGCAGCAGCAGCAATCCGGAGGAGGATCGGCGACGGCTGCTTGAGAGGGAGGCCGCGACGGCAGCCGAGATGGTGGCCGCGACGGCGGCTGAGTGTGGCCGCGACGGCGGCCGGGATGGTGGCCGCGACGGCGGCTGGGAGGAGCCGCGACGGCGGCCGGGATGGTGGCCGCGACGGCGGCCGGGAGGAGCCGCGACGGCGGCCGGCGGCCGGCGGCCGGGAGGAGCGCGACGGCGGCTGGGAACCCTAACCTGCTCTGATACCAAGTTACGAACCTGGGATGCGAGTCACACCGATGCGATGCAGTCCAGTCCCAGTATATAGTATGGCATGGGCCAACATGGGCCTTGGGCCTTAACAGATTCCACCCCCAACTACATTAGACACTTTGTTAGAATTATAGGTCTCAAACCTGAATGAACTTATTAGCAGACTATTTGTTGGATTCTAGTTTTTCATTAGCCTCTACATCTTACAATAATATTATTGTAAAATAAATTCAAGGCATCGAGGCTTAAGCATCCAAAAGTAGAGTACATAATTAACAATGGAAGAACCATGACAACATATGACAAGAACATCTACGCATAAGCATGGTTTTTGAGTCGCGACTCAAGCAAGTCGCCAACCGCCCACGACTCGGCGATTAATCGCTCCAAGTCACCGACTAGTCGCGAGTCGCCGTGGTTTTGAGAAAACGACTCGGCGATTAGTCGGCGACTGGTCGACGACTAGTCGGCGACTCAAAAACCATGCGCATAAGTCGTCATTCTTTTTTTGTATACAAATACAATTCTCATATGGATGAGCTGCCTCCTCTGTAACTCTGCACATGTTATTTCATACCAATCGGGAAACAGCGTGTCTCGGAAGAACTAGGGTCACACGGGGGCTGATCCATACGACCTTGGATTGGCCCGCGATTCCCGTGTTCCTCTTCGTCATCTCTTCGGCTAGCGGCAGATAGCAGCCGAACAAGCATCCGAAACCTCCTTGCGGATGGCGTAGTCCGATGTTTGATACTCTGTTTCTCAATCCCAGGTTTAAGAAAATTGACAATTTCCAATCGTAGAAAATACAGTTCGTTTCCGTCGATGAGACATGCCCTCCGAGGCGTTGATTTCGCTAATGGATAGCCCTGAATCTTTTGAAGTTCATGGATCGCTGACCGTGGTGGCCAATGAGAAGTTTCGGCCATCACCTTTGATGACCTGCGCGCTTGGCCACGCCATGGTACTGTCTGGCTTATTCACCAAACTTAAACACGATATTGGCTTTTGCTAATTGGGAGTTTGTGCACAGATTATCTATAGAAAGAGAACAGTAAGAATTAGATTTTTTGCTGAGCTGCATGCATGCTGCTTCCAAGTTTCAACTTGAATTCCACTCTGACTGCTTTTGTACATGTGCTGGTGATGCCAACCTCTCACGGTTCTTATTTTTTAGTATGTGAGTGCTAGACTAGATCTGAGCCGTCATTATCTAGAGGCCTCCACATGATAAACGGTACATATTTTTAATCTACGTAGATAAATGTGGTTCCTTGTTTGCCTAAGTCGTTTAATATAGCAATCGCTTCTGTATAAACTGTGATGGATGACCCTTTTAGGTATCATCTAAAAATGTGTCCAACTGCAATGCATTGTTGTATTTGTTCACCTTTGGTAATTTTACATTTTCAACTACAGGTGTAGGAGGACATGGAATTGAAGATATCAATGATAGCTCTATTTGTTGTTCCATTGTTGCTACTTTGTATGAAGAAGATAAAGTCACACTTCCAAATGACAACTTGCGCAAATCAACCACCAGGTCCACCTACAGTTCCCATCATTGGAAACCTACATTATTTGCTCAAAGCTAAGTGGAGGTTGCCCTTATTTCGGGCATTGCGCATTCTTTCGAAACAATACGGCCATATAATGCATCTAAAACTTGGAGAAGTTCATATGGTCGTAATATCTTCCCCTGAAGCTGCCAAAGCGATAATGAAAACTAATGATGCGAGATTTGCAAATCGTTTTGCCAATATTAGCTATGATATTCTGAGCTACCATTGCAATGACATAGCCATGGCACCGTATGGTAAACAGTGGAGGCTGCTTCGCAAAATATGTGTATCTGAACTCCTAAAACCCAGCAGGGTGGAATCATTTAAGAGATATAGGGAGGTGGAAGTTGAAAAATTCATCAAATTGCCGCATCAGCTATGGCAGGTGAACCTATTAATCTTAGCATGAAGTTGTTCAAACTTTTTAATGACATGATCATGCAAGAGGCATTTGGTAGCTCTGTGAAGTACGAAGAACAGGAGGAATGCTTGAAGACATTAAACAAAGCTACCAGTTTAGCAACTGGGTTGACATTACCTGACCTATTTCCTTCTTCTTGGTTCATGCGCTTGTTCAACTTCAATGCAAAACAAGTAGAAGTTTGCCATAAACAAATCCACCAACACCTCGAGAAGATTATTAAAGACCGCAGAGATACTATGGATTTCAGCCAAGTGGATTATGATGATCTTGATTTTCTTGGTGTTTTTCTAAGGCTTGAAATGGAAGGTGGAAGCACCATTCCCTTGACCACGGATATCATCAGTGCTGTCGTCTTTGTAAGTATCTTGACATTATTCAATGCTTCAATTAAAATATGATTATGTTATGCTTCAATGGTTATACTAGGACGATAACAAAAAAATTGTTACCAATCTGGTTAAATGTTGTAGTATATACAGTAAATTACATAAAGGTATTAATGCGTCCAGTCCAGCTAAGACATGATGAATGATATTGTTGCACACATGTAGGACATATTTGCTGCTGGCAGTGAGACCTCATCTACAACTATCTCGTGGGCAATGTCGGAGCTTGTTCGCCATCCAACAATTATGGCGGATGCACAGTCACAGGTGCGACGAAATCTCCATGGAAGAATCGATATTATCGAGGAGGACATAGTGGACTTAAACTGTGTAAAGAATATTATCAAGGAGACCTTAAGATTACACAGTCCAATCCCGCTGCTACTCCCTCGGTTGTGTGAAGAAACATATGAAGTGATGGGATATCAAATACCCAAAGGTGCAGGTATCATTATTAACGCGTGGGCAATAAATAGAGACCCCCAGTATTGGACCAAACCGGAGGAGTTTTTTCCTGAAAGGTTTGTAGGCAGTTCTGTCAAGTTTGAAGGTATGAACTTTGAGTTTTTGCCTTTTGGGGCAGGCCGTAGGATGTGTCCAGGCATATCTCTTGCCTCTTCCAATATGGAGATCGTTCTAGCATCACTCCTCTTCTATTTTGACTGGAAACTTCCTGATGGTTTGGAAGCCGAAAAGTTAGACATGTCGGAATCAGATGGAGTAACAGCAACCCGGAAATTTCCTCTTGTGTTGCAAGCTACACCTCGTTGTTCCATTCCGATCTCCACAAGTAGTGCTAAGGATTGTAGACAGTCCGTCTGCGAGAAAATGTCTATATTTCTCGATCCAAGGTGCATTCAGAAATAAGTCTAGATCCAAGGTGCATCTAGAACCATCTTAAATAAGTCTAAACATCGTGTGCATGTATTGATGTATATGATGGAGGGATCCTCTACTCCATCGCATGAATATAAAAGCACGATTTAGATGAGTTATTTTTTATTCAATATTCAGAAATAATTCATTTAATTTATATTTCTCGATCCAATTCAATTTGATATTATAAAATTGATCTCTCTTGCCTCCTAGCTAGTAAAAATTACATTTTGCAATGCAGGAATATTGTTTCTTGGGCTTAAAAAATAGGTCACATCTTTTTGTTTATCGAGAAACATTATATGCCCTTATATTCGAGTCATGCACATGTTGATAAATTTAAAACGACGACCAATAGTTTTCCGAAAGGAGGGTAACTTCTTACCCATCTATTGTCACTATAAAGATAAATATATTTTTGACACAAAAATAGTAGGTAAGACCTATATTGTGTCATTTTATTAAAACAATTTGTGGAAATGTACATATTGTTGGGAACCCTCGCACCCAATCAAATATTAATTTATCTGATTCTTAATTATAGTTGGGAACCCTCGCACCCAATCAAATATTAATTTATCTGATTCTTCATCCTTGTTCATACCAGCAAATGATATGCATGCTAATGCCCAATAGAAGGTTGTTATCGTACTAACACTCAGATGTTGAAATAAGGATGGGACCCTCCCCTCTTCTCTCCATACCACCTCTTTAAGCATACATTCACTAACTTTCTTTATCTGCAGAGAAGACGGATATGAACATTGTGAACAACCTGTTTTGTTCCGGGATTGGCAAAAACCTTATTAATTGCAATAAATGAAATGGTAAGTAAGATAATCCACGTACAATATGCTTGGTGCAGTCAACACCCAACACGGATGCGCGATCAGTGACAAATTCTCCTAGCATCTGTGTAAGTAAGGCAATGAGGTATCCAAAGTTGCCCCCCACATGGTTTGCAGCCTTTTCGTCCCAACTGGTAGAAACATTAATTTATTCAAGACGTTAACTTGTATAGAATGTATAAATTGGAAACTCAATACACTTAAATACAAATACTTAGTATAAAGTTTTGCCTTATATAGCCCACTCAAAAATTGTATATTTCTTTTAGAACAATAATTTAGTAAAGAAACTTTCTAACTAATGCACACTTGAGCATAACTGTTTAAGCGATACAGCATATGTGCCGTCAGTAGTCACTTTACTGGCTAAAGAAATGATGATACCTCGATAAAACGGTAGAACAAAACAATATCCACATTTTGGTTCCAAAGGAAAACACGACTTGGCAAGAAGAGAATAGGGAGGTTTAAGTTTCAGCAGAGTTATCGGGTGGTTTATAATAGACGTGAACATTTAAGTGCCTAAGACAGATACACAACAATAATACCTGCTAGGTATACGCATAGTAAATTACTTCTCTTTCCACAAATCTGAAGAATTTTTATATACTCATGTATCTATTTCAACATACCTTTGTATTGCCTCGTTGAACTGTACAAGTTCTTCAACCGTGCCATAATTATCATAAGTGTCATCAAACAAGGAAAATAATTTGATTATCTTGGCAAACATGAGTCGAGCTGCAGCATACTGTGGCTCATAGAAAACGCCAAGTGCCCAAAAGTAGCATACTATTGGTCGATTTCGTATATAAGTAAGTGTGCTTGAGGCATCAAGTTCCTTGTACCACCTTTCACAAAATGAAGAAAATGAACTGTACATTAGTTCATCACTCAACATAGTATGGAATAATCTCATAGAAGACGATGGAACCATGTGAGCAAGATTTACTACTACCTCTGATCCGATTAAAGTGTCGCGGAAACTATACTAGGCTACTACAAAGTATTACTTAAGGTCATGACAGTAATTACGGATAGGAGGGAGTATATGAAATTTCACAAATGTGTTACTCACGAAGTGATAAGTGTAGCCTCTTCACGGTGCATTAGCAAGAGGGCATGGAAATCCAACTTAGCAAGCTCCAGTATATCATCGTGACATGCGTCCTCTTTCTCATACATTGAAATGTAGAACTTTGCATCTAGTCGCTTCATTCTCCTATAAGATGGCGCGGCTAGTGCATACTGCACTTTCATCAAAATAGGTTCAGGTAAATGGCCACCTATTACAAGGTTTGACAAAGAGGCTCTTGCAAATTCTTCAATAGATTCCAGGAATTTCTCGTCGGGTTTTGCTAGGATTGCAGCCTCATACAGGCTCATCAGTGCATCAACATTCTGATGTAATTTCTCTTCCAGTTCTCCCTTCTCATTCAGGAAACCATTGAATACATCTGCATTCATTAGGTTAGTATCACTTATGATAAACACACACTCCATATACCAACTTCTACAACACTCGTGAGTGCAATCGAAGAAAATAATTAGAGGTTGACGAAGATTTAATCAGTCCCTGGCTACTACTAAATATTTGAAAATTGTGGTGCCATCTAGAAAATGCATATATCATAACGCCCCTACAGGCTACATATATGCAAAAAAATATATTCGTAGACCATCTTTCCATCAAATTGTTAATCCATGAAAACCATCATGAAATTGTTTATTGTACGTAATGCATGAGAGTGACCCTAGCTAGTAGTGTGTTTATTGGTTTGATTACCTAAAAGAAACTAGCTTGCTCTAAATTTTTGTGCCCATGAAGGCAACGACAGTGTTCAATTTTTTTCAAAAGTAAATAGCAGGCTTTCTGCTCATGTATTTAGCAGAGACGTTCGGTTACAGACTTCACCCAAGCGATGCAGACACGTGGTTGGAATTTGTTTTGTCTAGAAAGTTAGTTGTGACGAGTGAAGCATGCCAAGATATTTACCACATGAGACATCAAAGCGGTGTTGCCTTAGCAAGCGGAATCTTATGGCAACTGCGGTTAAACTGGCATCTTTGTCTGGGACGCTGTTCAGAAAATGCTCATGTCCCGTGTTATTAAGAATATCCATGAAGTTATCAATCTCCCTCTCAAAATGGTACCCAATACCGAGACGCTCAACTGCGTCAATAGTTTTCATGCCATTCAGAAGATCCTTATCTGTCGAATATTGCTCGATGATGTGACCAACTCCCTCTATAAGATTACCTCGCCTTTCTTCGGTAGAAACCTGTAATTTTGTTATTATAAAATATAAGATTTGACGAAAAGTTTCTTGATAGCTACTTTGAAGATAAGAGTTATACCTGATGCTCGCATGGCATTGAGACGGCACCAAGAAAGTAATCTCCCCATACGCTTGGCTCGAACGTCACCAAGGGCCTCTTTCCCTTTTCGACATCAGCTACCAATTGCACTGATCCAATTGTATTGCTTGTGTCCATAGTAAAAAACTCTATTGTTTCCAAGGTGTCAGTTCCAGGTAATGTCCACTAAAATATATAAGAGTAACTCATGAATCACAATGGCATGTTAAGTTAAGTGAAAATCATTTGTAACTTTCTAAAATAGGAGCAATATTTTAATTAACTTTTACTGAGAGAAAACCATAAAATATTCTTTCATCACGGAAGGAGCCTATCTTGCTTGGTTGGAGAGAGCAGGTACAAACTCAATACCCAGGTTCAAATCTTCGTGGTCACGAATTTGGTTTCTGTCTGAGGACAAGGGTTTGGTGCATAACCAATATTAAAATGTCGGTACCCATGAGGACCAGGATTGGTGCATAACAAATATTAAAATGGTGGTACCCATGAATTAAACTTTGTGCACCATTCGTTGGTGCAGAGGCCGGGGAAGTGCATCTTTACACCATTTTTCCATAATTATTTATGGATTACCCTCTCCCTCGTCTGAATTGCTCCCAGGGGTGCTGGATGAAAACTTACCCTTTTCCTCCCTCGTTCCCTCACACCTCGTGACTACCGAGGAAGCCGGCATGCAAAGCCATGATGCTTGGCGCGTCACAAGCGCCTTGAACGGTGCTTAAATCGGAAGAGGTTAGATGTGGGATTCTAGGACTTTATGGCTACGACATCAGTTCGGTGGTCATTCGCGGCATCAATGATGGTTCACCGCGAAAGCTTCCAGATCTGTAAGGCAAGGCAACGAAGGATCTTCTTGGTTCCTATTTCCCAATAGCGGCAACTGTGACGGATCTTCTTTTAGGCGGCAGAACCTCATGCTACCACCGTCTTTGGGAGTTGTAAGATCAATGGGTCTCGTCCTATGTATTAGACGTTTCCCCTATCACGCCCTGGTGAATTGCCTTCCCCCACTCGGTGCAGAGGTTTGTGTGAGTGACATGGCCCGTGAAGGCGTCTCCTAAATGTTCTTATGGAAGGGTTTACACTTTACATGCATGTCACGAACTAAATGTTCTTTCTTTACAGAGGAACTAAATGTGCTTAATACAGTATACATAGCTGGTCAACTATTGTCCTGTTGCACCCCAGAAGTTTCTATTCAAGATCTAGATGCTACTACATAACTAGAACATTCCAAATCACAAATTTAACGTGACAGATAAATTGTATAAATCAATATTATTACAGGATAAAAGGATCGCAAGTACTTAATATCGTATTTCTGAATATGAAACAGAAGGACCTAAATCAGGAGATAGTTGCAAAACTTAACTCTGGTACTGGAACAACATAAATCAATGGTTCTAGTCAAAATAAGACAATTATCAGAAAACAAAACTCCACATATTTGTATATATAAACCCAAACAATCTAGCCATCAGTCTAGAACAGAACATAACCTTCCAACAATTTGGAGAGAAAAAACAGTGGCATATAATCCGTACTTTCTTGAAAAGGCCAGGTGAGCTCAGCTAGCACCGCACGTATAATCAAAAAATTTGAGCTCGCAATTTGTTTCTCTATAGAATAGTATGGAACCAAAAGGATGGGTACCGGATATCGGTGGCATGGATCTGGGATGTTTATATAGGGATCTGCACATAGTAATAGCACGAAATACAAGGAAAGCCATGACAATGTGCGCATGCGCGTTAAGTGCAGGAAATACAGTCTGTATATATATGGGAAGGTACTTATTTCAGCATTTACATTTAGAGAGTAATAATAGTCTTAAATCGTGATACTAATATATATATTACACAATAAACTGTTCCCTTTTCAGGAGACCGCAGTCACTTGTTACTTTTTTTGAGGGATCGCAGATGCTTGTTTCTTAATACCGCTAAAAATCATCAATCACACAACGGAAATTGAGAACTTGCCTGTGGCAAGATGGTTAGGAGGGTGGTTGTACTGACAGCCCACCAGAGTTTAAATCTCAGATTTGACACTGGTGTTTCTCATTTAGGCGGAATATTCTTCAGTGGGAGGCGACGTTCCCGTCGACAGCGAGGCGACTGTGGTGACTTCGTCAATCTCAAGACTCGACCCGCCGGCTCAGTATTTCGGAGGTGCTCATAGGGGTAGGATGTGCGTGTGTGCGTTCATAGGGGTGAGTGTGTGCACGTGTATGTGAGCGTCTGTGTTTGTACTGTGTTTCGCAAAAAAAAAAAAAACACAACGGAAATCGACCAATGCATACTAATTCTGGAAGGGAATACAGGGACAGTGTTAAGTACTACCATCAATCCATTTTGACCTCTTTCCTTTATCTGGCGTTTGTTCTATCAGACTTTATTTGTTTCCGCATTTGCACGTGGCACAAAGTCGTGTAGTCATCTGGCGCATCTTAAAATAGCTCCGTATTTTTTCTAATTTTTGTAAACATCCATATCAACAACACTGCATAGCAATTTTGGATGGGAGTACATGGACAAGGTTAATTACCATCAATCCATTTTCATATATTTCCTTTATCTGGTGTTTTAATATCACATGTTTATCCGTTTCCTCATTTGCATGTGGCACAAAACTATATTGACCCTGTGGAGTCGTGCGCACAGCAGCCACCAAGTTCCAAGTTCTAGCGGCATGGACATCGCCATCGCTACGTCGCCATTCTGGCCTCGTTCATCTTGGTCATCTCATTCCTCCAGCGACGCCGCACACGCGCGGTACCACCGAGCCCCGCTGCGATCCCCTTCCTCGGCCACCTCCACCTCCTCCAGAAGCCTCTCCACGTCGCGTTCGCCCGTCTTGCCGAACGCCACGGTCCGGTATTCTCCCTCCGCCTCGGCTCCCGCGACGCCATGGTGGTGTCCTCGGCTGCGTGCGCCAGGCAGTGCTTCACGGAGCACGACCTTGTGTTCGCCAACCGCCCGCGGTTCCCGTCCATGCTGGTGGCGTCCTTCGGCTGCACCACGCTCCCGACGTGCTCCTATGGCCCCTACTGGCGATTGCTCCGCCGCTTGGCCACGGTGCAGCTGCTATCCTCGCACCGGGTAGCGTGCATGTCGGGGGACATCTCCAACGAGGTGTGCGCCATGGCGCGCCGGATGGGCCGCGCCGCCGCTGCCGCTCCTCGAGGGGCTGCGCTGGTGGAGCTCAAGCGGACGCTCTTTGAGGTCTCGCTCAGCGTCCTGATGGAGACGGTCGCGCGGACAAAGACGTCCCGCACCGAGGCAGACACGGACATGTCGCCTGAGGCTCGGGAGTTCAAAAGGTGCATGGACGAGATCGTGCCGCTGGTGGGCGCGGCCCACGCGTGGGACTTCCTGCCGCTGCTACGATGGTTCGACTTTTTCGGCGTGAGGCGCAGGCTCGAGGCCGCGGTGCGTAGGAGGGACGTGTTCCTCCTGACGCTCGTTGACGCTGAGCGGCGGAGGCTGGACGTCGGCAGCGAGGGCGAAAAGAAGAGCATGATCGGTGTGCTGCTCTGCTTGCAGAAAGCTGAACCGGAGATATACACTGACAACATGATCTTGGCCCTTTGCTCGGTAAGAATTTTCATTATAGATTTTCTAGTGATGTGGATTGCTGGCCCCTCGATTTTAAGAGATGTGTGACTTTTTAAACCGAGATCCCCAAATGGTACTACAAACAAGTGACATTAAAACTAGGTAGGAATTCCAAGAATGGCATCAAACTGGTCGTGGTTCTAAGCATGCCATCAAATGAGTATGGTCGTTCTAAAAATGCCACTTAACGGTCGACAAGCGGTCAACTAACAGAAGTGGCATTTTCGGAACGACGACAGAAGTTTGATGACACTATTAGAAAAACGACTAGAAAATCTCAGAATGCGGCAATCGTTTGGTGGCATACTAGAAATTTTCTCTAAAACTAGTCTTTGCAGAGTATGTTCAGTGGCGGCACAGAGACAACCGCGACGACGGCGGAGTGGGCGATGTCGCTGCTGCCAGGGTTTTGAATTTCGACCGGAAAAAATGAATTTCGGCCGAATTTCGGCCATTTCGTTTGGGCTCGGTATTTATATAAGTCGGTCAAATAATTTCGGCCTTTTTTGAATCTTCAGCCCGGCCCATGGTCTAGAATAGTCCAGAGATAACCCTCCATGGTATAAAAACAGGAACGGAGCCTTCCTAACCCTAACTTTCACTTTTCCCCATCACCACTCCCCTGTGCGGCGGCTGCAGGCAACCCAAGCGAGGGAGGCGGGGCAGCGCCGCCTCCGCCCATCTCCGTCCATCTCCTCCAGTATTCCAACACTCCCCATCACCCTTCTCCCTCTCCCCCTCCCCATCCACGTCCATGGAGCGTGAAAACGTCCTCAACAGCGGACGTACGGCCGGTGGCCGGGTCGATGGCGGCAGCAACATGGAGCGCGGCCACCAGCGGCAGGAAGGTTAGCCTGACCGTACCGTGTATGCTTATGTAGAACTCGTGCTAGCCTAGATTAGATTCTGTAGCTTGATTATGGTGCTAGGATCTGCTCTGTCCGCATATCTATTGTGTCAAATGTTCTAGCTATTTTAGCCAGTCGTACTTTTCCCGCCAGTACATGAGCATACGTTGCATCCAGTATTGATCAATTATGCGCCTCCGGCCGTCCGGTCTAATTAGATGATGTAGATTTTTATGTGATTTATTTTGTTCCTTGAATGCTGAAAGGTAAAACAACTAGTTACATTAGCTTGTTTCTTAGCTGCTGCAACATCACAATATACAAATGTTTGTCTGTTTTGTTGGTTTTCTGCCCACAAAACTACAATGGTTTTGAACTTTAATAGAACTTTATCTGATGCATATGCTTCTGTACGTAATTTTACTTGATAAAATCTAACGCTAGTATTTCATATATAGGTGCCTGCCATAATGAAGATGATTTGCCGATGAGGAATGGTTCAGCAACAAGGGAGGCAGCTTGGAAAGGTGAAGACTATTCTAGCATAGCCTTAGCTTCATAAGCATTTATAGTTTTTTCTTAATGGTAGTCGATCTAGCTCGCTTGTAATAAATCTGAAGTTGAAGCATGGTGCATTTTAACAGGAACTTAGTCAATTATGTTTACTCACGCTTTAACCTATTTGCTATGCATAATTCTACTTGAATTTTGTAATTAAATTGCTCAGACTTGACACTTGACTTATATTTTATTATTTAGCTAATTCTTTAGTACTTATGCTTAATTCTGAAATTTTCATTGTTGAGCTTATATTTTTTATTGCTAACATTGTGCTTGTATTTTGAAATGTAGGACTTATAAACAATGACATCTATCATGTTTGGAACCATGGCCCTAAGTTTGAAGGAGGATTTCATTGTAGGTATTGCAACCTCAAGAGCCGGGGAGGGGGTGCAACCCGCTTCAAGGAGCATCTTGGTGGTATATCAGGTCAAGTGAGGGAGTGTCCAAATGTTCCACGAAATGTTCGTGATGCAATGAAGGATGCCCGACATGAGACGATACAAAAGAAGAGAGATAAGGCAACTCGTGACTTCAGATTGGAAAGAGATATTATGGATGGGCTGTATCGTAGAGAAGGGGTGATAAACATTGAAGATGATGAGGATGAACAGATTAAAATGGCACTTCGGGAGTCACTGAAGGACACGAATGTGTCTCGTGCAATTGAGAGGAGGCGGGGGAGTGGTGGTGGTGTCCGTGTTTCCCTTGGGAAGAAGAGTATCACAGCCTACTTCGACAAGGAGTTATCGAGAAACAAGGTATCAATGCAACCAAAGATTACCACTGCCATGGATGTTGATTCAAGAGAGGTACTCGGGCAAGCTTGGGCAAAGTTTTTTCAAGCCAATGACATTGCTGAAAGGAAAGCTGATTGTCCATACTTTCGAGCGGCGATGAAGATCACTCAACAACTTGGCCCAACCCCTCTCCCAACTGCCAAGGAGATTGGTGGTATGTATTTGGACAAGAATTATGATGAAGCTACACAGTGGCTGAAGTTGTTCAAGCAAGATTGGAAGAACTACGGTGTTACTGTGATGTGTGACTCGTGGACTAGTCCTACTGGTATGAGCATTATAAATTTCATGGTGTACTGCAATACTCGAATGTTCTTTCTCAAATCTATTGATGCATCTGGTCAAACGCAAAATTCAGGTTAGTTTTCTTTAAGTTTGAAATTATGCTTCCAGTTTACTTGCACTTTATCCTCTTTTTCGTTTATAGTTAATGCATTATATTGTTTGGTTACAACTTTGCAGAATTTCTCTATAAAGAGATTAAAAAGGTTGTTGTTCAAGAGATAGGCCATGAAAACGTGGTTCAAATTGTGACCGACAATGGGTCAAATTACAAGAAAGCTTGCAAAACACTTGTAGAGGAACGAGAGTACAACCATATTGTTTGGCAGCCATGCGGAGCGCACACCGTTAACCTCATGCTTAAAGATATAGCAAAATTTCCCCATATTGATGTTATAATTAAAAGTGCCAAGCGAATCTGTAGGTTTTTCCATAATCACAATAACCTACATGATAGCATGAAAAAAAATGTTGGTGGTGAACTTATCAAACCTAATGCCACTCGATTTGGAACGGTATTCATGTTCCTAGATAGTTATCATGAAAAAAAAGATCTGTTTAGGAAATGGATGGTGTCGGACAATTGGAAGGAAAGTGTTTATAAGAATGAAGCTGATTATGTGTTCGCCGAAGAGCTATTATCTAGTAATATGTGGTGGTCAGCCTTAGAGTGGGTTCTTGAGTTTTTGGAGCCACTCTATAGATCCCTTAGATATGCTGATACTCAAAAGAGGTGCACTCTCTCTGGATTCAAGAAGAATATAATGTCAGCTGTAAATGAGATAAGAGCTCATCTAGGTGAGGGGTCAGAGATGTGCCATAGAGTCATGAGCAAGGTGTCTAAGAGGATCGAGGCCATGCAAAAAGACACTCTGATGGTTGCAGGTAGTGATGAACTACTACGTTCATTATTATCTTGCTTTTTTCTATAGTTCTTAACATATGTTTGTCTTTTCTTATGTAGCTGCTGTTCTTGATCCACATACACATTATCAGATCAATATGAGCAAGATTCCTGAATATGCTTCTGCACTAACGGATGCCATACAGAAGATAGCAGACCCTGATAGTGCTGTTCTAGTCTTCAAGGAAATCAGCACATATAGGGAATGTCGTGGGAGGTTTGGACAAAGGGTTGCACGGTTGTCAGCAGAAAATATGTCACCAAGTAAGCTATTGTACTTGCTACTATAATCTGTCCATTACCTCCAATGTGCAATTCCTTGATCTCATTGGTTTGACTTTTGTAGCTGAGTGGTGGTTCCAATTTGGAGGAGAAGTTCCAAATCTGCAGAAGTATGCCTTGAGGATTGTATCACAATGTGTGTCATCAAGTGGATGTGAAAGGAATTGGAGCGCTTTTGCTTTGGTCCAAACAAGTCAAAGAAACCGTCTTCTTTATGGCAAGCTGCACAAGTGTGTATCCGTGCGCTATAACTTAAAGGTATGAAGTGTATTTGCCTATACAAATGTTTATCCATGAGATATAGAATGTATTGTGTCCCTGTTTTTATTGATGGAATTTGTTTTCATTGAAGATACGGGCCGAAGAAGACCAGGACCCGGTGAGAGAGAATGCTAAAGAGAAGGAGGTTGATCCAAGTGCTATGATGCTGGATACTACCATGTTTGATGAAACAAATCCAATGATGGAGTGGTTAAATGAGGATGAGGAGCATGAAATCTTGGATGGAGCTGTGGCTGCTACCGCCGTGTTTGAGAGGATTCGATCCCTTAATTCAAGCAAGAAAGCCTCTCATCTTGGAAGGAAGGACAATAGCAGGAAAAGAAAGAGGGCAGTGGAAGAAGAGGGTGAGTACAATGACATTGATGATGATGAAGAAGAGGATGAGTACGATGACATTGATATTGATGGCCAAGATGATAGTGCAAGTGAATCTGATGGAGGAGAACCAAGTCAAGTTGGAGAAGATGGAGCAAACCAAGTCGAAAACGAGCTTCATGTAACTAGTGAAGGTACTTCGGTGAACCGGAGATCTTTACGGGTTAGGCAAGCCAAGAAGGTCAAGGATGTCAAGAGCCTTTACCCTGAAAAATAGGTAAACTTCTTATGCTGTTCTCATCTTTAAGTTGCCATTTTATAGCCCAAGGAAATTGATTATAATTTACATCATTCTGTGTTCTCTTGAACCAAAATAAATTGCTTGTCCATTATATTCTGTGATTAGTCTCTTGTACTATATATCTACTTTGTCCAACATGCTTCTGGTATTACATTACATTTCCTGATCTTTGGTATTCTAAATTGTAAGGTAGAAGAACAAGGAAGCCTGGGAGCAAACAGTCCTTGTTTCAGGCACAATTGAAGGATGAAGGAACATGAAGTCGTGAATGAATTTACTGTTTGCATTTTGGGGCCGTGTTGCTTGAACTTTCAATGACTCGGTTGTAATGGTTATGGCCTGTGTTTTAAACTGTTAAGTAGTTTATTTATCTGGACGATTGTTGTGGAGTGTGGACTATTACGTTGTGATGATTAATTTGGACTCTTGTTGGACTACGATGCTGTGATGGTTAATCTGTGCTGTCGTTTTGTTATTTCCTGATCTGGATGGATTATCTAATCTGCACTAGTATTAATCTATTGTCCACGTACATGTATATTTTGCTATAGTTTTTGCTGTCCATTTTTGTTCTGTTTGATTTCAAAATTTTTGGCAAATTTCGGTCATTTTTCGTTCATTTTTCGGTCATTTTTCGGTCCAAATTTCAAATTTTGGTTTAGCAATTTCGTCCGAGATTTTCCGAAATTTTTCCGAAAAACCGAATTTCGGCTATTTCGGCCAGGCCCGGTAAAAAATGCAAACCGAAAGCCGAAACCCTGGCTGCTGCTCAACCACCCGGACACTCTAGCCAAGGCGCAGGCCGAGATGGACGCGACCGTTGGTACCGGCCGCCTGCTCAGCGCCGGCGACCTGCCCCGTCTCGGCTACCTCCACTGCATCATCAGCGAGACCCTCCGGCTGTACCCGCCCGTTCCGCTGCTGATCCCGCACGAGTCCTCGGCGGATTGCACCGTCGGCGGCTACCACGTCCGAAGCGGCACGATCCTGCTCGTCAACGTGCACGCCATCCATAGGGACCCGGCGAGCTGGGAGGATCCAGCGGCGTTCTGGCCCGAGAGGTTCCATGGGACCAACGCCCAAGGGATGCAATTTATGATGCCGTTTGGGATGGGGAGACGCAGATGTCCCGGGGAGGCTCTCGCGCTGCGGACGCTGGGGCTTGTCCTCGGCACGCTGGTGCAGTGCTTCCATTGGGACAGAGTCGGCGACGCACAGGTCGACATGGGTGAAGGCGGCGGGATAACCCTTCCCAAGGCGGTGCCGCTGGAGGCGCTCTGCAGACCGCGGGCAGGCATGGTCCATGTCCTTAACAAGCTGTGAGTCCTCCAACTTCCATGGCCTGCAGCACACATGGTCCTTACCCACCTCCTTCGACCAGGACTCTGGTTTGCATATTCTCATCGTTGACTAGACCACGCCCGTCCATTTTGACGATAATATGATAAGAATTTAAGGGCACTAATAATGAATGTTAATGTTATTGTGTTCACGGGAGTTCATATTTTATTTAGTGAGAAATCTCATAGGTGACTCCATTTTATTGTCTCCATTTTACTGCCTTTTACGGTTATCAGGTTCTCAATCTAGAGAACTGAAGCAAGGAAGATGCAATTCCAAAATTTCTAAATTTGTTGTTTCATCATGCTGTTAAGTAAGATGGCAAGTATAAAGAATGTTCCTGTTATGAAATTGCTCAGTCTAACGACATGGAGACAACCATTGCAGAACACTTTCTCTACAATTCCATCTGTTAGCAGTACTACAAAAAAACTACAAAACTGACCTATATTTGGCTCTACAATTTTAGTACTGCTAGTCTGCTACTTGTCACTTGTAATGTATCAAGATTATGTTCAAGCTATAGGTTGGATACTGGAGCGTTCAAACAAGTTGGAACTCTTCCTGTACACGAATGATTGACTTTTTAAAAGGGGAAACACAAGAGATGTACTTAACCCTTCTTGCATGCGACGCTTAAATGCTTAAACACATGTGTGTTTTGTATTAGTGAAGTAAATAACTCAACTCCTGAAAACAGTCGTGTTATCATTTAGAATTTTAAGCCTGATCACGATCATTGATATCTCTGAAGGCTAAAGCTAGTGTTGGACCAGCAAGAATAACCAAATTTATAATTTCTTGATTCAGAGAGAGATGAGGGGTGCCAGGAGGCTTGGGAAGAAAGGATTGAACTAGCGGGACTACTAATTTAAAGTTCAAAGCTCTCCTATGAATATGCTACTACTCGCTCAGCTTCAGAAGTTACACCCTGCTTCATTTCCTCAAATCGCTTGCCCGTTTTTCCAATATCACAAGGAATAAAGGTCTACTGAAATATTCTATAAATAACCTGTGCAAGCTACTCGAGAAAAAAAATCTGTGCAACGCAACTCATATAAATTATTTCTAGAGATCTGCTTACCAAGAAAAAATTAGTTAAGACTTGATCAAGGCCACAATTCACTATCTCCTGTTAGCACAACAATCATCAAAATACAACATAGTCTACTGCTCTGTGTTGCGTTGACAATGAGGAATCGCAAGAAATATGCATACCTGAGAAGAGTCGTTGCAGTACCATAAATCAGAAGAGCAGAAATGTATGAATTTATTCACAGTTTCAAAACAATTTATGAACCTAAAATGAAAACATTCAGAAGTTAAGAATTTGAAAGAGAAAGGGATCTACCCAACCGATCACGTGAATATAGATAAATCCGACACAAGAAATTATACCTATGCAAATAGGTAAATCTTAGACCCAAGATCCATAGTTGCTTCTGTTAATACCCCTAAAAATTATAAGTGTAATAAAGCACCATATGCAATGTCAAGAGGCGATGCTGCTGCTTCCACGGGGGCCCAAGTTACCTCGGCCCAGCTTGAGGCTGACGCGGACCCAGCTCGGGAGGGAAGAGACATGGGCCAGCTCATTGCCAATGGGCCGACTCTCAATTTAGGGGAGATGGATCAGATGGTCAACGACCTCCAGCCGATCGCTCAGTTCATCCACAACATCTCAGAGCCCGTGACCCCTGCAGTCCTCACCGCCCCGGTCCGCACCCCTCGAACGCCTAAATCAGAGGGGGCGGCGGCCTCCGCCGTCCGCCGGAGTCGCCGCATCCAGGGAAGGAAGGCTGGGTCGAGCTGCGCCCGAGGAAATCTGTCCTTGCGCCTCGCCCGCCGCCTCATCATGAGCAAGCGCGGCCTGGCAATTGCTGAACCGGGTGATTCAGAGGATGATGATGTTGAGGCAGTTGGCAAGCTCAAGAAGGCGTTCGCTCACCCAGTTAGCAAGATGCAGGCCAAGGCGATCTCGGTGCTTGCTAGGGAGGCCGGAGGCAGGGGGAAGCGCAGGGCGAAGAAGGTCCAGTAGTCTGCTGGTTGGTTTGCAGTTCGTCGATCCAGTTTCCTTATGTTAGTCTTAAATCTGCTAGTTTGGAATGTCCGGGGACTGAATAACCCGGCACGCCGCCTTCGAATTAGATCTGTTGTGTTAGCCAATTCAGTGTCATTTGTGTGCTTTCAAGAATCAAAGTTGTGCTCGGTGTCCCTAGCTTTGGTACAAGATGCTTGTGGTCAGAACTTCACAGATTTTATTTTCGTTCCAGCTGATGGCACAAGAGGCGGCATACTGCTTGCCTGGAATGGAGACTTGTTCCATGCGTCCAACCCGCACATCTGCTCGAGCTGGGTTTCAGTCGATTGCATTCTGCGAAGCTCAGGAGCTGAGTTTAGGCTGATATCGGTTTATGGGCCACAATCCGACACGGAGAAGCTGCGCTTCCTTGATGATCTCAAGATTGTTGTCCCAACTAGTCACCCATGTATTGTATGTGGAGACTTCAACCTTATTGCCGCCGCTAATGAGAAGAGCTCAGCCAACATAAACAGAAGAACTATGACAGCTTTCCGCCGTTTCATAAATGATTTGCAGCTGCTGGAGCTTTACATGCATGGCAGACGCTGCACCTGGTTCAATGAGCAGGCAAATGCTATTATGGTCAAGCTGGATCGAGTCCTCTATAATGCCGAGTGGAATGATCTTTTTCCGGCGTGTCTGCTACAAGCCCTGTCCTCTGATATCTCGGATCACTGCCCAATGCTCCTCTCGCTAGACTCTGATTTCGTGCCTTGCCGCCAATTCAGATTTGAAAACAGCTGGGTTCAGTTAGAGGGTTTTGTGGAGACAGTGGAGCACAGCTGGGCTGCTGCCATTGATCACTCAGACGCCTTTGTCCGGTTACGATGCAAGCTTTCTAGACTCGGCAAACAGCTAAAATCTTGGAGTGCAAAGTTGATTGGTGATCTTCAGCTGCGTGCAACCATCTCAAGCGAAATCATCCTCCGTCTGGATGAGGCTATGGACCAGAGAGTGCTTTCTGAAGATGAGCGTGAGCTGCGCTCGGGGTTGAAGATGAATTTACTTGGCGTTGCTGCGCTGCAACGCTCCATGTGGCGGCAGAGGTCAAGGGTACAATGGATCAAAGAAGGTGACGCCAATACTAGATTCTTCCACCTCAAGGCCACGGCTAGAAGACGCAAAAATTATATTCCACAGCTCATTCATGATGGTGTTCCGGTTGCTGACGAGGAAGCAAAGATGGAGATACTTTGGAGTTTCTTTGATCAGTTGATGGGTGCATCATCCCCTCCACGGGCAACCTTAAACTTCCATGAACTGGGGATATCAACGATAGATTTAACTGAACTAGATAACCCCATTCTTGAATCTGAAGTCAAGGCTGCGATCAATGATCTTGCTCCAGAAAAAGCTCCAGGGCCTGATGGTTACACGGGGCTATTCTACAGAAGTTGTTGGCAGATCATTAAACATGACATAATGGCAGCAGTTCATCAGTTTGAAGCCCTACACTGCAACAAGTTACAGCTACTCAACGAAGCCACAATGATTCTTATTCCCAAGAAGCCGGACGCCAATGCCCCTAGTGACTTTCGGCCGATCTGTTTACTTAACAGCTTTGCCAAATTAATCCTCAAAGTCCTTGCATGACGCCTGCAACCTAGGATGCCAGACCTCATTAGTCCCTGCCAGAGTGCTTTTGTTAAAGGCAGGACCATACACGACAACTTTACTTATGTTCAAGGATTGGTAAAAGCATTGCACCAGAAAAGATGCCCCTCCCTGCTGCTCAAGATGGATATGGCAAAGGCGTTTGATTCAGTTTCTTGGGAGTTCCTCTTGCATGTGTTGGAAGCTAGAGGTTTCGGCAGAAAATTCTTAAACTTGATTAGGTGCTTGCTTTGCTCCTCCACAATGCAAATCTTTGTTAATGGGTCTCTTTCTGACGCAATCATCCATCGTCGGGGCCTGCGACAAGGGGATCCATTGTCACCGCTGCTGTTTGCTAATGTCATGGAATGTCTCGCAGCCTGCCTTGCCAAAGCAGAGAGCTCTGGAATCCTAAAGCCTCTGGGACGCCAGCAAATTACTTACCGTGTCTCTTTATACGCGGATGATGTAGCTCTGTTCATCAATCCCAACAAAGTGGAGATCGCTGCGATTCAACAAATTTTCAACCTATTTGGTATGGCCTCAGGCTTAAGCTGCAATTTTGCAAAATCCACCTGCTTGCCGATTCGATGTGAGGGTCTCGATATGGCTGAGATCCTTGAGAATTTCCCATGTCCAGTTGGGAATTTCCCGGTCACTTATCTTGGTATGCCACTAGCCACTACGCGGTTAAGGAAAAGTGATATGCAGTCCCCCCTTGACAAACTGAGCAGGAAAGTGTCGACATGGAAAATGCCATCTTCCTCGGGTGGAAGACTAACTTTGGTGAGAACGGTACTCTCGGCCATGCCAATATTCCATCTGATTGCTGTCCAAGCGCCGAAGTGGTTCTTCAACAAGGCCAATAAGATCCTAAGAGCCTTCTTGTGGGCTGCAAAGGACGAAACTTCAGGTGGAAAGTGTCTGGTAAACTGGGGCCTTGTCTGTTCCCCCAGCGAGTACGGTGGGCTGGACATCATTAACATGCAGTTACACAGCAATGCTCTCAAAATCAGATGGTTATGGCAAAGTTGGATGAGCCCCGATAAACCTTGGACTGGGTTGCCTCTGCCGATTGATCCTGTTGTTCAGCAGCTCTTCTTTGCCTCAGTTGATTTTCTGATTGGCGATGGAGCACTTACAAGTTTTTGGCACATGCCGTGGCTGCTCCCGAGACCGTTCAAAGAGGTTTGGCCAGATCTATTCAAGCATTGCACCAAAAGGAACCTCAGTATCAAAAATGCTATTGCTGAAAATCGTTGGATTAGACATCTGAAGAGGACACTATCCCCTGCTGCGATCACTCAGTTTGCTGAGTTATGGGAGCTGATTCAAACTGTGCAATTAACCGAGGGTGTTGCTGATTCCCTACGATGGCGATGGACGATACCTCATCCAGTTTGAAGGGATGAGCCGCAGCTGCCTGCCTTACACTGTATGGGAGTCGGATGCTCCCCTCAAATGCCAGTTCTTTGGATGGTTAGCCTGCCTCAACCGCTGCCTAACCACAGACAATATGCTAAAGCGTGGTTGGGACTGTGACCCCGTGTGCAAGCTCTGCCGGATGGCTGACGAATCCCATCTGCACCTCTTTCTTCGCTGCCCGTTCTCGCGGCAGGTTTGGGAACTGGTTCAGTTAAAGCTGCAGTTCACATTCAACCCAAGACCGGATGAGGCTTCCGACCTCGGCTCCTGGTGGTTCCAGCAGATCAACAGCCGACCCAAGGTGATGGCAAGATCTCTCAACGCCGTGTTCACCCTTGTATGCTGGACGCTGTGGAAGGAACGCAATGCTCGTACGTTCAACAACCTTTCGGCCTCGGTTTATGCTGTCTTCGCCAAGGTGGTTGAGGAGGCCGCAGTTTGGTGCCAAGCGGGACGTTGGAAGGTTGGCGCGCTGGGGCTTCGACCTCGCGAGCCCAATTAGTAGTTTTCCTTGCTTTTTTTTTGATGACTGAGCAAAGTTCGGTCGCTGTAAATCCCCTTGTGGCGGTGCGGTTTAATCTCCTTGCTCCCAGTGTATCTTCATTCTTGTAAGACTTTGATTCTATCCCCCTTAATACAAAAGAAGGCAGCTATGCTGTTTTCGCCAAAAATATGCAACCTACAAGCATTATTATAATGTTGTTTGATATATTGGCATGAAACCGTGCAAGTGCCCTTCCATGATACGTGGTTATAAGTTACAGAGAATAGTTGTAGTATCATAACCCATAACATTTAACATAGCAAAGTAAATCCCAAGTATCTCTATTTTCATTGCCATGGCATCAAATCGCATATTGTTATGTTTTCTTCACTTCACCATGCCTTACCTTCATAGTGACATGGTGGAGAAGAAAATTTATTTTGGTTCCTCAAAATAGAGAGCTTATTTTCTCATATGCAAAACCTGCTGTCACATTCAACAAACAGAGGGAGATAAATGAGACTGAATGTCAGGCAGGACTGCCCTTAAATTCTACACCCAGTAATCATTCTCTTGAACATTGTTTCAACTTACATCCAGCAAAAATTTCGTATGTTTCTATTTGACTAACATAGATAAACTAACCTGTTACCCGTTTCACCACAGAAAATAATAACCAAAGCATGTTATTGTCCACACTAAACGGGTAATAGGTGTTTCCTAGTTCCAACAAGGATAAAGATTACCTTCCGAGTATGCACTGAGAACCGGAGGAGCAATATGTCTGGCGATTCTGCTGTCTCCTTGCAGCCTGTATCTAGTCATACCAGCCATCACATGGAGTGTTTGTGTTATGAGACGGCGCAGGAAGGAGCAACAGAGCTTTGCAGGGTCGTCCAGGAGACAGAGGACGAGAAACAGGACAGCAGACGGAGTACTTGGCTGACGATTCATCAGAGTACTCATGGGAAGATGAGGAGCACGGGTAACAGGTTCGTCGGTTGTCGACGACGCACCTAGGGTTCGCCGTCTGCCGCCGGAAGGTCGACGGGAAGGACTTCTAGAAAGACGGCCAGACGGGTGAGGATTTCATTCCCATTGCAAGCCCGGCCAAGGAGGATTCAGGGTGAGCTCCGAGCGGCAGGCCTGCTAAACTGACGGCCTCCTTCGGGCTGCACGACCCACTGTGTTTTGGCCCGGTTCATCAGAAGGCCTCGACGTCGTTTCCCGGAGCAGCTGCCCTAGTACGTTGGGCCGATCGGGACTTATACTGTTACTTAATGTAATGGTTTTGCCCTAAAAAGAACTTAATATAATTGTTTGATATTCAGCTAGCCTTTGCATGTTAGCTCATGCAGACGTGCACCCTATGAAGTACTCCGTATAAACACTATAAGACTAGCCATAGTGGGAAGTATCATACACTAGTATCATGCATATGATACTAGTCTATGTTACTACTTTCATAGTGGGTAGTAACATATGTGTGGTATCATATAATAGTGTATTTATTAGCATGCACACACATCTTGTCTTGAAATCCGTTATGTTACGGTATCTCTATGATACCACTATCACCTCTTTCGTCATTAATTGCAGTGACACGTCATCTTTTTGCCAACGTGACATGCATGATACTCGCTCCGTTTAGGTGTGTAAGGCCCCTTACGAAGGGCAGCGCGACCAAGGTATGATTCTACTGGTTGCCACTATCTCCTAATCTCGTACAACGTCCACCAATCAGCGGTCAAAGAATTAAAACATTTATTAGCCTAATTAATGCGCGCCTAAGAGAGAACCAATCGAGCTGAAGTTTTGCATGCATGCAGATGGAAACGTTTTCCCACCAGCGAAAATTGTGGACTCGGTGGAGGAAAGAGTAATTATACGAGGGGAGAGGGAGGGCCTAGTTTCCCTATTAATTAGCCTAATTAATGAATTGGGGCCTTATTCCTTGTTTATTTCTGAACAAATAGTTTTTGTTGAGGGGCCTTACACACCTAAACGGAGGGAGTAGTAGTTATGATACTCCCACTATGGCTATTCTAATTAATCAGTCAGTGGTGTACGGATTGAAAACGGCAACACGGCCGGATGCCCCGACTCAATGATCGTTCAGGCAGGAGAAGGCGGGTATCCTACACAAAATTTTGATGTTGTATGGAGAAATGGTATCCCAGAAGACTGGAATATCGTTTAGTTTTTTCTTTTTTTTGAGAGTACGTCAAAGGCGTACTATATTTTTTATAAAACACAGAATTTAGTACAAAACAACAAGCACTCGCTGCAAACTGTTATTTGTGGTGATCCATATTCCATATATATAGATAAAAGTTAACTTCTGCCGGAGAAAAGAAAGCCTAATCCCGTTTTCCCCTACCATGGACCCTTGGATCGTTACCGACCTAGACCACTGTTGTTGTATGTACCTTTTATAAGCCGCCGCACGAGATAAGTCGTAATTTGTGAATCCTGATTTTCATAACCTCCCCCGAAAATACCAAGATTTTGTTAGCCATGTTTACTTTGTACACCGTGAAGACCTACAAAAATAAATAATAACACATAAGAACGACAACCTAGAGTTGAAAGTCATTGACAGAGATGTCAGTGATCCATCTGGAATTGATCAAAGCATTGTGCACACAACTCTTCTTCCTTTTTGATGAAGCAAAAATCTTGGGTGCCACTGACTTAGGCATGCAGCCATTGAGCCAAGAAGAGGACCAGAAAGATCCTCGCATACCGTCTCCGGTTATGACCTTTGTTGCAGCGTTGAACAGCTAGCGATCCGTGCTGTCATTTGGAATTTCAAAACTGACCCGAAGCTTTTCCGGAGCCACCCATTAGAACCAAAACCATCTTAGCCGAAGTGCTAGAGCAAAAAATTTAAGTCTAGGATTCCAAGGACCCCATTGGCTTTGGCCGGCAGACCTTGGCCCATCAAACTTTGCACTTGCCTCCGCTGGCAGAAGTGTTGTACGCCCTGAGCATACCCCTTGTGACTTTATCAGAAGCCTTCATGGTAGCCTTGTCAGACTTGATTGTCGTGAGCAGGAAGATCGGCAGTGCGGTGAGGACCAATTTCACAAGAGAGGAGCATCCCGCCCTGTTTAGGAATTTAGCCTTTCAAGGGTTCAAACGCGAGGCTGCTTTGTCAATGTAGCGCTACTGAGGAGTTTGGTAGCTGCCAGTCTAGAGGAAGGGTATATGTCGAGGAGAAGGAGAAGTTGTTTTTTCGAGGGTAGAAAGAGGAGAACTGATTTGTTCTCCGACATGTACGCGGATGACTGTAAAATTAGGACAAGAAGAAATTGAGGACATTGCACATTGTGATCAGGTTCACCAGAGTGTGTATTTTAAGCTCGTGAGATCAACAGTTTTCTTACAAATACAATAGTTATGAGGAAGTGTTATTTGTCTTGTGAAACGTGTACTTCCACCTTCCTACATCGCGTACTCCTCACATGTCCCTTCGAGGTCGTTCTAGAATGCAGCAATCATGACCATGCAAAGCAAAAACACTGAACCATTTATCTTGCTTTAGTAGCATTCGAAGGTGCATTGATAAAGTTTGCAAGAGCATTAGACAACGATACAAATCTGAAAGGCAACATTAAGATAGATACTCAAAAGTGTGAAACACATGCACAATGTTCACTCATGATTAACTTCTCAACTGACAAAATACATCAGATGATGATTAACAAGTTTAAGACATAGAACATCATATGAAAATTCCACACGAAAACACTAGACAGTAATCGCTTGAGTTGACTTTTGTTGCCGCGTCGAGTGCTTGACTTTCATTAGATCCAAACCTCTTTTGTTGCATCATTCTCATAATTTTTTATCAACCCACGCAATTGAGAGGTCACATTAAGTTTCTCTTCTACCCGAGTCGTCAAGTTTATTGATTGTAGAGAGAATTTGCCCTTATTGGTGTTGATCTTGTCGTAAGCAGTGTGGTGATGATGGCATTATGGGTGTCTTTTAAAATTCAGAAGATACAAAATACTGAACATGATCAGACGTGCCCAAATAAATATAATTACTTATACCAAACTTGCAGAATTTTTATTAACTAATGTTTTATCGATTTGTGGCACTTAACTTTTACAAGAAAAATTACATTAGTTTTAAATACATTACACCTTAAAATTACATTACTTTATTTTACCAAAATATGTTTAATATGAGAAATGACAAAGAAGAAATTATATGAACCATGAGATTAATATGTGTCATTTGTATAGATATAGCGTATATGCATGTGTGTGTCTTTACATATACATATATAAGTAGAATCTATAAATTGTATTATATAAAACTAGCTTGATAGATGTTTCTAGTTTATGATTAAGTAAACTGAAATAAAAAACTTAGAATATATATGATTATTAGGAGGATATTGTCACAAAATCATTGCTACGTTATTGTCATTTTCTGATCAAATGTGTTTTACATATAACAATGGGTTCAATAATCTCTTTATGACGTGCATCTTCGATGCATTTGGTGCTGAAATAACATCGCTCTAGATAAGGTAGTCTAGTATAACATATAGGTCATCCCCTCGAGAAGAGATCATCTTCTAACTGAATCAACCACCCTTGTTGAGCTGATGATATAATTTGTTTCTATCTAGTATAGTATCAATTTGTGGTGTGCAAACTCCTACAAACTGAACCTTTTGTTTTTTTCTACAATCAATAAACTCTTTGGCAGAATCAATATCTAGTAATTATAGTGATTGATACACATAGTTAATGTGTAATGTGTGGCAGGGTCTCTACAACTTGGGGCCCATTCGGTCTGAGGTCGACTAAGGTAAGAATAAATATAAATAAACTCTTTGGTAGAAGAGATATCTACTCATTGGTTGAGGACTGAGTAGCTCCTCCTACGCCACAGTCGGCGTGAAGTCGATTGAGCCCGATGTGGACAACATCTTCTCCGAGTCCCATGGCGCAAGGTCGACTGGGGTACCTAGCTACGGCCATTGTGGGCTGGACCTCCTTCGAGTCCAGCGATGCGAGGTCCACGAAGGTAACCCATGCCCGATATCCCATGGCTTTCGAGCTGTGTGGCATTGTACAAATCCTAAATAAAAAAATGGTCATGTCCACCGAAACAATTTATACTCTAGCAGGAAAAAGCAAAAAAGCCGGAACACCATGATATTTCATACTTAGCAAGATTCTGAAAAGAAGCGGGAAGAGAAAATAATATACAAATGACTAGATCAAACTAATCGTGTGCGATACTAGTTTAGGATAATATTGTGTGATAGATCAACAATATTACACATGATTAGCGTGACATCCACCTTTTGCGATACTACTCACCAATGCACACGATTTCGTCTTTCAAACCGTGTGCGATATATAGCACACACTTTAGAGAAAAAAAATGTATGTGAATGTTTGGTCCGCGAACACCGTCTCTTTAAACGATAAATTGCCCGATCTGTACTAGTGCATACTATACCTATTTTACCATCTCTTCACTGAACAAGTACACCTATAAAGTTAACCATTGTATTAAGTGTGCTGGGATAAAAGAAACTTCTTGTATTTTGGTTAGAGAGTTGTTCGAGAGGGGTACTTACGCCTTCCTTCGTTCCATAAACTTTGGGTCACTCACTTAAGGGAAACTGTTGTTGTACTACAAACCTTTGTGCTTACAGGCCTAACCGAGACTATAAGAATTGGAGTGTTCTGTAAACATGAGAGAGCAACGGGCACGATGGAACTGCAGCAAGGTGCATATTTGGGACGAACCGCAACGACATCGGGTGGCATCGGAGCAGACACCGAGCTGCTTAAGCTAGAAGACGAGTTGAGAGAAGGATTTTCACATTTTAAGAGTTCAACGACGACTATTTCACCCATCTCAAAATAGTTCATTGACCAACCGTTCATTTACCTCGTTATGAAAAGCGTAACCATAGAGCACAGGATTTAATTCAATCGCATAATGGGGCTCTGGATAGGTTTATTAAATATACCCAATTTGTATTTAAGACTCATTACAGCCCCATTTTAAGGTCAATCTACCCAAATTTCGCTAGCTCGACCCTATCAACAGCAATAGTTTTTTATGGGTCCACTGATACTGTGGATCCTTAATTAAATGGACCACAATGAGATGATGGGTTTCATAATACTGTAATGGAACATCATTCCGATCCAGCATGGGTCTGGTTGATATATTTTAGTATTTGCTAGCGTATATCTATACGCGGTAGCGTTCCACCGGTGCCCTCTAACATGGGACTTTGGGTATGTGTGGTCAATTCTTTGATGCGGGCCGGCGGTGAAGGGAAAAAGGTGATCCGTCGACCAGTCAGCCGGTTCCGTTGGTGAAGGAAACACGGCATGCATGCAGTTGGCGAGTACTGATCGACTGTGACTAGAGCTGCAGATTCCGTAGCCGATAGTGCCGCCGTCGCCTTCGTGGCTCACCAACAGACTGAGAAGATAGCTAGCTGAGTTTCTTAGCTAGATTCAGTCTCACCAACAGATTCAGGAAACAAGTCGTAACACGCCGTGTAGCAATTAATAATGCCATGATGTAGCCAAACGAAAATGTTTGCGTGGTATCTTCGTCGAGGAGTAATTCTTACAAAAGATAACCTTGCCAAACGTAATTGGCACGGAAGTAAAAAGTACGTCTTTTGTCAGCACGACGAGACTATTACACATTTATTCTTCCGGTGTGAGTTTGCTAGATTTATATGGTCAGTTATCCAGATAAGTTCGATCTTACACCCCCGCGTAGCGTTGCAAACATCTTTGGCAATTGGCTAAACGGTGTGGATCCTAGGTTTAAACTCTTTAGCGTGGTGGGAGCGATTGCCGTTATTTGGTCGCTCTGGCTATGTAGAAATGACAAGGTTTTTAACGATAAAAATGCTTCTATTATGCAGGTTATCTATCGGTGCACAGCAACGTTACGAGCATGGTCGGTCCTACAACGTGTGGAGCACCGAGACTTGTTTTTGGAGGTGACGTTGCGTTTGGAGGCCGCGGCGAGGGAGTTACTCTCCCATCATGGATGGCAACATAGACTCCGGATAGACCTACCAACACCATAGACGTCTCTACAATTTCTCATAATGATATGTAATTCGTCTTTTTAAATTTCTGTATTGGGTACTGGTGAACTGGTGAACTTTGGCTGTGTGTATCCTTGTTATGCAGAGGCCGGGTGTAATGTTTAAACCTTTTAAGTAATAAAACTCCCTTTATAAAAAAAAAGCCAAGGACCCATTTCATGCGCTACAGCTCTCTCCTAGTCATTTTGATTCTCCTGATGAAAATTTACTCTGATCAGCGACCATATATGGACACTAGGAATTAACGTTAATTGATCATTTCCACATATTTAACAGTTGTGTTCTGATTGTATTTATTTGTTACCTTGTTCGCATACCAGCACAAAGTATGTATATTCATCTAATCCAGTTCGCTTTGATTCATTGGGTGTATCATAAAATTTCCTCTTAACTACAAGGAAGAATGTTGCGCTTTCGTGACCAGTAGTAAATTGTAGGCGTAAATACCTTACAAACACGAACAAAATAATATTGCACGCGGCTGGAGTCTAATCTTTTCCCCTCTCCGTCTACTGTTGCAGGAGGAGAAAGGCGATTTTTGGAAGCTCACCGTCGTTTCCACCGTGCGCGCCGCCGAATCGTGGGATTCCTCCCCTCCGCCGGCCGCTGCGGCGGCGGGAGGGTGGGGGATCCCCGATTCCGGCATGTATATAAGGTAGGTCCTGGTGGTGGTCTCGTCGGCGGCGCCTTGGAGGAGGTGGTGCTGCGGATGGGTGTTTTGGTGTCGGCGCGACCCTTCTCCGGCGGTGGAGCTCCTCGGGGCTCGTCGTCGTCGCGCTCGCGGTGCAGAGGCTCGAGGCCCGGCGGGGTGCTCGAGATCTGCTGGATCCCGCCGGGTCCGTGTAGGCGGGGGGCCCGGCGATGGGATCTCAGGGCGGAGCGAGGTCGGCTGCGCTTGTGGGTGTCGGTGTCGAAGCCGGTTGTGGGAAGGTGGTGGTGCTGGAGTGGGAGGGTCTGCGCCGTGCTCGTTCAATGGCCTAGACTCCGTCGCTGCGCGGCGGACGGCTTCTGCGGCGTTCTTCTGATGAGGTGCCCTCGGGCTGTGGCAAGAAGGTGGGCGCCGGTCTTCTTCCTCGACGACGGAGGTGCTGCCGACGGTTGCTCTGCTCTGTATCCTCTGCGTATGTATGTCTGTATTTGGCTTCTGTACGATGTACTTTGTACGTGGTACTTTCTATGAATATACGCAGTAAATTTTAAAAAAAAAAATAATATTGCACGCCCAAGAGGAGCCTTATTAGTTTGTGTGCGTGAGCATGCTTGTAAGTCGACTTTGGCGCTAGAAAATCTCTCGACGATCAATCACGGATCCTTTTAAGCAAACTCCCCAAAGATCTTTCCAGCATTACAAAAGAGGAGAAGCGTCGCTTGCCAGAGCAGGCTCCCCCGCCCACGCTACGTGTTCCCGCCAGCACCACCGCCGCACTAATTATCAAAGCAAAAGCAGAGCCAGAGCCAAAGCGATCCAAAGAAAATGATGGCCGCCACCGGCACACTTCTCCTGCTGGCCATGCTCTGCTTCCTGGCGCCCGCGGCCCTGTCGGTGCCGCCGCGGCCGCCGGTGCGGTGCGACGACGCAGACGGCTGCGTCCTGTCCAACGCTTACGGCGCCTGGTCCAGCGACCGCACGGACTGCCCCGTGGCGGCCGTGGCCTACCCGGCGTCCGAGCGGGACGTGGTGGCCGCCGTCGCGCGCGCCAGCGCCGGCGCATGCGCGTCAAGGTCGTCAGCGGCTTCGCGCACACCATCCCCAAGCTGGCCTGCCCCGGCGGCGGGAACGCCACCACCCTGCTGATAAGCACGTCGAAGTACGCCGGCGTGGCGGTGGACGTGCAGGCGCGGACGGTGACCGCGGATGCCGGCGCCTCGCTGCGTGCCGTGATCGACGCGGTCGAGGCCAGCGGGCTGAGCCTGCCGGCGTCGCCGTACTGGTTGGGGGTCAGCATCGGCGGGCTCATCAGCACGGGGTCCCATGGTAGCTCGTGGTGGGGCCGCGGCGGCGCCGTGCACGACCACGTGGTGCGCCTCACCATTGTCGGGTCCGCCGGGGCCCACCAAGGGTGGGCCAGGGTCGTGCCGCTCGAGAAAGGTGACGCGCTCTTCCCTGCCGCGCTCGTCTCGCTCGGCCTGCTCGGGGTCATCTCCAAGGTTAGATCGATTTTTTTTTGGTTCATATCACCTTAAAGCACAATCACGAATCAAATGTGGAAAGATATAATCAGGCTCGTTAATGAATGGATTTTAACCGGCTTTCCTACCATAACTGGTAAATATGTATACTTTTAATTTTTTTACTTTGAAATGCATATTTGTATAGTTAAATTGCAATGAGTTTGACGTTTCGGTTTATACAAAGTTAAAATCGGTATTTTTGAAGTTTCAAAAAATTCGGGAAAATACAAAATGTAGATAATGATGAACTCTACAAGTGTGCAAGATCCCAATCTGGAATTTGTTATATTTTTGGATGAAAAGCGTGACAAATGTGTGGTTCTGGAATTTACTTTTTGTGTATCCTAGAATAATGTGAATTTTGCATTTATATTTAACACATTGTAGAGGTCGAAGATTATTTTATTTTTGGTATAGAAATTTATTTGATTTTTTATACTTACAAAAGCCGATTTTGATTTTTCAAAGAAAAGACATCCCTGGAGTTCGGGCTCCATTTGGGGTTATCGAATTTCAACATGTTAGATTTTGCAATGAAACTTAAAATATTTATAATTTTTACGCTCAAGAAACTCATTAACACCATCACCAAAACATATGCGATATCCCCGGAAAAAAAATACAATATTTAATCTCAAGCAACAAGAAAAATCAATATATTTGGTTATCTTTAGACTCAAAATATGTTAGTATTGCATACACTCTCTCGATGCTTATGTTATTTACCTTTCATTTGTGAATTGTGACCCATTTGTATATCATACATATTATTCTTAAGCAAAGCAAATATCAAATTTCAACGCCCTTAACAAAGTATATAACATGTTTGTTTCAAGTCATTTGAAATACTGAACATGTGTTCCACACACATGGTAGATAATGAGGGAATTGGAATGAACAAATTAACCTGCGGTAGCCATTACCCTAGCTTGGAGCGAAAATTAACTTAGTCTTACCATAAGCAAGATCATTGAACGGCTAGAATTAAACGTTTCCTTTATTACTACCTCCAAAGAGTTAAGTTTGGGCATTTAAAACAGCTAATTTTGGTGATGTCCAATTATCCAACTGACACATTAGTTGCTGATGGGGATGGGTGTGCTGTGTGCAGGTGACACTGTCGCTAGAGCCGAGGTTCAAGAGGAGCATCACCTACGATTACAGGGACGACTCCACCTTCCAGGACGATTTCGCGGACCACGCGGCGCGCCACGAGTTCGCCGACATCGCCTGGTACCCGTCACAGCACCAGGCGGTGTACAGGATCGACGACCGCGTGCCGCTCAACGCCACGGGCGACGGCGTCAACGACTTCATCGGCTTCCAGTCCACGCTCATCGCCGTCTCCGCAGGGATACGGGCACTCGAAGCTTCACTGGAGAAGTCGAAGGACGTGAAGGGCAAGTGCACGATGGCCAAGACGGAGATCGCGGCGAAGCGGCTCATCGGCAACGGGCTGCGCAACAACGGCCTGTTGTTCATCGGCTACCCCGTGGTGGGGTTCCAGGGGAAGATGCAGACGTCGGGCTCCTGCGCGCACTCGTCGAAATACAACCTCCTGGAGGCGTGCGCTTGGGACCCCAGGTACAAGGGCCTCTTCTTCTACGAGAGCACGGCCATCTTCTCGCCGTCGCGGTTCCGGTCCTTCGTCCTGGACGTGAAGCGGCTGCGGGACGTCGTCGGCGCGGAGCACATGTGCGGCGTGGACGTCTACAACGGCTTCCTGATCCGATTCATTAAGCGATCGGAGGCGGTGTTCGGGCAGCCGGAGGACTCCGTGGTGGTGGATTTCAACTACTACCGCGCGTCGGACCCGGCGACGGCGCAGCTCGACGGGGACGTGTGGGAGGAGGTGGAGCAGATGGCGTTCGTCAAGCACGGGGCGCGCCCGCACTGGGCCAAGAACCGGATGGTGGCCTTCCGAGGGGTGCCGGCGAAGTACCCGGAATGGGACAGGTTCAACACGGCGTTGGCGCAGCTCGACCCGCAGAAGCTGTTCGAGAGCCCGTGGTCCAACGCCGTCCTGGACGTCGGCGTCGAGGGCGGGGGCAGCTTCGGCGACGGGTGCGCGCTGGACGGGCAGTGCGTGTGTTCCGAGGACAGCCACTGCAGCCCGGCGCAAGGGTACTACTGCAGGCCGGGACGTGTGTATACGGAGGCCATGGTGTGTAGATACTCTGCTTCACACCTTGTAGTGTGAGACGTATGTAACACCATTGATGCTCAGAGAATTTTTTTTAAAGTATTCTTTGGTTCGATCGATCTCAGAGCTGGAAAATGCGGATCCAACGACTTACCTGAATTTTCTCATTATTCGTTATTTCCGGGTCTTAGTCTCTCAATTCATAATTTTGTATATAACACTCTTTTCTATCTAATTGGAAGGCATAACGACTGTCAGTTTCTCAAAAAAAAAAAATCATAATTTCACACGGGAGACTGCCATTTCTCTAACAGTGTCCACATGTAGTTTGTGTCCCGGTGGTGTGCAGTGCAGTGCAGCGTTGTTGGTGTGCTCGAATTGTAGTGTGGGATCCTCAGGTTGACTGGCAGACCCCTTACTGGTTTGCTTCTTCTTTGACGTTCAAGCGTGGAGGACATCGTGTATCTTCTAGTCATTTTACCTTTATTAATTTAAAGTTGGGCGTTTTGTGTCTCTTACAAAAAAAACATCGGGGTGCTGTTGAATTCAAGTTGCTACCCCTGTCTTCTTGGCATCATACTCGAACATCACAATGCATCACATCATGATGGAAGGAGGGGAGAATCCTTTCCCCCATGTCTTTGCAGATCAACCTACGGATACGGCACCAAATCCTCCCGAGTGTGTGTCACTGTGGATTGGCTTGCCTTGGAAGTTGGAACACGTTGGCCATGGCAAGCTAATTTGCTAATCACCGCTACCTGGCTGACATGACATACAATGCGGCACTGAGTGGCCTGTACTTTTTTTTTTTTTTTTTGAGAATCAAGTGGCCTGTACTGCGTTGGACATTGCACGCAGGCTGATCTAGGGCCGTGGGTGATACTGTGTGGCGACGGAGTTGGGCCAAGGCCGGGTCACCTGGGCAGCAGCAGCTATCTTGAAGCCTCCTAATTCCGAAAAAATTAGCCGGTTTCTTAAACGTACGGTGTACAGTTTTCTTACACAAATATTAAGGAATGGGAATTCAGCATGTAGTGGAATCGTTTTGGCCCTGAAAAAACCGGGAGAGAGGAGTTCCTATTAACCACAAATAGAAAACAGTCTGGTACTCGTCGACGGCAGATCGAAAACGACCGGTAGCTGGCAGATCGACAATTTGGGCGGAAGAAAACTACTTAGCCACCTCCCTACCTATTTTATCTGAACCATACCACTACCAAACGAATCTGGGTTCAGATCTGCCGCCGTCACCTGGTAGGCGCCATGACACGTCGCCGTTCTCCGTCTGCTGTTGGCCCGCGTTGACCCCTGAGACCTTGGTGACGAGAATGACTCTCCGCCACAGCCGACCAGGCTTCGCCCGGCTGCGCCTAGGGATGTTGGCAGACGTCCGCCCCACATGTAAAGGCTGTCCGCCACGTCTCAAATTGGACTCTGGCGTCACCTAATTAGGCGTTGATTAGACAAAGTTGGGGCTTTGACTCGTACTGGCGGACGGTCCACCTGGCCTGTTGGACTGTCCGTCAAAATGTCTAGCTACGCCCAGGACGGCCACAAGGAAAAAAGTGAGAAGAGGGTAGGCCAGGTAACGCGGGTTAGCGTTTTCCCACCCGGGGGGCGGACAAGAGGGACCATAGGCAATGTGCATTCAAGTTTTTTTTTCTTTTGGCAAGGAGCATTCAAGTAAATGAGTGGCTATGAGAACAACTTAAGGATTATGAGCAGAAACTTGGAGACGAAGGGGAGAGCATAATGTAAATTCGGAGGAGAAGAGAGACTGGAATTAGGAGAACTGAGAGTTACAGGAAAATAGTTCGATGTGTTTCTCTCCACACATTTATCTTTTCTAGGGGATCTCCACACATTTTATGTACCTATCCTATCAAGCACGGGCCACAAATGGGCTAAACACACGGGGTTAGGCCCAATACTCGTGCAGGGCTGGACTATCACTTAAAACGATTACTAGCCCATTTCAGGTCTCGCCAATGCACCGTCGTGCAGGGAGAGATCGGAATAACCGTCTGCGTAAATCATGCTCGGCTCATAGGCAGGGGCGGATCTAGGGGGGTGCTAGCAGGGGTCAGACCCCCCCTAACCTTCGGCCCCCTCAACAAAATTCGTACGTAGTACTGGGTACTAGTATGGCATACGACAGCTAATTGCGATTAGTGCCCGGCCATTATGCAATGAAATAGAGGCGCAGCACCCCGTGGTAAGTGAGAAAAAGCCCAATAGGCCTCTAACAGCCCATCGTTGTTAGTATTTGATAAACTTACTGGCCTCTCATGGATGTATTACAACCGTAGGCCATACCAGGTGATCGATCCATTGCCTCCCTGTTCCTTTTAGTAGATTATTGCCGCCGTCCGTCTAGGCTAGGGCATAACCAGCAGCCGCCTGCCTGAGCCCACCGGTGTATCCATCTGACTGAGGCTTAATCAAACGGCGATCTCTCGGTGATGGCGTGGCTGTTGCGCGTCCCCACCCGTGTAACCATCTGCCTAAGCCTTATACTTCGATCAGGTGCACTCTATATACTATAGTTAGTTGAGGTACCAGTTAACGTTTTGTGGATTCATAATAAATTACATACTACGACCCATTATGATCACGTGATGTCTTGCTCCTGATGTGGAATTGCATAAAGCAATGGATCAATTTGAGTTCAGTCTTTTTTTTTCTTCATATGGAGTGGGGAGATTACGTTTTTAGGTACTACAAAGTAGTTTATATCGAGAATAAATTGATGTGGAAGCATATATTATAATATATTGAGCAAAAACTATTTTTCAGTACTACAAAATAGTTCGATAAGTTTGTTGACCTATAGCCACTTCCAGTTAACAGAACATAGCTTTCTTTCAACATACTTGTTACATGTGCAAAAAAAATCTTCGCCCCCCTCAAGATCAAATCCTGGCTCCGCCCCTGCTCATAGGTGTCACCCACTATATAAAAAATGAAAATTTAAAATACAAAAAAATTATACACCTGCATATTCTATGTCCGTATAAAAAATTGTGAAAAGATTGCATTTTTGTGGCCTGTGCAAAAAAGACAAATTCCGGTGCTCTAAAATACAGTTTCACGAAACATTTATTTGTCTTTTTTACAAATACCACCAAAAATCATTTTTTGACGGAATTTTTTGGGCGAACATAGACTAGGCGGTTGTATATCCGAAACTTTGTTTCGAATTTTTGACATTTAAAAAATATATAATATATTTTACATAAGGTGAGCATCTATACCTACGACCCGAAACACCGTGTCAACTCTCTATTCTCACGTGGACAGGGGTTTGTTGCGTTGGCTGTCCTGGTCGTCCATCCGGAGTCTATGTCTGTAAATACACACCGTAGCAGCATCGAAATGCGAAAGCGCAAAGTCAAACTTAGTATGTATTTCATGCTCCACTAAAGCCACTGACAACTGCTTGTGCATGTGCAATGGAGCAATCAACGGCGGCCCGTCCATGGCTGCTGCTTCTCTTCCTCGCCGCCGCTGCCACCGGCGGCGCTCGCGCCCAGACTGACAGCATAGGTATATATGCTCAAAATTCAGGGAACGAAGATCGATCACCATGGCCGGCCTCGCGCGACTAACGCATGATATATACT
This sequence comes from Poa pratensis, assembly GCA_947311845.1. Taxonomy (NCBI): domain Eukaryota; kingdom Viridiplantae; phylum Streptophyta; class Magnoliopsida; order Poales; family Poaceae; genus Poa; species Poa pratensis. Next base: position 131,677,526 of record CAMZMU010000063.1, on the reverse strand, counting down.
GCAGGGTTCATCAGCATAGACTGCGGGCTACCGGGGAAGGAGAGCTACGAGGACGCCACCACCAAGCTCTCGTACGTCCCTGACGCCGGCTTCACCGACGACGGCGCGGGCACCAACATGAACATCTCGGCCGAGCACATCACGTCGGAACTCTCGCGGCGGTACCACGACGTGCGCAGCTTCCCTGACGGCGCGCGCAACTGCTACACGCTCCGCTCCCTGGTGTCCGGGCACAAGTACCTCCTCCGCGCCGCGTTCCTCTACGGCGACTATGACGGCCTCCACAGGCCGCCCATCTTCGACCTCCACGTCGGCGTCAACTACTGGAAGACCGTCAACGTGTCGGACGCGGGCGCCGAGGTGACCGCGGAGGCTGTCGTCGTGGTGCCGGACGACTTCGTGCAGGTCTGTCTGGTGAACACCGGCACCGGGACGCCGTTCGTGTCCGCGCTGGAGCTGAGGCCGCTCAAGATGAAGGCCTACCCGCAGGCCAACTTGACACAGGGCCTCCTCCTCGACTACAGGCTCAACCTTGGCTCGAAAACCGGCACCATCGTCAGGTGAGCTGAAAGGATCTTCAGATGTTGTTTGATTTCCCACCCCGAGGGTAACTAATCAGGACCGATTGGCTGATCAGGTACCCTGACGATCCACACGACAGAGTATGGAGCCCTTTCGACAACTCAACAGAGTTTAAGGTGATATCGACTATGCAGACGGTGCAGAGCGACGACGACGACTTCGAGGTGCCCAAGGTGGTGATGCAGACGGCGCTCACGCCTTTCAACAAGATCCTAGAGCTCATCTGGGAACCCGTGCCTCAGCCTCGCGACCCGTCGCCGGGACACTTCATCATCATGCATTTCTCCGAGCTGCAGATCCTCCGCAGCAACGCCCTGCGCGAGTTCGACATCAGAATCAATGGCATCAAGCGGTCCACAGACATCAGGCTATTCTACCTCGGAGTCGCGGTCATCTACAATGAAAACCCCTACAGGGACAGCCAGTACAACATCTCCCTCAGCGCCACCGCCAACTCGAAGCTGCCGCCGGTCATGAACGCCCTCGAGTTGTTCTTTGCCATGTCCACCGCCAACCTTGCCACGGACTCCGGGGACGGTACGCACATTTTCTATACGCAACCACATGCATGACAGCCATAAGCACATTGTCCACGCTACTGAAAAAGTGGGTGCCGTTAACTCCAGTATCGGCCGTCACCGCGATCAAGGCCAAGTATAATGTGCAGAGGAACTGGCAAGGTGACCCATGCGTTCCTAATACTATGGCCTGGGAAAGGTTGACGTGCAGCTACGGCATTGCTAGCGCTCCAAGGATCACAAGCATGTGAGTTCTTCAGATCTTTACATGGTATTACCGCTAATTTTTTTTAAATAATACACGAAAATTATTTAATTCCGGAAATATTACGCAAAATTTTTTTTTTTCAAAAATATTATCCAGTCGGTCGCGCCGAAGCCGACTGGTACTAATCGGTTTTGGCAAAGCCGATTAGTGCTTGTCGTTGTTGGCAACGCCGACAAGGCCGTCCATGCATGCATGCAGGCTGCATGCAGTACGTACAAGCTCGTACTCGGTGTTGCTGAGAACGATTAGCTCGTACTCGGTGTTGCTAAGAACGATTAGCTCGCACTCGGTGTCGCTGAAGCCGACTGGCCCCACCTAATCGGTGTTGGCGACGACGACAGGCGGTGGCAGCATGATTGCGTCGCTGGCCATGCAGTGGTGGGCCTTGTCGGCTTCGCTAACAACGACTAGCGTGTAGTCGTCTACGCCAACAACGACAGGCATGTACTCGTCTTTGCCAACAACGATAGGCACCTGTCGTCCTCACCAACACCGACTGGATTCTATTTTTGAAAAAAAAAAATTGCGTAATATTTCCATAATTAAATAATTTTCGTGTATTATTTAAAAAAAATTAGCTGGTATTACCTACCTTCGTGACTAGGAGTTATGACCTACCTTCGTGACTAAGAATTATCAGTCAGTTCGATGATATAAGACGTTTTGGCTAGCTAAAACAAGTAGCCAAAACGGCTTATATTGTGGAACGGAGGGGGTATCATATGTATATGGTATTACATATGCAGTTAAACTAACCCGCTGGATATTTGCTCTGTAGAAACATGTCCTTTAGTGGTCTGAACGGTGATATATCGCCTTCTTTTGCGAACCTCAAGGCTCTCCAGCACTTGTATGTTCCGAATCCCGGATCTAATTTGGCCTTTGTTTGTAGTTCAGAGAGACAAAATATGGTTGTACATAAAGAATACTAATATTTGTCCATACCTTGCACTCTTTGTAGGGATCTGTCCAACAACAACTTGGCGGGCACAATTCCAGATACCATATCGCAGTTACCTTTGTTGACAGTTTTGTAAGTCCGGCATATGCTATATAATCGTGCTTTTCCCTTGCTATACTTTGACTCATGCAAATGGTATTTCCTTTCTTTAGAGATTTGTCCGGCAATCAACTCAGTGGACCGATTCCATCGGGATTTCACAAAAGAATTCAAGATGGCTCCCTAAATCTAAGGTCGTTTTGATTTACAAATTGGTACTAGCTAGGGTCATTAGTATTTTAGACAATGAAAACTAAGGTCGTTTACCTACTTATTCTTCTAACAAAATCTATGACACAAGAAAACGTTCACTAAACAACTAATTTAACTTCTTTTTTTGTAGATACCTTCTTCTAACAATGAAAACTAAGGTCGTTTTGATTTACAAATTGATTTAACTTCTTCTAACAAAATCTATGACACAATAACTCAAACCTTTGCACCGACAATAATTCGTGTCGTCCTGCTAAAATGAAGAGCAAGCTGGCCATCTACGTCGCTGTCCCTATAGTTGTCATTGTGCTGCTTGTATCACTGACAATAACACTCTTGTGCTTGATGAGACGAAAAAAATCAGGTGAATCCCCTTGCCATGAGCACATCGATTATCTGATATGTTTCCATATCCATTAACAATACTAATGTTAGTCATTTTTTCATTCATCATATAAAAAAGGATCAATGCACAACTCCGTAAACCCGCGTAATGAAACAACTAATGATAACAATAGTTCCCTTGGACTTGAGACTCGTCGGTTCACGTACAGTGAACTCAAGAAGATAACCAACAACCTCGAACAAGTGTTGGGCAAGGGAGAGTTCGGTTATGTCTACGATGGCTTCCTGGATGATGGCACTCAAGTAGCCGTAAAGATACGGTCACAGTTTTCCAATCAAGGCGACAAGGAATTTCTAGCAGAGGTAGAGTTCACTTAAGTGCTATCATATTTCGTCTTGTCTTTTGATTTCTTCACTTTTATTTCTAAATCCTCATACTCTGTTGTAGTATTTCTCTCGTTACATGAGTGATCAATCAAGGTAGTTTTATAGTATTCTCATCTAAAATTTGGAAATAAACAAGTTTCTCAACATAAATTTTATTGCTAAATAATATTTGTAAAGTCAAACCCTAACCACTTTTTCAGGTTCATATCTTAACCCGGATTCATCACAAGAATCTTGTCTCCATGATTGGTTACTGCAAGGAAGGTGAGCACATGGCAGTTGTTTACGAGTTCATGTCGGAGGGAACCCTACAAGAGCACATTGCAGGTAAATAAGTTGTTTAAAAACTTACGTTCGTTGACTTTAAGGTGAATTGGTCCTTTGTAATTCGAGGACTTCAAACTGACAACATGTAACTGTGTAATCCCTATCTATAACTTTGCAGTGCATTAATCTGATATTCGCAGTGCCGGTTTATATGCAGGAAGTGACCACAATGGAGTATGCTTACGTTGGAAAAAGAGACTCCAAATAGCAGTAGAGTCTGCTCAAGGTACGCTCATTGATCAAGAGTAGGGAGTTGTTTCTACTAAATGATTTTGTCTCATAATCTGGTGCGTTGGGGTGCAGGGCTAGAGTACCTACACAAAGGGTGCAACCCACCTTTGATTCACAGGGATGTGAAGGCCACCAACATTCTTTTGAACTCAAGGCTAGAGGCCAAGATTGCAGATTTTGGATTGTCCAAGGCTTTCAACTGTGACATCGAAACCCATGTGTCTACGAATGCGGTTGTTGGTACACTTGGATACATGGATCCAGAGTACGTACGTCTATCTCTTTACCTGTGCCTCAAAAGAAAATATATTGTGCGTACCATGCTCTGAATATTAGGTGGGGCACAAATGTTTGTGCAGGTACCAGATAACAGGGAGGCCAACGACTAAGAGTGACGTGTACAGCTTTGGCATCGTGCTGCTAGTGCTTGTCACGGGAAAGCCACCCACCTTGAATAACCCGCAGAACATGAGTATCATTGAGTGGGTGCAACAACGACTGGCACAAGGCAACATCGAGGGTGTGGTGGATGTGCGCATGCATGGTGATCACGACATCAATAGTATGTGGAAGGTCGCTGACATTGGGCTCAAGTGCACCGCCAAGGCATCGACACATCGACCCACGATGACAGATGTTGTGGCACAGCTACAAGAGTGCCTCAAACTGGAAGAGGGCCGTGCCGACAAGGACATCAATGAAGGATTTTACACCGGCATCAGTAGCGATGATCTGAACTTAAGATATGATGCTTACCCGACCAACCAGTCCACAAACATGAGCGAGAGCAGCACTACAATTGAGAATAATTTTGTGAGGGTGCCAACAATGGACAGCGGTCCTGCAGCCCGATAAGACTTGTTAGTAACTGCCCAATGTCAATCCAATTTATGTGGAACTTTTCGTGAGAAATCTCTTTGAAAATTTTAATAATTTTGCTCAAATTAGTATTTTCTTGGTCAAATTTGATTGACATTCGCATGTTAACTAACTGAGGGAATTGATATATCTAAGTAGATAGGTTCCTTGACATCAAAGTCAAAAGTAATATATATCATTTTTTTGTTTCTTTCCATTTCTTTTTTAGTTTGATAACCACCAGTGCCAGTGTTCATGAGACATAATGCATACTTGTATACCGTGCTATCCTTGTGTGGAGAAACTACATAGCTAGGTCCCTTGTTCTCGTTCTTCATTGATGCTTCTTCTTCTCGATGGATACCCTCTCCTCCCACACCGACGATGCTGGTAAAGAAAAAGAATGAAAACTAAGTCATTATTTATAAGTCAACTCTGCCAAGGGAGGCTAAAACATGATTCCAACTATGAAAAACCTAAGACCAACTTTTCTTACTTTGTCTAGAGCCATTTTCATTTCCTTCGAACCGTCTACAGAAGCAGAGCCCCAATCCTATATATGCTCCCGCTCGTGCATTCCCTTTGTTCCAAACCATTCCAGAATCGAATTGCATTCTACACAATAAAATGGATTAGCTTTTCCACTTGGATCTCGTCTTGCTTGCTGGGAGAGAGGAAGCTCCCGGACCACCTTTTCTATCTGGACGATATTCAAGCAACTGATTCTTTAGTTGTTCTCAAGTGTCTTATCAAGATCTGCGGGAGAATGAGGGAGGATCCTTTTCATTTACCAATGTTGTTTCACACACCCGAGATTTCCTAGAGGATCATGTGGGACGAGATATGATTAAACTCAAGCAAGCCTCGAGAGAGCTGAGCGAGCTGGAATTGCCATAGCTTATGTGGTTAGAGCAATAGGAAAGGGCCCAGCAGAGAGAACAATCAAGATAACGAGCGTGGAGCCCCAGTTGTTAGGCGGCAAGGCAGCGAGCTGGGCACTCGACGAATCGGGGTATGTATCTTCACCACCGCATATTTAAGGAAAAACAGAACTGTCATCACTACATATATTAAATAATGGACTGCATCACTCCACAAAAATACACAAGTTGTGTCATTGTACTCACTGTAAATTTTCTATGTACAAGAGTCCATGCTTAGGCCAGGGTCATAAAACTTTCATTATTTAAAACAATGAGAGTCCAAACTTATTCAAGGAGAAGTTAACCCACTGCAATAGCCGGAAAAAGAGCAATCACGTGCATGTAGCGTGCAAAAAGCAAGACAGTTTGAGAAAATCAACTCTCGGTCAAGTCAACTGCAAGCTCAACCGTTGACTAAAGATGCACTATTGGTAGCGTGCAGACACGCGAGACAATTGAAAAACTATCCCCCAAGCAAGTCAACTACATGCTCGGTCGTTGCAAAATAAAAAAGATACTTTTAAGCCTGGTGGCCATGTGATGTCTCAACTCTCTACTGTAGTACTACTGCCAAGTGTGTGAACTTAGTTTAGGGCTAACTATAGAGTATTTAGAGCTGTAGTTGTATTCCGAAAGGATACTTTGGAGGAAGCACCAGGTACGTGATAATTAATGAAACGCCAAAGCGGAGTGTTGGTTGATGGTATAGAATTTGTATTTTCACAGGTTCAAAGAGTGCAAACTTGTACTAGCACGATGCTGGGTGCGTACCTCCAGATGAAATGGTCTTGATTTCAGGTCCAGAGCATGTAGATCAAATGATTTAACTTCATAAAGTGAAAAAGAAATGTGACTTGTACATGATTGGTAATTGTCCAGCCACATATGATAGGCACAAAGGCATGAGTGAACAGGTTGCTTATCTTGCAAAGTTTTTCATATTTTATCAGGTTTTTAACAAGTTGACATTGATACATTTTCTATGCTTTTGGACAATGTCAGTCGAGTGAAACAATGATTCACGAGATTAGAATGATAGCAGCAATAGGGATCATCGCTAAGAACGAAGCAACATGTACTTGACACTTCCAAGAAATCATTGACTTTTAGCAGCAGTAACAAGCACATGAGCGCATAATCATTGTGCATGCAAAGAAAGCTTAAGAACAGGGATGACGTTGAATGGTTCTTAATACCTTTCTATAGTTATCCCTAAACTAGGTTTACGCACTTGGCAGTAGTACTATAGTAGAGACATTACAAGCTATCATTAAAGTTATCCTCTGAATTGAAGTATCCTTTTGGACAATGTCAGTTCGAGTGAAACAAAGATTCATGGGACTGGAACGATATCAGAGAGAGGAACTCAGACAAAGATGAGTCATCGCCACGAGAGATGCAACCGGAACTTGACACTTTCAAGTAGTCATTGACTTTTAGCAGCGGTAACGAGCACATGAGGGCACGATCATTCTGCGTCCAAAGAGAACTTAAGAACGAGGATGACGTTGAATGGTTCTTAATACCTTTCTGTAGAGTAACATGCAGAGATAATTTTACAGGCCCATGACCATGCGATTTCTCTATTATAGTACTACTGCCAAGTGTGTAAACCTAGTTTAGGGATAACTATAGAGTATATGGAGTTGTATCTGTAGTCCGAAAGGACACTTCGGAGGAAGGACAGTGTACGTGATAATTAGTGAACCTGCCAAAGCGGTGGGTTAGTTGTGGTGCAGAATTTGTATTTTCACAGCAGAGGGAGTACAGACTTGTACTACCTCGAGCGTGGTGTGTACCACCTGATGGAATGGTCTTTATTTCAGGTCCAGAGAGCATGTAGATCAAATGATTCAAGGCCATAAAGAGAAGAAGAAATGTGACTTGTACATTGTCAGGAAATATCCATCCTCGGATGATAGGGACAAAGGCATTAGTGAATAACTTCCTTATCTTGCCAAGTTTCTACATATTTTATCAGGTTTTTCGCCAAACCATTTTTATATTGATCTTAATAACTTTCTATGCTTTCGGATAGGTCAGTTCGAGTGAAACAAAGATTCATGGGAATAAAAGATAGCAGCTAGAGGAAAACTTCTTCGTTCCCCTTTCCCCTTCGCTACAGTACCCGAGAGGAGAAAAGGGAGGCGACTCGTTTGCAGCCAGCGTCCGCCTGCGAAGCCGTGGGTTCCTCCCTCTCCGGCGGCCGCTCCGGCCATGGGAGGGTGGGGAAACCCCGGATCTTCGATCTCGGCGTGTACAAAGGTGTGTGCTAGGTGTGCGTGGCGTCGGCGCTCCGGAGGAGGTGGCGGCGGCGTCTTTGCTTTCTTTGCCGGAGCTCTCTCCTCCTCTTGGCGCTGTTTCTTCGGATGGTGCTGGTGAGCTTTCGGATGTAGATTCCTGCCATCCGCTGTGGATGGTGAGGTTAGGGTTTGCTCGGCCGGCGCGTGTGGCGGCGAGCTTGTTCTTCCAGGCTGTTGGTGGAGAGGCGGGGGTGAAGCCAATAGCTGTGGATTTTGTGCCGGGACTTCTCTTCCGCGGCGTTGGCGTGTGCTCCGGCGCCGGCGTCGAGTCTTGCGGCTTCCTGTACAGGTGCGTCATGGGTCGGGACTGGATCCAGTGCAGGGATGACGGTGTGAAGGATCTGGTGGTTGGAGAGCCTTGGCCGATGGGTGTTCATCGCTTCAAGATCCGGCGTCTGACGGCGGACGGCTCTGGCGGCTTCTATATGTGTGGGGGAGCTCCTTCTTCCAGGGAGGTTGGCGGCCTGGCTTCTTCTCCTTCGTCGGCGTTGCTGGTGCTGGAGAGCGGCTTCGGGTCTCGCGGTGGTTTAGCGTTTGTCGCTGTTGTGCTGGTTTTCCTGTTCTGGCAATACAAGCCTGCGTTGTATTCTGTATTCTACTCCTTTTTCAGATGAATATACGCAGGTTTACCTTTCAAAAAAAAAGATAGCAGCTAGAGGGACTTGGTGAAACATGAGCCATCGCCAAGAACGAAGTAACCTGCACTTGACACTTCCAAAAACTCATTGACTTTTAGAACCGGAAAGAAACACATGAGCGCGTAATCATTTCGCGTGCAGAGAGAACATAAGATCCGGGATGATGTTGAATGGTTCTTAGTACCTTTCTATAGTGTAACATGCGAAGACATTTTTACAGGCTCATGGCCATGTGATGTCTCTACTATAGTACTGCTGCCAAGTGTGTAAACCTAGCTTAGCGCTGACCATAGAGTATATGGAGTTGTAGTCCAAAGGGATATTTCGGAGGAAGCACCGCGTACGTGACAACTAATGAACCTGCCAAAGTGTAGTGTAGGTTGATGGTGTAGAATTTGTATTTTCAGGGGACTTGTACTACCTCGAGCCTGGGTGTGTACCACCAGATGGAATGGTCTTGATTTCAGGTCCAGAGCATGTTGATCAAATGATACAAGTTCATAAAGGGAGAAAGAAATGTGACTTGTACATCATCAGGAAATGTCCAGCCTCAGATGTGTGACATACCTCACTCACAGATTGAGTAGCAGAATGCGAATTGAGGTTCAGATACAACGATTGAGGTACTAACTGGTGATGTAGCCCGAGTCACGTCCATCACCATGTCAAGCACTCCAACATATGACAAGACGACATTGAGCTTAAAGGTGAACTCCTTCCTCTACGAGATCCCATTCCGTGCCCATTTGAATGGTATACTACTTGAGCATCTACCCCTTTGCTATGCTAGGTATCACATGACGAGTACGGCCATCCGGGAAGATGCCGAGGAAGCCAAAGAGTCAAGACCATCCAAGGCGTACGCATGGAAGAGGAGGAGAAAGCGTCAAGACGGAGAAGAAGAAGTGGGCGAAAACTGCCAGGCCGGCCTGCATCCAGAGGCAGCCGGCCTCCAGGCCGGTCTGGCCGGCTCCCAGGCCGGCTACCCTGGAGACGCGACCGGCCTCCAGGCCGGCCTGACCGGCTCCCAGACCGGCTGCCCTGCTGCTCCCCTGCCTGCGTGCATGACGGGTCCATGTGGCCTTGTATCCCCCACCTTTCCCCACCCTTTGGGTCTAGACTATAAATAGGAGTCCCCCTCCTCCTAGAGAGAGAAGACTAGTTGGAGATAAGAGTAGTGTAGAACTCCATTACCTCAAGTGGTCTCCTTCCTCCCCCTTGTGGGGATGGTTTCTCCTCATGTGGAGAAGATCCCTCTTGCGGATTCAAGACCTCTACTTGTAGCTTGACTACTTGCCAATCTTTCATCTTCGGGTGACTTTATTGGATCGGTTTGGTTGACCGTTAGAGAAACAACCATTCAAGATCCCTCCTTGTGTTTGCTTGCCAATCTCTCCATTTGGGATTCTATTGGACCGGTTTGGACGTACCGGTGAGGGAAACGTGTCCTTGTATCGTGTTTGTGTTCGTGTATCCTTGGTGTTCTTCGTGTTCTTCGTGTGTTCTTGCGTGAGTTTGTCCAAATCCGCTGTCAATCCGTGAAGATCGGGCCACCCTCGAAGTCCTTACTTCACCATATGGTATCAGAGCTCTAGGTTGCCACGGATTCGACTTGTGTTTCCACCGAAATCCCCCAAATTTTTCTTGTTCTTGAGAAATTCGAAAATTTCACCAAAAATAGCCTCACGAGCTTTTGGATCGATCTGTGAATCTTGTGCGTTTTAGTAGGTTTTGATCCCGTGAATCTATTGCTAAACTTGTTGATCTTACTTACTTTGTGTTCCCATGGCCAAATTCCGTTGATTTCCCCGCCGATTTGAGGTTTTTCGGGCCATTTTTCCGTCCAAAATCGCGGATTTTTGAGGGTCAACCCGCAGCAGGTTGCCCGGCCTCCAGCCCGGCTAAGCCGGCTCAAAAACCGGCCCCCCAGCAGAGGCAACCGGTCTCCAGGCCGGCCAAACCGGCTCCCAGGCCGGCTACACAGAAAACTGAAAATTTCAAAATTTGTTTTGGCCATATTTTTCACTTCCGGACTCCGTTTTGAGTGATCTTTGGCTCGTTTCGAAGCTACGGACAAGGCCTACGTCACCAACACGGTTGATCCATCATCTACCACCACCAAAATTCGTGGGCAAGCACGAAGCTTCTACATCAAAGGGTGTAGATCGTCGACGAAAGGTATAACTTCTCCAATCTTTTCCCCCTTGCCCCTCCTTTGATAGCCATCATACCCTTGTGTTTACCATGTCCTATTGAGGCTATCTCTTGATGATTGCTTGGGCTTTGCACATTTGCACCGTGTAGTTTCCGAGCAACCTTGCATGCGCTAGTTGATATATATCTTGTGTTGGCATCAAAAGAAGTGGGTGTGCAAAAGAATAAGAAGCAAAAAGTGCCAAAAGAGAAAAGAGACAAGAAGCAAAAAGAGCCAAAAGAGAAGAAGAAACACCACTTGCCATATCTCTTGTAGGAAGCGCGCAAGCTCGATGAACATCTTGTAGGTGGTACTCTTGTGCAAATCTTGTAGCCCACCAAATAAATTGCAATCGAGCTAGTGCTCTCCTTGTACTTGTGCAACACGAGCTTGTAGTCTTCACTAGGAACATCTTGGTTCTTTAGCTCACTTCTTGGTTGCATGAGTCCCATTTATCTCTCCGTGCGTGTGTTTCCTATCTTTGAGATTGACTTGTTTTTGCTTTGTGATCATCGTGGTTCTCTACTTGCTTTGACAATATCTTGGTTTCCGGTTGGTTCAATTTGCTTTCCACCTACCATATCTTCCTACCACTAAGCCGTGTGTGTTTTGGAGTTTGCTTTGGATACTTGAACACAATCACTTTACTTTGTGATCGTTTCCCTTTGATTGTCCATGACATCCAATACTATCTACAAAGATGAGAGGTTGTGCTCTAGTTTCCTTCCACTCCATATATACACTTGTCTTGTGAGTTGACATGTCTAGGGAGAGTGAATGCCACTATGGAGGCCAAGATGAGAATGAGTACACGATGAGTCACATGGACTATGATGCCTCATACTTTGAGGACATGGAGGACTTCTACACCGACAATGACCCCAATGACATGATAGATCATCATAAAGACTTCCGCTACAACTACTCCGACTACGACTCCGACTACACAAGCGTCCACGACATGGAGCGGTACCAAGACGTCAAGCAACCTTCATCATATGGTATCGACTCCAAGTACGTGTGAATCTACCACGACTCCGACTACACAAGCTCCAACGACAATAAGGTGCAAGTGTCTTCACATGCCTCCTCACATGGTACTGACTTCGACAACAACAACATGGTGGAGCGCCACTACTACGACTACCACTCCGATGACATGGTGGAGAACGTCTACGACTACTACTCTTGTAGCATGTGTGACGACTTCGACAACATGCAAGAGGAGAGGACTTCCATTACCACCATGTTCAAGAGCGGCACCACCAAGCGTCATGGCAAAACCTACTATGGTTCAAGCTCAAGACGGGGCTCCGACAAAACCACCATGCGTTCATCCTATGGAGCTCCATCTACTTCCAAGAGTGCCAAGCTTCGCCATTCGCCATCAACTTCAAGAAGGAGCCATGACAAGGCCTTCGCCAAGAGCGACAAGCTTCGACATTCTCCTTCAACTTCAAGAAGGCGCCATGAGAGGGACAACGCCAAGAGTTCCAAGCCTCGACACTCTACATCAACCCAAAGACGGCGCCACAAGAAGCGCATTGACAAGGCCAAGCTCCAAAATCTCAAGGATGCCATGGACAAGTTTGCCAAGAGCCTGCATTCTTCATCTAACACATCAAGGCGCCACAAGAAAGATGCCTCGGTGGACCACAACATGTCACCAACCTCTAGTGGGAGCGCCAAGCCAAGGTCGCCAAGGCAACAAGCACGCCGACGTCAACATGAAGAGAAGCATCCAAATGACTTTCGGAGACACCCATCCACTCAAGAGCGTCAACGACGACATGAAAAGAAGATGGCGACAAAGGCGCATCCTATGGTGTCCCTTCGTGCTAACACTACATCGGCGCCAACAAGACCTACAAATTCCATGTTTGATGAGATCATGGCCGACATCGACAACTTCTTCGAGAAATTCCTACGTCGACGCCGGAAGAAACATGGTCACAAACGTGAAGCCACTCCCCCTTTGGCGCCTTTCTCAAGCACTTATCTTCACATGGTGTCTACACCAAGTGCCATCACCACAATGGCCCCTATATGGCAAGATGAAGACCTCACATGCGACAATTGCCAAAGCCAAGACCATGACCCACGGGAATGTCCCAATCTCTTGTGCCCAATATGCAATGGAAGAGGTCACATGATGTGGGAGTGCAAAGTTGGTGACCAAGATGACGAGAACATGGTCGAGCATGGGATTTTCCCTTCGACCACGGAGGCGAGCATGGATGATGAGTCAAGTGATGAAACCGAGCATGGGAGTTTCCCTTCGGCAATGGAGTCGAGTGGTGATGCCTACACTATGGCATTGACCTTTGGAGGCGAGGTTGTTGAGGAGGTTGAGCATGGGAGTTTCCCTTCAACCTTGGAGGCGTTTGGAGTTGAGAACATTGAGCCTACCCTCATGTGCTTGAATGATGTGATGGTACCAATCCCATGTGAGAATGAGAGCCACTTAGCCCACTTGAGTGAGAGCGAGAGTGAGTTGAGTGCCTCCACCATATGTGAGTTTGAATGCTTTCCCTTTGAGGAAATGAATGATACACCACTTGAGTTGAGAGAGGGAGTTGATAGGTCTTGTGAGGCCATTTTGATTTCTAACAACTTAACCTCTACCTCTAGTGTGTTTTCTCATTGTGTGCTAGGTTCCATGGAAGATGAGACGCCACTCCTCGACTTGATGATGCCTCAAATGGAGAAGATGTACATGGAGGATGAGGATGATTCCACCCCATGTCTACTTCAAGATGGACAAGTCGGCTACATGGAAGCCCCTTCCACTTCAACACCTACTTCACATGAGCGGGAATACCAAGGTATGGGTGTTGATGTGACCATGATCCCACTAGTGCACATGATGAACTATGATTGCTTGCATGCTATGGATGATTTTCTTACCCCATCATATGATTCGTTCTTATTCCCTTGTGATACTTTGTTTGAAACCAATGTTGATCATGTGGAATTACCTCTTTGTGATGATTTCGCCATGAGCATGCCTTGTTACGAATGTTTCAAATTTTCTCCCATTGTGGCATGCAACATGTTGAACAATTTCTCTTTAACATGTGTTGCTTGCAATAATGTTGAAATGCTTGATAATGAGATTGCCCCCATAGCTTTCTCAATTGTTGGAGATTTTTCGTTTTCTCTTATGGACCTTGTTCCATCCTTCACTTTGCATAGTGACCATCCACATATGTCATATTTTCCAATTGACTTTGGTGTGTTTGGTGATGAGCAAATGAAGAGACGCGTCATGATGGATGATGTGTTCATTTACCGTGCACATACTTTCTTCATATGGTGTCTTGTGTGTGCCGGTAACCGCATGATAATGTCAACCTCAATTGAGCATGAGTTGACAACACGAGCTCTTGAGAGTATACATGTGAGTTGTGGATCGAGTCCAACTCTACAATCCTTCGCATGTTTCGCATCAAACAAGTTGAATACTTTCTCTTGCTTTTGGTTTGTTTGCTAACATGTTTGTGATATTGGTTTTCCCTATGGCAAGAATGTTTCCTTGATCTTTCATATGAATGATTTGTGTGTTGCAACAACAATAATGGACTATTGTTCTTTGAGATGGCTTGTTTGCAACCATAATGACATTTTGAGCATGCCTTGCCATGAGTATAATGGTTTCTACCAATTTAGTGTCGCAACAAATATGTTGAAAACTTGCTCTTTCATGTGCTTTGTTGGCCACCATGATGATATTTTGGACATTCTTCATTGTGTGTTTTTACCGAGTTCTCCTCTTATTGCCTCAAGGATGTTGACAAATTTCTCTTTCCAAAGCCTTGTGTGCAATAATGATCATATGGTTCAAAATGAGATACCTAGATGGCCTTCTCATATTCTTATGGAGTTTTTGTGTTCCCACTTTTTGAAGATGTTCCATTGGATTGTTGGCACTTTGACCTTGCACTTGCACTACCTTTTCATATTCTTGTGTTGTGCTAACGGTGCTATGACAAAGAATGGACTTGTCATTGTTGATATGCTCCTCTTTCTTGCACACACATGGTTTGCTTGGTCCTTAGTGTTTGTAGGCATGGTGAATTCCAATTCTTCGACAACACGTCTACCTCCTTCGCATGGTGATGACGAGCAAGAGTCGAGGACGACTCTTTTTGAAGTGGGGGGAGATGATGTAGCCCGAGTCACGTCCATCACCATGTCAAGCACTCCAACATATGACAAGATGACATTGAGCTTAAAGGTGAACTCCTTCCTCTACGAGATCCCATTTTGTGCCCATTTGAATGGTATACTACTTGAGCATCTACCCCTTTGCTATGCTAGGTATCACATGACGAGTACGGCCATCCGGGAAGATGCCGAGGAAGCCAAAGAGTCAAGACCATCCAAGGCGTAAGCATGGAAGAGGAGGAGAAAGCGTCAAGACGGAGAAGAAGTGGGCGAAAACTGCCAGGCCGGCCTGCATCCAGAGGCAGCCGGCCTCCAGGCCGGTCTGGCCGGCTCCCAGGCCGGCTACCCTGCAGACGCGACCGGCCTCCAGGCCGGCCTGACCGGCTCCCAGACCGGCTGCCCTGCTGCTCCCCTGCCTGCGTGCATGACGGGTCCATGTGGCCTTGTATCCCCCACCTTTCCCCACCCTTTGGGTCTAGACTATAAATAGGAGTCCCCCTCCTCCTAGAGAGAGAAGACTAGTTGGAGATAAGAGTAGAGTAGAACTCCATTACCTCAAGTGGTCTCCTTCCTCCCCCTTGTGGGGATGGTTCCTCCTCATG
This sequence comes from Poa pratensis, assembly GCA_947311845.1. Taxonomy (NCBI): domain Eukaryota; kingdom Viridiplantae; phylum Streptophyta; class Magnoliopsida; order Poales; family Poaceae; genus Poa; species Poa pratensis. The sequence goes on along the minus strand of CAMZMU010000063.1, from coordinate 131,661,970 downwards.
TGGAGAAGATCCCTCTTGCGGATTCAAGACCTCTACTTGTAGCTTGACTTCTTGCCAATCTTTCATCTTCGGGTGACTTTATTGGATCGGTTTGGTTGACAGTTAGAGAAACAACCATTCAAGATCCCTCCTTGTGTTTGCTTGCCAATCTCTCCCTTTGGGATTCTATTGGACCGGTTTGGACGTACCGGTGAGGGAAACGTGTCCTTGTATCGTGTTTGTGTTCGTGTATCCTTGGTGTTCTTCGTGTTCTTCGTGTGTTCTTGCGTGAGTTCGTCCAAATCCACCGTCAATCCGTGAAGATCGGGCCACCCTCGAAGTCTTTACTTCACCAACTGGGTTCTGGATACAAGCTCGTGTCTCACGAGCGATGAACGGCGCACATGCCGGAAGGGGAGAGAGGAAGGAACCCTAGAGGGGATTTGCTTGTCTAATCACTCGATGCCTTTCCTCGTCCTCGGACTCCTGTCTTATCCTTCAGCGTGGCGTGGCTGACTTGGTCCTCCGTCTCCATTGGCCTTGGCCCCACCCGTCAGCTCCAGCTGCTTCAGTGCACGCACCAGGTGTGTGGTCGTGACATTTCCCCCCGCTGGAGTTCCGGCATGTCCCCAGGCCGGTGACGCCGGGTACGCTTGGACAATGGCGTAGAGAGGTTCCCAGGTCTTGCATTCATCGGGCAGCCCTGCCCATTTGATCAGCAGTTGGGGTACCATCTTGGCTCCTCGACGCACCATGCGATCGCTACATATCTCTGCAGGGTACACTCGCATGGAAGTGAGCTCAACACTAGGTAAAGGAGCACAAACCTTTGTTTTGTCAGGCACCTCCTTTTTCAACTGAGAAACATGCACCACTGGATGAATGCGAGAAGACGGTGGCAGTTGCAGTTTGTACGCCACGTTCCCAATGCGTTGGAGTACCAGATATGGACCAAAATACTTGAATGACAGTTTTTGGCAAGATCGCTCCGCCACTGATGTTTGCACATAGGGTTGAAGCTTGAGGTACACACTGTCACCCACCGCAAACTCCCGCTCAGAGCGATGTTTATCTGCTTGCATTTTCATCCTTCTCTGTGCTCGTTCGAGATGCTGACGAATTACTGGTAGCATTATTTGACGCTCCTGCATCCATGCATCCAACTCTGGATGGCCAGTATCCTTCACCTTGGACAATCCAAACTGGCGCGGTTGTCGACCAAACAACACCTCAAACGGTGACCTTCCCAACGCAAAGTGCACCGTAGTATTGTACCAATGTTCAGCTAGCGGTAGCCATTTGGACCATTGCTTCGGCTGTGCATTGACTGTGCATCTCAAATATGTTTCTAGGCATTGGTTTAAACGTTCCGTTTGGCCGTCAGTTTGCGGGTGGTAGGAGGAGCTCAGGTTGAGGGTGGTATCTGCTAGCTTGAATAGCTCCTGCCAGAAAGCACTGGTGAACACTTTGGCCCTGTCGGAGATTAACACCTGAGGCATCCCATGGCGACAGTAGACATTGTTGATGAACAATTGGGCCACTGTATGTGCAGTAAACGGGTGCTTGAGTGGTCTGAAGTGGCCGTATTTGGAGAATTTGTCGACAATTACCAGGATGGTGTCGAACCCGTGAGATTTCGGCAGCCCTTCAATGAAGTCCAATCCCACCGTGTGCCATGCATCAGGAGGAATAGGTAATGGTTGCAAACGCCCAGGCAATTTTGTTTTCTCATTTTTGGCCTGCTGACAAATCTTGCAAGACTGCACATGTTCAGTTACCGCCTTCTTCATTTTTGGCCATGAAAACAATTGTTTCACCCTCTGATATGTGCCCTGTATTCCCGAGTGACCGCCTATGGCGTTGCCATGCAAGGCTGATAGGATTGCAGCATGAACTTCCTTGTTGTTTCCCAGCCAAATATGACTTTTGTAACGAATCACTCCATCCACTAGCGAATAGCCTTTGTCATTTGTTCCAGTTACTGCCAGTTCGGTCAGTAGTTGTTTGGCTTGATTGTCCTTTTGATATCCTTCCACAATCATCTCAAGCCAGCGCGGCTGTACAGCCGATACCGCCATGTTGCCCATTTGCTGTGGTCTGCGGGACAGAGCATCTGCCGCTTTGTTGGTTATGCCCTTCTTGTAGATGATTTTGTACTGGAATCCCATCAGCTTGAAGAAGGCTTTCTGCTGGATGGTGGTGTTGAATCGGTGATCACCCAAACGTATCAAACTGCGCTGATCAGTGTAGATGGTGAACGGTTTGTGTTGCAGGTATGGCTTCCACTTCTCCAATGCCATCAATATGGTGAGACACTCCTTGTCGTAGATTGATAGTGCTTGGTTATTTGGGACCAATGCTTTGCTCAGATACGCCAGCGGATGCCCTTGCTGCATTAAGACGGCGCCCACTCCTGTGGCACACGCATCTGTCTCAAGAACAAAGTCCTTGTCAAAGTTGGGCAAGGCGAGCACTGGAGCATTGGTCAGTGCATGTTTGAGTGCTAAGAATGCATCATTGACCTCAGGAGACCAGACAAACGGAATGTTTTTGCGGGGTAGGTTTGTTAGGGGTCGACACAACATACCATATCTGTAAATGAATTTCCTGTAGTATCCACACATTCCAAGGAATCCTCTCAGCTGCTTCAGGTTCAGAGGCACAGGCCAGTTCTGCACTGCTGTTATTTTAGATGGGTCAGTGGAAACTCCATGCGCCCCAATGATGTGTCCCAAGTACTCAAGCAAGTTCTGGTCAAAGGAATATTTACTGCGTTTGATCAGCAATTTGTTGTCACTCAACAGTGTGAACACCTCTTGCAAATGTTTTGCATGTTCCTCAACAGTCTTGCTGTAGATCAATATATCATCGACAAATACTAGCATTGTCTTCCTAATAAGATGTGCAAACACAATGTTCATTGCCGCCTGAAAAGTAGCTGGAGCACAAGACAATCCAAAAGGCATGACTTTGAATTGATAATGACCACTGTGGGTTTTAAAAGATGTTTTGTGCTCATCTTGCGGTGCCACGCGTATCTGATGATATCCTGAATGCAGATCCAATTTGGTGAACACCTTAGCACCTGCCAGCTCATCTAGTAATTCATCCACAATTGGCATGGGGTATCTGTCCTTGACAGTGACTGCATTAAGTTGTCTGTAGTCCACACAAAAACGCCAGGATCCATCCTTTTTCTTGACAAGCAGTACTGGTGAAGCAAATGGACTGTTGCTGGGTTGGATGATGCACTGGTCCAACATGTGTTTGATCTGCTTCTCAATCTCATTTTTCTGTTGAGGTGAGTATCGGTAAGGCTTCACATTCACCGGTTGTACCCCAGGCATGAGGTTTATCTGATGATCAAACGATCTGTGTGGTGGTAAGCCAGTTGGAGGTTGGAAACATTCCTCATTTGCCTTCAACACCTCAGCTATGCAAGCAGCTATCTCGTGAGCTTCATACCCTTCAGTTGTTGCTGACAACTCCAGCACATGTGCTACTGCATTGTCCGCCATCAGTTCTTGCTTTCTCGAGTAGTAATTGCTTCACATTCGCTTGGCTTGTCCTTGACCCCTCTGATGGTTATCCGCTTGCCGTTTTGCTTGATCCTAAATGTTTTCTTATCCCAGTCTATCCGCATGGGACCCAGTGTGTTGAGCCAATCCATTCCAACAATCATATCATAATATGGTAGCTCGAACACCCTAAAATCAGTGAGAAAAGTTGCTTGCTGGCATTCCCATGTGACAGCTTGCACTGCTGTAGTCACCACAGTTTTGTTTCCATTGGCCATTGTTACAGTTACTGGCGGTACTGAAGTCACCGGCATACCCAGCAACTCTGCTGTGTCCTTGCTGATAAACTGCCACAGTTTCCCGAGTCTATCAGTATTAGGACTTGTTTACCTCCCACTGTTGCTTGAAGCCTGAAGCTTTTCTTTTTTGTGGTTCCAGCCAACGCACAAGCAGAGATGTGCATGATGTCGCTGTCAGAACTCTCTGCTGACTGGTCAGTCTCTTCATCCTGCTGTGATGTTTGGAATATCTCCATGAGCTCTTCCACTAGATTCAGTGGCACTGAGGCATTACATTTGTGCCCCGGATGAAATTTATCGCCACACTAAGCATTCACCTCTTGCTCTTCTCTGGGCTTTCAGTGTTTGAAACTTGCTCTCCCAAATAGACTTGCCAGTAGATTTATGCTCCTGCTTCTTCTGCTCTTCTGGTGAGTTGGATATTAATCCCTTGCCAGGGAACCCGGTGCGAGAGAAATTTGACTTGTAGTCATGCTTGTATCGAGAAGATGAAAATTCCCGGGCCTCCTCCAACATTTGTTCCTGTGTTTCAGCAAGTGATAAAGCAGCATCAACCGTTCGTGGTTTGTGTAAATGAATCCCCTTCTGAATTTCCTTTTTTAAACCACTAATGAATTTGGTTACAAAGAAGGCTTCATCATAATGATTATTATGCACTAGAACCTTATGCCTAAGCTCTTCAAATTAAAGAAATACCGCTCTACACTCCCCACCTTCTTGCAACGCTCTAAAGCCTCTAAAGCTCTATGGTGCTTATCTCTACCAAATTTTGCATGAACAGCTACACAAAGTTCTTCCCAACTTTCCACGTCATGCTCAGCTTCTATGTTTTGCAACCATAAAGCAGCGTTGCCTACAAAGTGAATTGTTGCATAGCTAGCCCAGTTTCCATGATCTACCTCATACATGGCAAAGTATTTTTCACAGGTCTTTTTCCACCATTTAGGATTATCACCATTGAATTTAGGAAAATCAGATTTAGGTGGCCTATTTGATCTAAAACGAGAGCGAGGCTCATGCATGACCAAATCGCACTCATCATCACCACTAAGATCAAAGGTAACATGGAGTGGCGAAAGACACGCGTACCCTTTGCCAGGGTAGGTGCCATTGCTCGATGAGCAGAGGTCACATTGCCCTGATTCGTTGTTGCTTCGCCGTGCCCACTGGGCCGAGGAGTGAGGGTGGCGCCTGTTTGACGATCAGCCTCAAGGACCGCCACTCGCGTTCCAACCTCCTCAAGAGATTTGTGCATCGCTCGCAATGAATCATCAATCGTAGGTGCCCAGTTGTTGATACCTTGGATATTCTCCGTGATGGTGGCCTGAGTGGTGGCCATGGCCTTGAGTGAATCCCGTAACGCCATCAACGCGGAACTGGTGTCATCGCCTTGCTTGTTGAACTGGGCAGCCAAGGATTGCAGTTCGGTCTTGAGCTCGTCCATTTCTGGTCCTTCACAGAGCGCTCGCGTCGCCGTATCTGACGCGGGTGTCCTCCTTCGCCGACCGCGCTCAATTGCTTGTCCAAACCTTGACGACTCGTCGGGATTTTACCAACCGTGGAGAGATCCACGATCAACCGAGAGACTCACCTGATCCACCGCTGCCGTAAATCGATCGCCGCCCTCGGGCCGCGCCGCAGCACCCAGCACCTCGCGCTGCCTCCGCCGCCGAGGACTGGACCTAGGAAGGGATTTTACGCAGGTGAACCGCAACCCGCCTCAGATCCCGTCCTGCCATCGCCGCCCAAACTCTCCCAGATGCAACAATTTTGGTGGTTTTTCAGATCAAGGGAGAGATTCAGATCGAATGGCGTCTGATACCATATGTGACATACCTCACTCACAGATTGAGTAGCAGAATGCGAATTGAGGTTCAGATACAACGATTGAGGTACTAACTGGGTTCTAGATACAAGCTCGTGTCTCACGAGCGATGAACGGCGCACAGGCCGGAAGGGGAGAGAGGAAGGAACCCTAGAGGGGATTTGCTTGTCTAATCACTCGATGCCTTTCCTCGTCCTCGGACTCCTGTCTTATCCTTCAGCGTGGCGTGGCTGACTTGGTCCTCCGTCTCCATTGGCCTTGGCCCCACCAGTCAGCTCCAGCTGCTTCAGTGCACGCACCAGGTGTGTGGTCATGACAAGATGATAGGGACAAAGGCATGAGTGAACAGGTTGCTTATCTTGCCAATTTCTTACATATTTTATCAGGTTTTTTGCCCAATCATTTCTATGTTGATCTTAATACCTTTGTGTGCTTTTGGACAGGGTCAGTTCGAGTGAAACACAGATTCATGGGAGTAGAATGATAACGGCGAGAGGGACTTGGACAAAGATGAGTCATCACGAAGAACGAAGCAACCTGCACTTGACACTTCCAAGAACTCATTGACTTTTAGCGGCGGTAACGAGCACATGAGCGCATAATCATTGTCGATGGAAAGAGAACTCAAGAGGGATGACGTTGAATGGTTCTTAACATCCTTCTGTAGAGTAACATGCGCATAGATAATTTTACACGCTAAGAAAAGGTCACTAGTTGACATATTTCTTGTAGTGTGCATAGATAATTTTACACGCTCTTGGCCATGTGATATTTGTGCTATGATACTACTGCAGGGTTGACGTTGAATCGTTGATAGGGACTCGGGCGAAGATGATAGGGGCCAAAGAGACTCAGAGGAAGATGCTCATCGCTAAGAATGGACAAAGCTGCAGTTAACACTTCCGAGAAGTCATTGACAAACTGCCCCTCAAACAAGTCAACTACACTCTAGTCATCACTAAATTAAAAGCTACTTGTACAGGTTCGTGGTCATGTGATGTGATTACTATAGTACTACTGCCAGTGCTTAAGGCCAACTACATAGCATATGGAGCTGTAGTTGGTACGTGGAACATATAACTCTTGTCCTAGCTAGTTCCTGCTGCGTCGGTGGCATGTGCGCGCGTAGTAGTGCGTACTAGAATGGGGCAGCGGTCAGTAACGGCCCGGTGGTGTTTGACGGTCCTGCTCGGACTCGCCGCCGCTGCTGGCGTATTCCAAGTTCGCGGACAGCGCGCCCCAAGTATGGCAGGTGAGCTTGCAGCTATTACCATCATAGATGGGAAATGGCGCATCTGGTTGCAGAAAATGGAAATATTGTGTATTATCCGTTATTGTTTCGTCAAATCCACATCTACCCGTGAGCATTGATCAATGCAGGTTTCATCACCATAGACTGCGGCCTGCCGGAGCAGAGCAGCTACGTGGACCCCATCACCGAGATACCTAATGTGTCGGACGCTGGTTTCATCGACGCCGGCTCCAACCACAACATATCGGCCGAGTACATGAAGCCGGAGTCCCAGCTAGCCAGGGGCTAGGCTACCTCACCGTGCGCAGCTTCCCCGACACGGAGCGCAGCTGCTACACGCTGCCGTCCCTCGAGCCCGGCTCCAAGTACCTGCTCCGGGCTAGGTTCCGGTACAGCAACTACGACGGGCTGGCAAAGCTCCCCGTCTTCGATCTCTACCTTGGCGTCAACTTCTGGCAGACGGTGAACATCTCCAGAGCCGAGTGGGTGGTGCTGGCCGAGGTCATTGCTGTGATCCCGGACGACTCGGTGCAGGTCTGCCTCGTGAACACCGGCTCGGGGACGCCGTTTATCTCCTCGCTGGCTCTGAGGCCTCTGGAGAACACGCTGTATCCGCTGGTGAATGCGACGCAGGGGCTGGTCCTGATCGAGAGGCTCAACATGGGCGCCACGGCCGCCTACCCAATTAGGTGACTCATACAAGCAAACATCTTGGGTGGTACAGAGCAAAGATCGATCAAATGTTTTGATCTTAACTTGCTGTGGACAGGTACCCGTATGACCCATACGACCGGGCTTGGTCATCGTACAGCGACGCGACGGTGTGGTCGAACATCTCCACGAAGGAGAAGGTCCAGGGCAATGTCTGGGACCTCCGCTACTACGCGCCCTCGACTGTGATGCAGACTGCAATCACGCCACTCAGCGGCTCCAAGTCAAAGACCATCCAGGTGTCGTCGGCCACCGAACTGGAGCAAGTCTACCCTATGCCCGGGTACTCTACTCACCACCTGCTGTTTCGTTCATCTAATGCTATTTCTTAATACTACTAACAAGCAATTAATGTGCATTATAGATGCATTTCAATCTTGTATTTTGCGGAGATACAGATACTGTCTAGCAATGCTGTCCGTCAGTTCTATGTCAACGTCGACAGCCAGGAGGGTAAGCTTCTTGCGTACACGCCGGTGGGATACCTTGTCACCGACACCGTTTACAGCGGTGAACCCCACCCGTGCTCCAGCCAGTACAATATCACCTTGAAAGCCACGGCAAACTCGACACTCCCACCGATGCTCAACGCCCTCGAGTACTTCTCCATCATCTCCACGGCCAATGTTGGCACAGTCATCCACGATGGTATGTACATAACACGTATGAAATTTTATTGGGTGCATGAGATGTCGGTTGATAAGTAGGGAGTACACGTTTCAGCTTTCTCAATAGTTACTGTCAAATCTTAACTACAACAAAGTAGTATGGTTTTTCGTTTGAAAAGATTGACACAGTATGAATCTGCCTCAAGTTGGATGTGAATAACAAACTCTAGAAATAAAAGAAGGACATATCAGACTATGAATAGTAGAATAGTACCCGGAAAGTGTTAGTTGCACATGAGCACCAGTGCTCCGGTTTTTTTCAGAAGAGTGAAAGGCACCGGAGGTCACGAAGTTGCGCAGAAAGAAAGTATTGGTCACCAAGTTGTGAAACCTCAATTATGGGTCACCAAGTTGTGGAAATGTCAAACTTTGGTCATTCCGTCACGGCGGACGTTAAGTCGATGACGTGGCGGTCTGTTTTTTTACAAAAGACCCCTTGAATTTTTCTTCTTCTGATTGTTAGGTCCTTTTCAATTTTTTTTTGCCAGAAAAAACCAGGAGCTATAGCAGCAGCGTGCTTCTCTCCCTCTTATTCGGCGTCCCGTTGATTAATTCGGCGTGCGGCCGGTGGCGATGGGGGTGCCGGACGGGTTGCCTGCGGCGAGGCGGATTCCGGCGTGCTCGGCCAGTCAACATGGGGGAGGTACCTACAGCCTAGCTGGGCTATAGCGCTCGACCGATCTGCTGCTTCTTGGCGGCAAGCAAGAGGAACAGCCGGAGCCAGCTCGTAATTAAAGACAGGTGCAGCACAATTTCTTCTCAATTATGTACTATCTGTGATGCTTAGTTTCTGATTTGAGCTAAGCTAAGTACTGGCTCTGGCCTGAATCAGTGGATGTGAGTTGGAGATTCCTGGGGATCTGGGTGGAGGAAGATGGACGGAGGAGCCAGATGGGCAGGTCCATCGCGTCGGTGGAGCCGGCGGCCGGGGCGCCCTGGGCCAGTGGAAGTGCCGGTCGTCGAGGGCCAAGGCACGGTCGCAGAGCGCGCCGAAGCAGCGCGCCGCCGACGCGCTGGAGCGGCAGCCGAGCAGGAGGAAGGGAGCGGAGCATAGGAGCGTGCCGAGGGGCGCCAGGATGCAGCGGTCGTCGTCGCAGCAGCAGGCCGGCTCGGCGCCGCGGCCGTCCTTCTTCCGGCCGTGGTCGTCGTCGACGTCGGTGAAGCTGGACACGTCGACCGCGTCGCTCATCGACAGCGAGTGCGGGTCCACCAGCTCCGTGCTCACCGCCGCGACCAACGTGTCCACCGTGTACAGCCGGACCCGCTCGCTCATCAGATTCGAGGTGAGAATTTGACACCCAAGCATCTGATAGACTAACCGTCTAATAGTTCTGAACTTGTTTTTATCGTAGCAAACTGACATGATGCTCACCGTCAGCGTCTACTGCAGAGTGATGGAGCAGGAGGAGATGAGCAATGGCGGCGCTGGCCTCGTAGCACGCAGGCCGTCGGGTCTCGATCCGTCCTGGCAATTTTTTTTTTTGAAAAGGACCTAACAAGAAAAAAAAATTCAAGGGGTCTTTTGTAAAAAAACAGACCGCCACGTTATCGACTTAACGCCCGCCGTGACGGAATGACCAAAGTTTGGCATTTCCACAACTTGGTGACCCATAATTGAGGTTTCGCAACTTGGTGACCAATACTTTCTTTCTGCGCAACTTCGTGACCTCCGGTGCCTTTCACTCTTTTCAGAAATTAGAAAATAATATTTTTGTATATCTAAAAATACTGAAAAATACAACCACATATATACTACTCACACCACAAGTTTCACTAGAATATGCATGCTATTTATGTCTACACAAAAAAGACAAACTTCGGGCTGATATAAGAGTTTTTATTCATTCATACAGCCACAAATTTGTTTTTTCTGTAGCCTAAAATAGAACACCTTTTTTTAACGCAACTTTGCAGGAGAATATAGAACATGTCTACTTATTCATTGATTTTTTTTAACTTCAAACTACTATTTTTTTTTAAATAATCGAGATCACTTGAGCTCTAGTGCCACAAATCCTCACTCTCTGGTCCCAAACATCTACTTCACATATATGTATAGCTTGGAGCTATTTTTTATGTTTCTAGAGTCATGGATTGAATTTACTTTTCATAAAATGTGGGTGGTAGATATACCAATGCCGTTCAAAAATCATATTTGTTTATGACTTATTGGTGGTGGTTTCACTTGCATCGATTGCACGGAGCACCATATGAGTTATGCAAGGAAAAACTGGACATATCCCGATGATAAGCAGAGACTTTTCTCGATATGGACCAATGTTTTAAATACTCGGCGGTTTGGAAATGTTGCCGGTAGGTTAAATCCATGTACTATTGTGTGATATAACTTCATTTAGCATCGCTATAACTGTTTTGGAGGACTGCTACCATTTGCCATAGCACAGTATTTAAGATGTTGATTAGACTCATCTGCATGATCTGATAAATTGTGCTCTTTGTCTTGTGTGTTGCTGTGGGGGAAAAAGTTTCAGCTATGAATTCAATCAAAGATAAGTATCAGGTGAAGAAAAATTGGATGGGTGACCCGTGTGCTCCAAAGAAATTTGTGTGGGATGGGTTGACCTGCAGCTATGCTATTTCTCAGCATCCAGGAATCACAAGAATGTAAGTGTGGTTCTAGTTCGACAGTCTCTCCGGTTTTAAATACACGGCCACTATAAAGATACAATTGCATCTAAACAAGATCACTATGTTTCCGAGATTTTTACCTAGTTCAATGGTGTTTATTAATGAAAGTATTACATGCAGCCGCCAACCATAGGGAAAGAGGCACCACATGCAACATGTTTAATTAGCTCGAAACATGAGAGGTTTTCACACAATTAATCATGCTAGTTATTAGTTTGGTTTGTTTTCTCGGTATTGTAGTAGGAAGAATCACTACTTTAAATTTTCAGGGCTGACGAGATCACTATTGGACACATGTCCTTCTGTCCCGGCCCGTGAGAGCCTTTAGTCCCGGTTAGCCAACCGGGACAGGCCAAGCGGGACTAAAGGCCCAACCTTTAGTCCCGGGCATGTTACCAGCCGCGACTAAAGGCCTTCCACGTGGCCGTGATACAGGGATTGGGCTGGAGGACCTTTAGTCCCGGCTGGTAATACCATCCGGGACTAAAGATTATTTTCCGAAACCATCCGGGCTCTAATTAGAGGCGCCTCTAACTAAGCAATGCTCTCGTAATCCTAGCGCCTCTAATTTCTTTTTTCTAATTGTTTGACTCGTTACTCTCTCACTTGGACCATTTTTAACACTAATTACACTTAAACTTTAGTCAAATTCTAGTCTTGTTCAAACTTCCCGATCGGTCACCCATCCTCACACTACTCCACCCTCAGCACGCTTAACTTCTCTGTTCCTTCCTGCTGTGGTCCCGCGAATCTGATTGTATCTTGTTGTCAATACTACCATATCAATCCTATTAACTCTTATAACATTGTGTCACATGTGTGTATTTTTTGAAACCAAAAACAATTATTTAAGTAAACAATAATGAATAAGTAATAATAATATTGAATTCCAATGAAAATAAAATAAATAATAAAACTATTTTATTCATTTATTGCCATTTATTCATATAATATGGCATAATTAATACCTTTAAATCTGTAAATCGCAAATTGACAAATAATATATCCATAATATGGTATATAATATTGTCGCAAGAGTGGAACATGGGGTTCCCCTAGTACTGCCAAAGTGGGTCCACCCCATGTGGGCCCAAGATGAAGATGGACAAGACCAAGACTCAAGTCAAGCTGGCGGGTTCACCGTCAAGACACGCAAGGCCTACGTCGACAAAGGGCTCCGGTCCTGGGGACCTGCCGGGTCCCCGAACCAAGCAAGAAGGCCAGGAAGGACCCGAGAGCCCGAGTTCCCGGCAGGAGGCCAGGCTCCCTCTCGGGTACTTCCCCACGTCCCTGTGGATAAGCTCTCCACCTCACCGCAGAAGACTTGGGAAGCAAGGCGAAGGCAGCGCGGGCGGGAAGCACGTCCCGTGGTGGTGTCAGCTCCTGTCCACCCCAAGGCGGACGCTCCCACCTAACCCAAAGGAGACGCTAGGCTGAGGAGAGGCCACGTCTCCTCCTAAACTAGATGAGGAGGGTCCTTCACCCCGAAGGTCCCTCGTGCCCCTCACGTGACCCTGTGGCAACCCCTTAGCCTATAAAAGGAGGACCAAGGCACGGAGGAGGGGGGAACAAGGACGAACCAGAGCAAGACTAGACTAGGGCTGCGAAGGTAGAGAGGAAGGTGATCTCCTCCGGGTCAGGATCTGTCCTTCTTCTACCTCCAGCCAAAACCCTTCCGGGTACCCCATCCGGGAGGTTCCATTGTAAGCCACACTATGAAGAACCCATCAATCCAGACATGCAGGAGTAGGGCTTTTAGCCTCCGGGCGGCCTGAACCTGGGTAGCTCCTTGTGTCCCTTTGGTTGCATGCTTTGATCGTGGAGAGGAGAGCTTGATCTAGACTCCGCCCAGAAGACGATTCTCAGCCTCCTTCGCGCCCCGTGCCGAACCTAAAAGGGGGTATCCTATACTCCCGGTGTCCGTGCATCGAGACACGACATCTGGCGCGCCAGGTAGGGGGGCAAGCGCTGGTTTCATCTTCATCAAGTTCATCGGCAAGTTCTTCGTCAAGCATGCCTCCGAAGAAGAAGGGAGATCCTGCGGCGTCCAAGCCGGTTCTCCCTCACGCACTCAAGCTTCAGCTGAACGTCGTGCTGCTGCGCGGCGGAGCGTCTCTCCGTCCCCGCCTCCCATGGAGAGGGTGGCGCCGGACGAAGTGGACGGTCGCGACAAGGACAACGGCCCTGGCGGAGCGGCGGCTCCAAAGGGCACCACCATGCCTCCTCCTCGCTCGGGGAGAAGAGCGTCTGCAACGGCGCTGGCAAGGAGCCCACCGCTGGAGGAGGGAACCACGGCGTTCGCCCCAGCGGGGATCCACGAGCATCCAAGAGCAAGACCTCCGCGCACTCGCCTTCGGACGTGCAAGCTCGCCATGATGCTCTAGTCGCTGCCAAGGCCCTGATGCAGTTCCCTCCAAGCAGCGGCGATCCCAAGGTCTACCAAGAATGGAGGACTCGCGTCGAGAGGCTCCTCGACTTCGCCGATGGTGGTCCGTGGGTCGAACCCACTCAAGCTCCCACCGTCGACAATCCCGGAGCAGCACAAGACAAGACACGTGATCCGCGAGGCCAGCCTCGTGGTGAACGTCAAGCCAAGACGGCGCCTCCTCGCACCGCGCCACCGATGGCTGATCGGCTAAACCGCGATCACGGCGAGGCCATCTCCATCGGGTCGTCTACCTCGCGCAACCCAGATCTTCGTGACGAGCTCAACAGCCGTCAGAACGAGGATATGCGCACCCGCATCGAGCGTCGCCGAGAACGTCACCGCCGGGAAGATCGGGGCATCGACCTCGCCGAAGGCTGCCTCGCCCTCGCCCCGAGTTCCGCCACTTCAACTGGCCCAAGAAATTCAAGATCGACGTTCTCCGCTACGACGGCACCACGAACCCCCGGGACTTTCTGCAGATCTACTCTCTGCTGCGATGGTTGCCGGGGCCGACGAGGTCATGATGGCCAACTGGTTCCCGTTGGCCCTGAAGGGAGATGCCCAGACTTGGCTTCTCAACCTTCCCAAGTGCTCCATCCGTTCCTGGCGGGCACTGAAGGAGCAGTTTCTGGGGGCTTTCCAAGGCGGGTACGAGCGCCCGGGGGCTCCCAGTGATCTCCACGACTTCAAGCAGCTGCCGGGTGAAACTCTCCGCAAGTTCATCCAGCGCTTCACCCAGAAGATGAACACCATCCCGTGCATCAAGGAGGAGTTGGTGATCCAGTCCTTCCACGCCAACGTCCGCAACCCCAAGATGCGCGAGAAGCTGAGCATCCATCGCGTCGAGTCTGCTCGTAAGCTCTGGGAGCTTGCAGATCGGTGCGCTCGAGCTGAAGAAGGAGCCAAGTTCCCCGGGGAGGATGAACCCGAGGACAAGGCCCTCCAGCCAAGAACAAGAAGCGGGACCCTGGACCCGACAAGCGGATCTTCGTCACCGAGCCTCTTCCGAAGAAGACCAAGCCCGCGCCGACTTCCGAGGAAGAAGGTGAAGGTGATCCCTGGTGCCACATCCATCCAGAAGGCAACCACTTGCTCAAGGACTGCCGCATGCTCAAGAACCTCGCCGTCCGGAGCAACGCCGAGCTGATGGGGTCAGTCAAGACGGTTGCTACAACTGCGGCACTGCCGGGCACATCGCTCGTGACTGTCCCACGGGTCGCCAAGGCGGAGGCGGCCGTGGATGGAACCGAGGCGGTGGCCGCGGGGGCCGTGGAGGAGGACGCGGCGGTCAAGGTGGTCGCGGGTACAACACTCCGGAGGCCGCCCACGTCGGCAACGGGGAAGCTCCGGCTCCCCAAGGAGGCAACGGCGGCAAGTATCAAGAAGTCACTGGAGTTGTCGGGTGCATCCACGGAGGGTCTTCTCTGCCTCCCTCCAACGGCGCCTGCAAGAGACTTGTCCGGGAGCTGAACGCGGTTGCTTCTGCTCCGTCCAAGCCCCTGGACTGGTCTAGTCAAGTCATCACCTTCGACCCAGAAGACCACCCTGCAACACTGCCGGGGTCGGGACCCTGCCGCTGATCGTGTCGCCCGTCATCCACAACTACAAGGTCACCAAGATGCTGGTCGACGGAGGCTCCAGCCTCAACTTGCTGACGGCGAAGGTCCTGGCTATCCTTCAAATCCCCTGTCTCGCCTGCAAGACACCGGGTGTTCCAAGGCGTGAACGGAAGTGTTACTCGACCCCTCGGGAAGATCACCCTTCCGGTCACCTTCGGCGACTCCAAGAACTTCCGCACCGAGGAAATCGTCTTCGACATCGCCGACACTCCGCTACCGTACAACGGCATACTTGGCAGACCTGCTCTGGCCAAGTTCATGGCCGTCTCCCACTTCGCCTACAACATGCTGAAGATTCCGGCGCCGTGGGGCGTGATCAAGGTCAAGGCCGACATCGACGATGCTATCTACTGCGTTCACCAGCTGAACCAGACGGTGGCAATCATGGCGGATGTCCCTCAAGGTGTACAGGAGGATGATGATGGGGCTCTCCCCGGGGGCGAAGGGCACCCTGGGGGCTCCACATCTACTCCCCCAAGAAGGCGCCATTCCATGGCGATCCGCAGCTGACCAAGAAGGTGGCGCTAACCAGCGACGGAGTTCGCTCCATCACCATCGGCGCCCGCCTCACCGACAAATAGGAAAGCGCGCTCGTCGCCTTCCTTCGGGAAAACTCTGACGTCTTCGCGTGGGAGGCGTCAGGTTTACCCGGCGTTCCAAGGGAGGTGATCGAGCACAAACTGGCGGTCAATCCGGGGGCTCGCCCCGTGAAGCAGGTTCTCCGGAACCAAAGCAAGGAAAAGCTGGAATTCATCATCGCCGAGGTGGACAAGTTGATAGAAGCTGGTGTCATCCGGTCGGTTCCCCACCCAAGCTGGGTGGCCAACCCCGTGGTGGTACCGAAACCCATGACCTTCAAGTGGAGACTCTGCATCGACTTCACAGACCTGAATAAGGCCTGTCCCAAGGACCCTTTCCCCCTGCCGCGGATCGACATGATCGTGGATTCCACGGCCGGGTGCGAGCTGCTGTGTTTCTTGGACGCCTTCTCCGGGTACCACCAGATCATGATGTCACTCGAGGACCAAGAGAAGACGGCCTTCATCACTCCCAAGGGCTGCTACTGCTACACCCGGATGCCTTTTGGCCTCCGAACGCCGGCGCTACCTTCCAGCGCGCAATGCAAGCATGCCTTGGGTCCAGCTGGGCCGCAACGTTGAAGCGTACATCGACGACATCGTGGTCAAGACCCGGTACAAGGACTCCCTCATCCAAGACCTGCACGAGACCTTCGAGAACCTCCGCCGGGTCAACTTCAAGCTCAACCCCGACAAGTGCGTGTTCGGGGTCCCCTCCGGCAAGCTGCTGGGTTTCCTGGTCTCTCACCGAGGGATCGAGGCGAATCCGGACAAAATCAAGGCAATCGAGCGCATGGAGGCGCCCCGGCGGGTCAAGGACGTACAGCGCCTCAACGGGTGCATCACTGCACTCGGGCGCTTCATCTCAAGGCTTGGGGAGCGGGCCTTACCGTTCTTCAGGCTGCTCAAGAAGTCAGGCCCCGTGGAGTGGACCTCCGAGGCCGAGGAAGCCCTGCAGTCCCTTAAGCGCTACCTCGCCTCGCCACCAATCCTCGTGGCACCAGAAGAGAAGGAGCCCCTACTACTGTACATTGCTGCCACCAACCAGGTGATCAGCGCTGTGCTTGTGGTAGAGCGTGACGCTCCTCCGAAGAAGTCAAGCAAGATCAAGGGCAAGCGACCCGGGAACTCTCTCCCGGGACAACCGTGCAAGAAAAGGCTGCCGGGTGACCAGGGGTCTCACGATCCTGACGTCACTGCAACCTTACCACGGTGCGGAGCCCGTCGGGAATGGAGAATCTCCCTCCGACGAGACTTCGCCGGGGGCTACCTCGTCCCCACCCCAAGACGTCGACGTGGAGGAAGCCGAGCCCTCTCAGGACTCGGCGACCCGCAAGGTGCAGCACCCGGTCTACTTCGTCAGCGCAGTGCTGCGCGACGCCCGGGAGCGGTACCCCATGATGCAGAAGCTGCTGCTGGCAATCCTCATTGCCTCCCGCAAGATGAGGCCGTACTTCCAAAGCCATCCCATCACGGTGGTGTCCAAGTACAACCTAAGAAGCCCCCTGGAGAACCCACTTGCCACTGGTCGCATATCATGGTGGGCCATGGAGCTTCAAGGTTTCGGTCTCAAGTTCGAGCACACGGACAACATCAAGAGTCAGGCGCTGGCGGATTCACGGCCGAGTGGACCGAGACGGCGTTCGACGACCCGGAAGAGGAAACCTGCCTCCCCGGGAAGGAAGATCCTAGCGCCTGGACCATGCACTTCGACGGCTCCTACACCAAGGGGAAAGGAGGTGCTGGGGTTGTCCTAACCTCACCAACCGGGGACCGGCTGAAGTACGTCGTCCAGATGCACTACCAAGGGAACATCTCCAACAACACGGCGGAGTACGAGGGCCTGCTCGCAGGACTTCGTGCTGCCATCGGCCTCGGCATCAACAAGATCGTCGTCAAGGGTGACTCTCAGTTAGTCATCAAACAAGTGAACAAGGAGTACGCGTGCCCTCAGATGGCACCATACGTTGAAGAGGTCTGGAAGCTGCAGCGGCGCTTCGACAACTTCCGGGCTGTGTACGTCCCACGGGGAGAAAACACGGCCGCGGATGAGCTATCGCAGGTGGCGTCCAAGCAAGAACCAGTGCCTCCCGGGATCTACATCGAGGTCCTCAGGCGACCTTCGATCCACCCGAGAGGCTCGCGACAAGATCTGCGCCGGGGGCTGGCGACCCTTCTACCTCGACAACACGGGTAGCCAGCCCAGAAGCTCAAGACCCGGCAGCCCCTCTGCGGAGGAAGCTATGCTTTCTTTCCGTCGGATGGTGCTACCGGTGGAAGGAACCCACCCACCCTGGGCCCGGGACATCGTCAAGTACATCATGGAGCACGCCCTCCCGGAGGACGATCACGACGCCGAGCGGGTGGCTCGTCAAGCCAAGCTCTACGTCATGATCGACGGCGAGCTCTACCGGCGACGGGACAACGGAGTCAAGCTCCGCTGCATCCCTCAAGAACAAGGCCAAGTACTGCTACGGGACATCCACGAGGGCACATGTTCAAGTCATGTGGCATCAAGATCACTGGCGGGTAAAGTTTTCGTCACGGGTTCTACTGGCCAACAGTCCTCAGTGATGCGAGCAGCTAGTCAAGACCTGTGAAGCCTGCCAGTACTATGCGAAGAACATACATCAGCCGGCGCAAGCTCTGCAGCCAATTCCAATCTCCTGGCCGTTCGCGGTCTGGGGGCTGGACATCGTGGGAAAGATACCGAAGTCTGTCGGGGGCCATGAATACCTTTTCGTGGCCATCGACAAGTTCACAAAGTGGGTGGAAGTGATGCCAGTACCAAGACAGACAGCTCAAGCAGCCATCAAGTTCATTGAAGGGATCGTGTACCGCTTCGGAGTACCCAACAGAATCATAACGGACAATGGCTCTCAGTTCACAAGCCGATCCTTCCTCAACTTCTGTGAAGAGCTGGGAATCAAGGTGTGTTTTGCCTCGGTGTCCTACCCAAGGTGCAATGGGCAAGTGGAGCGAGCCAATGCGGAGGTCCTAAAGGGTTTGAAGACCAAGGCCTTTGACAAGTTAGAAGACAAGGGCAAGAACTGGATTGAGCATCTACCAAGTGTCTTGTGGTCCCTCAGAACCACACCAAGCAGAGCCACTCAAGAAACACCATTCTTCCTTGTCTATGGAGCAGAAGCCGTCTTGCCAACAGAGCTCAGGCATGGATCCCCCCGGGTACTTGCCTATGATGAAGACGCACAAGCTGAGAGGAGGATTGATGACATCAACTTCCTGGAAGAGGTGCGGTGCGAGCTTCCTTACGATCTGCTCGATACCAGCAAGGGCTCCGCCGCTATCATGATCGCCATATCCGTTCACGGGTACTGGAACCCGGAGACCTGGTTCTCCGCAAGAAGCAGAAGCTTGATAACATGAACAAGCTGTCGTCCAAGTGGGAAGGACCTTATCGGGTGACGCATACCCTGAGACCCGGAGCTGTTTATCTGGAGGACGAGAAAGGCAGGCCGGAGGGCAACGCCTGGAACATCGAGAATCTCCGGAAATTCTACCCCTGAATACGAACATGAATCGCAGATAGTTCGAGTCAACTAAGCACGCCCAAGGGGCTAGTGTTCTGTATAAGGGTGTAAGAATCGTCGCCAAGGAATAAAAGATAAGTTTTTCAATTCCGTGAGCCTCTCTTGTTGTCGTGAAGTGTGTTATCCGTAACAACCCCCAAGCAGGGGGCTGACATGGTGCCGGTGGCTGACAGGTCGAGCGCGAGCAGCCTATCAGTAGGCGCTGCCACCTGATCGTGCCGTACTGCCGCGGTAAGAAGTGGAACGGGCAGTGCTGTGTTTTAAAGAACCTAAACACAGAAATGCACATTCAACTTTGCTTGCGGGTTGCTCCGGATGAAACACTTTCACGACATGTAAGGGAGGGTCCATTCTTTTCCTACTGAAAGTGTGTTATGTGTAGCGCCTCTCCCGGGACAGGAATGGATGCTGAAGAGCGGCTCAGGAGCTGGATACCCGGGAAGGACAGAGCAGATCAAGACACGGCAAAAACCAGCTAAGTCTTTGCATGTGCATCTTGCATTCTAGGCATAATATCTCGCTCGGAGTCAATATACCACCAACCTGCGCATGCTTGACAGTTGATGAGAACCTTTGCGGGGGTAATGCGTCCTCCCCGGCGAACGGTCAGATTTCCCTTCTGGCCTAGTACCCGTGGCTGTGGAGTGGACTCCCGGAAGGCATAGTGCTCTTAGGGGTGCTGCTACCGGTGGCGGTTAGAGTACTTGTCACCTAAGAGATCTCCTCAGAAAACTTGACGGCGCGTTAGTGCAAGGGAGGTTTGGGAAATGACCCCGGGAGTTGAGCCCTAGGATTGCATTCATCTGAACTTACATTCTGAATTTACAATTCTGATTACATTCAGTCGAAGCTTTCCTGGATACATATCTAGCCTATGCTACTAAGGCCAGCTCAGGGCTCCTGGCTGTGCAGATCTGTCTTCTGTTTTATTGCCTGCCGGGTGAACTCCGGACTCCCGGGGACGCCTGGGATGAAGGAGGGCATTCGCGCAGGATCTTCAGGGGTCCCACGGGCCGGGGAACTTCCGGGCAAACCCCGGCACATGCTGGCTGCAGAGGAGGTGCACGTGGTCCACGAACTTATCCATGATGTCTTCCTCATCCTGTACGAAGGAAAGAATCGAGTCAAGGCGCAGGATCTTCCCAAGGGTCGTATTGCCAGAACCAAGGCACCTTACCTTGAAGACATCGTCAAGGTCGCAGAGGAGGCGGATCAATCTCTGATTGCCTGCGGCCTCCTTCCACAGCTCCATCTTGATGGTGTCCTTCCGGGTCGCCAGCGCCACCGACGCTCCATGGCAGCAGAACCGGCGATGTTCCCCACCGCGGGAAAACCAAGGAGACCCGAGGGCGAGGAACGACCTCGTCCTTTCCGTGGCTCGGGCTCCAGCTTCGCTGGGTGCCTCCGCCGCTCCTCGAAAGACGGACTCCGCCGTCGACATCGGACAAGGCCCTCTCTGCTTCGCCACATTGTTCTGCGGGGCGGGAGAGGCAAGGAAGAAGAGGAGCGGAGCAAGGCGAGAAGATGTGTCAAGGGGTGGAGTCTGGAGGGTCTTTTATAGGCCTCCCACGCTCCACCTACCCCTTGACGCTACGGCTGCTGCAGTAATGGGAGCGCGTTTTGCAAAAAACTCGTTCTCATTCACACAAGCGACACGAAGACAAGGAGGAAAACAAGATCTTCTTCATTTACAAGGACTACAAGGGGACGATCTTTTTTACAACAAAAAGGTTGGCTCCCATCGAGCAAGGAGCACCGCCGTACAATGGAAGACGCTACTTCCAGAAGTACGTCGTCAAGGCCAAGGAGGAGGTCAACGAGATCTCCATGGCGCCCGTCCGAAGCTCCTCGCCTTCAGGAAGACGAGCTCCCCTCGACCTTGATGTCAGATGAGTTTTCCTCATCTTCATCCTCGTCGTAGGAGCTCGAGCTGCCGCTGCTGCTCTCCATGCAGCACTCCACGCGTCCGCCATCGACACCGAAGATCTTCACGGAGAGCGTCGCATCTCCGTCGTACCGGAACGCCAAGCATTGCCCCCGGGACAGGCGGCGGGCACGGGAGAACGACTTCCACCCCGGACCCAGAAGCATGGCGCCTTCAGTGGTGCGCTCCGCCATGGCCCAGGAGGGGCCATTGGGGCAGCCTTCCACTTGCAGCCAGAAGCCGGAGGGTCCGAATCCTCCGTCGCCATCGCGAAGGAATCCGGCAGGAGAAGCCGGCTGCGAGGCCTGTGGTTCAGATCCACGATGAACTCGACGGCGCGAAGTTGGTATGAACCATGCTCCTAGGAGGGGAGCAGCGGAGCCGCGGCCTCCATGGCCGCCGCGACCGCGAATCCCGCGACCTCGCGGAACAGCTCGACCACGAGTGGAGGGGCCACTCTCCGCAGCAGCTGAAGAAGAACGAGGGCGCCCAACTCCTCTCCTCGCTCTCGCCATTGGCGCTGCCAGCTTGTGGGGAGGCCTGGAGTTGGACTGAGGAAGAAGATGAACAAGAGAGCCAGGGGTGCGCCTCGCTTTTATAGCCGCGGCGGCACCTCTGTCAGGTGTCTCCTCGGTTCTTCCGTTACGGGAATCGAGGGGGCCATCACAGTTATTCTCCCAAGCGGAGTAACGCCAAGACCTTCAAGGCCACCAACGAGCAGAGCAAGGAAGACCAGGTGACGAGGTTATGCTCTGCGCGTACCCCAGCTTAAGGGTACCTGGTGCACGTGATGATCAAAGAAGCCCAAAAGATTAATCGAAGCCCATGAAGGAAGGCCTAAAACGAAGTGTTTTCCAAGTTAGATCAAGTTATAGTCGGTTAAGGCTTTCCATATATGTAACCTTGGTCGGTTATGTTTCCCGAGACCCAGCCTCCAATATAAAGGCTGGGAGGGTGATCGATCAGGCAAGCAATCCATAGCCACCAAACCTCGCGAGATCAGCAGCTTGTCGAACCATTGTAACCCTCATATTCATACCATAAATACAGACAAGCAGGAAGTAGGGGTTTACCTCACTCGAGGGCCCTGAACCTGGGTAAATCCATCTTGTCAGCCGTCGATTCCACCGATACTACGCGTTCTCTACCACACAATCAACCCTAGGTATAGCAACCATGGGATTTGCCGAGGGCACACCTCGACAATTGGCGCCGTCTGTGGGAAAAGGTAGTATTGGGCTCGCGGTTTCGCCGGTTTCATCATCAAGTGGCCACCCGCCGATCGCATCTGCACAAGGTAACTCACCTATCACATCATCAAAAGCAAATCACCGACCACCGCTGCAAACAACAACTCGCCGGCAAGATCGACTAGCATCAATTCAAAAAGCGATCACTCGCCAAAATCTCCAAGGAGGCTCACGCCGCACTCGATGGAAGCTCAACAAGCCTTTGCCGGACTCGAATCAGGTTTGGATATTACAGTTGGAAAATTTAACTTCTTTGTCGATAAAGATGGTGTGCAGGACCTGTTAGATCCACTCGACAAGGAGACACTCGACACGGAGACACTCGACACGCTTCGACTGCAACACCATCCATCTTGGCGCAACATCGTCACAGATCGTCCCGATCCAATCGCCAAGTGACTCTGCAACATCCATGACTCGCAAGAATTCAGTGACGAAGTGGCAAAAGATTTGGAAGAAGCGAGATCGAATCTGCGTACCGCCCAAACAACTCAATCGATTCACTCGACGACATCGTCGACTGCAACGACGCCGCGGGGAACAAGAGAACATAGATGACAACATATACCTCGCCGATCTCAACGGCCCAGAAATCCGTGCCAGCCACGAGATATTCACCTGCGACGCAGACAGCCTGGACAAAGCACTCGAAGATATACTCGATTGCGACAGAAACCCCAGCAAGCAAAGCAACTCCAACATGAGCCTAGATAACGACGCCGAATCCATAATGCGCATTAGCAACACATGGGAGAAGATCGGGTGGTACCGTATCAGGTATACACCGCGAGTACAGCAGAAACGTCAGCAGCTGCAACATGCCGTCGACCTACAGAATACCCTTGCACAGTCACCATGCCTGACGGAACAACCACGCTAACCATCACCGCAGAGATGGCGGAAAAAGTGAGCAAAGTAATCGAAAGTTGCACAATGCTACCAGCAAACGCAACTCCGAAGAGGTATTGACCTTACAATATTTCCAGTGGCAAGAATCGATACGGTTGAAGAACTACCGAGCAGTACTCGAAGAACGCAAGCAAGCCAGCATATCGAGTGCTCGACGAAGAGCGTTGTCTAATTCAACAGGCAGAAACGACCCCGCGAATAGGTCACGATTCATAAACCTCGGAGACGCAGATCGTGCAGCGGTCACTCGAAACCTAAACCCAGCCTTTATGGCAGTCAACGCGGAAGGAGTCCCATACCTACTGAGCCAGCCGGGGCGCTGATGACGCTAGGCACCTATCTCAGAACAATCGAACCTCCTGCAGGAGACCCAAAGAGGGATCAGCACCTCCAACTGTACAAACAACTGGCAATAGCAGCAAAGCCATACAACATCCACAAGCAAACTCCAAGGAGAGACAGATCGGGACCGCGCAGTCGAAGTCCTCGGGAAGGAGCAGTCGAAAAAGCTCACGTCATCATCGATCCAGCAGGAGCCACTCGAGGAGGTCATACAGCACAGCTCAGACTCGGAAGCAGAAATCGGGCCATGTGGAGCGCTATGCTTCACTCGACGGATCCGGGAGGCTCGTATGCCCAAGAAGTTTTCGCTAGCTACCACGCCAAATTCAACTGCAAACAGAGCCATCAGGCTGGCTTAGAAGATTACAGGCTGGCGTTGATGTCAGCGCGTACCACAACCACAGCTATGCAATACATACAACTCATGATGGAAGGAACAGCTCGCGATTGGCTCAAATCGCTACCCGAATCATACTACGATCGTGGGAACACTTCAAAGGTGATTTCATCAAATACTTCGAGCCTCTATGTGAGCGCCCCAAAACCTTCGAGGAGCTCCGGACCTGCAAGCAAAAGTCAGATGAATCTCTGAGATCGTACATACGGCGGTGGACCACCATCCGTAACTCAGTAGGCAACGTATCAGAAGATAGGGCAATCGACGCCTTCAAAAACGGACTCTGGAGGGAAGACTTCAAAGAAACACTTGGTCGAGAAGACCCAAAGACAATGGCCGCACTCATGGTACTCGCAACAAAGTGGGCAGACGGAGAAGATCCGTACGAGGCACTCGACCCTAGCATCACATGAAAATCACGAGGGGGCAGTCGAGACCGCAGAGATAGCTACAGAGATGATCGAAGGCGCAAACGCAAGAATCGTTATCACGACGATGACCATCCAAACTTCATCGCAGCAGGCTTTGTCCAGTCAAGGGACAGCCGCGACCAAACTGACAGACGACCCGACGATCATCGTGATAATCGAGATCATCGACGGACGACGCCGAGGTCGAGACCACCGTACAGACGATCGACGTGACAGTCGAGACCACAGACGCGACGACCGCGATAGCTACAGAAGGCCAGAGTGGCGCAGGCGAGCAGACAAAGATCCTGAGCTCAATCGAAGAAAGATGGACGATTATTGCAGTTCCATCTTTACAAAGGGGATGATGGTAAGCTTCGCTCTAACCACTCGCTGAGAAATTGCAGGGAATTTGATCAACTTGCGATTGAACATATACTGCGACTGCAAAGAGATGGACGTGCACCTCCTCAACTAGTGCAGATTCCATCGCTACATCACAAGCACAGCCTGTTCAGGCATATCCAGCACCGCAACAAGTACAACAAGCACAGGTATATTCCATACCACCGCAAACACAGCCTACTCAGGTGTATACTGCACCAACACCAGCGCAACCGACACCAGTATACATGGTGCCAGCACAACCCGTTACGGGAACACAAATGGCAGCAGCCGTGCACCAGATGCAGCAAGGAGATGAACAAAAATATCCCGTAACTCGCGGGCAGATGAACATGATCCAGCGAGGACGTCCCTCCAATAGAGAGCAAAAATTACACACTCGACACGTCAATATGGCGGTCATGGCACCCCCAGCCATACAATTTTTTGAAAGGATCAGAAACTCCGATTATCTTCAATCGAGAGGACCACCCACCCGCAGTATATCGACCAGGGCATGCAGCCTTGGTACTCGACGCCCAAATCGGAGGCTACGCCATGACCAAGGTCTTCATGGACGGAGGTAGCGGCCTCAACATAATCTTTGCAGATACGCTACGTAGAATGAACAAATCAGTCGAAAATCTGCCAAAGTCCGCAAGTACCTTCCACGGCATCGTCCCAGGCAAAGCAGTGCTCCCAGAAGGCACCATACAACTCGATGTTACGTTTGGAGATCCTACTCACTTCAGAACCGAGTCGATTGAGTTCGAAGTGGTCGATTGGAAATCACAATACCATGCAATACTTGGGCGCCCCACTTTCGCTCGATTCATGGCCGTCCCACACTACGCCTACCTCAAGCTCAAAATGCCAGGGCCAAAAGGAGTCATCACGATCAACGGGAACTTTCAAAGGTCAGATTCATGTGACCGTGACTTCAGCAAAATCTCAGAGATGTACGGGATGGAGCAATCACTCGCCGAGCTTGAGGTCTCCAATGACCGTACACCTCTACCAGAAAGCAAGAAAATGGCAATCGACAGAGGGCTCAAGGTCATCAACGACGCGATGAAGCACAAGGGGCAGGCGAGTGAAGTTCAGAGACGGTCAACATGTCGTCAAGTCACACTAGTATAAAGGGCGCATCTGCGTCAGTTCTATGCATAGATATGTAATAGGCGCATAATATCGGAAGAACCAGCAGGTTTCAGACGCACTCTTTTCCCTTACCAGGGTACCTAAGGGGACTGGAAGGTTTTTAATGAGGCGGCTTGCTGGTCGAAAACATATTTCGAATAAAGATACATGTTCCTCCATATTCCTCATATATGCCTTTTATTGTTTACCCTACTCAAACACTCGGGGGCTCGAGCATAAAACCCAAGCCCACTCGATATACTCGGGGGCTGGGTCAAGCAAAAATATAAAAAACCCACTCGATATACTCGGGGGCTGGGTCAAGCAAAAATACTAAAAAAACCACTCGATATACTCGGGGCTGGGTCAAGCAAAAATACTAAAAACCCCACTCGATATACTCGGGGGCTGGGTCAAGCAAAAATACTAAAAAACCCACTCGATATACTCGGGGCTGGGTCAAGCAAAACTACTCAAAAACCCACTCGATAGACTTGGGGGCTGTCACAAATATACGCATATAAATATTTCGCCACAAATACAAGAGAACATATTTACATTCGGAGAATGCCCCGTTATTCAAAAAGTTTACAAGTTAAGAATCTGGCTCATCCTTTATATCCAGTACAGGACCAAAAAGCTGCTCCTTGCAGCAATCGATGAGTTCCTCAACAGCAGAGCGTGTCTCGATCAAATGTGATTGGGATACAAGTGTGCCAATTGCAGGAGGTCGAATCGCAAAATTTGGCTTACGGTCGCGGATGTAAGCCATAGTGGCGTTGGATCCAAGAATAGCAAGCTGCATCAAAGACTCTTTGACTGATCCGTCACTCGAAAGATATCAATCAAGGGAAACAAGCCTTGAGGTTGAGGCCCTGACGGGAAAAGCGCACAATTTAGCGAGTGAAGATACGTCTGCACATCTCGAGCACTTGGGCGTTTCGCCATACTCGATCCTTCAAAGTAGCAAGTGTGCGAGCGTGCACCTTGTCCAAATAAAAATGCTGCCTGCCAGTAGTTGGTATATCAACAGCTATCGAGGAGTCGATTGACCCTCCTACTTTCCTGCTGGGCATCAGGCACAAAACCTGCAAAAGGCCAAAAAGTTATTGGTCCAAAGCATAATGCAAGCAAATGAAAACTTTTAAGCAAAAATGGTGTCATAAACTCACATTCGAGTTGCCTGTTTATGTGGTCCATCTCGCCAAGAACGTAATCCTCGCGTTGGGTAGCAAAACTTGGCTTGGAACGCAGTAGCTCCAACTCAGATCGAGTGTTTTTGAGTTCTTGCTCTAGTTCACTCACTCGATTCTTCGCAAGAGCAAGTGCCCTCGTATCATCCTTGCTCGACCAGATGTTCGAGTATGAGAAGGAGAAGGTCCACCAGACTCGCATTCTTGTGGCTGGTTCATAAAACGCAACATTCAGAAGCCCAGACACACGAAGTTGCAAAATTCAGATGATTCAGCAAATTTCATTCAAACAAAAGCACCCAAAAGTATATACTAGCATAAACATAAGTAGCAAAAGCATACATGCCAGGTTCGAGTAATCAAATTACAGAGTAAAAAGTTCCTAGGCCTGCGAGATGGATTCTGCCCTAGTTTTACGCGACTGAGCCCTAACAGCTTCAGCCCGGCGCTCCATAGTCTGGACGCAGATTTCGCTCAGACGCGTAGCTGGCTCGGTTACACCCCTGAATGATAGCGGCCTTCCATCAGGCTTTTTCGGGTAGTCCGATAAAGCACTGTCGAAATCGGCCTCTACACCATTGCCTAACAAAAGCCTGAGGGTGTACTCCGAGCCGCGTACCGTGAGTTCGCGGGCAAAATCCGCCACAATCGACGATCTTTCGCCAAAAGCTGCAGCAAGTCCTTCTGCAGTCGAAGGAGCGGCGGCTGTAGGACACATCCCCGCGTGCAAATTGCTAAGGGTACTGGTCATGGTAGCCAGGTCGCCTTTGGTCTTGGACAACACAGACTCGAGTTCCGTTATTGCATCATCGAGTGACAGTGAGTCACTCGATGGCTTAGTGGAAGCCGAGGTGCCTTCGGAACCTTCAAAATTCAGAAAGCAGAAGTTATGAGCAAAAGCCGCTAAAATAACCAAAGAACTACTCACAAAAACAGTTCATTCACCTTTGGCAGCACGGGCCATGCCCAACAGACGTGCAGCAAGCTCCTTATCGCGGCGAGTGGTTGCGTCCTGAGCATCAGTAAGTGCTTTCTTCGATTCAGACTGCTGGGTGGAGAGCTTGGTCTGCAAATCCTGCACTTGTTTCTCCAGGCCTTCCACTTGCTCCTCAGCTGACTTCTTGTTTTCTGCGGAGTTCACAAACATTCTCGATTAGTATCATAACTTCAAAAGAAGGGAAAAGTCTTAGCACAAAAAAAAAACGCTTACGCGCAAGCTCAGTCGAAGTGGACTGCAGGGAGTCCCTCTCTTGCTCCACCCGAACAAAAGCCTGGACCCAAGGGGCCATGGCAGCATACATAGGCTGAAACAAAATACGCATGTTATCGTCGAGTGCAGAAGAAACAAAATTTTCAAGTATAAGTGAGAATAGAAGCAGTCACGTGATCAGTCAAGAGGCAGGCTTGGAGGAGGAAGCCACGGCATCCGCGGTTGGGGCAGCCTTTTCCTTGTTCAAATCAGCAACCGTCAGCTCAGTTGCGTCCTTGGCCGCTTCAAGAATAGTGCCTTGTGCTGCCTCTGGAAGGATGGATGGCTGCGCCACAATCGACGTATCCGCGACTGGAGGCGGAGATGGCGATTTGCCACTGGTATCATAAAGCAAAAATACATGCAATCAAAAAACAAAAACCATACAGGCGCGGCTACAAAAAAAGGAATAGACCATAAAGCAAACCTTGGCTCATCTTCTTCATCGGAATCAGGTTCGTCACCAAGAGCAAAAAACACCCAGTCGAGAGGTGTTACTTGAAGCGGCAGGAGGACGAGAAGCTAGAGGGGAGACAGTCAGGGGATGGCTTTTAGCAGGAGAAGGGATACCCGAATTACCGGTGTCCCCTTGCTCATCCTCTGAACTCGAAGACTCCGGAAGAACCAAACGCTGCCGTTTAGGCTTGCGAGGACCTTGCTCAGCATCTGATTCATCCGAAGCATCCGCCACAATCTGTTCCACCTCTTCCCCTGTTTCTTCTTCGGGATTATCATGAGGGGTCGAGTGGGCAGAAGCAGGGTCAGCAATGGGCAGCTTGGGTTCCTCCTGTACTGTCGTCTCCAAAGTAGGCCCAGCTTCGGGTAAAGGTGGAAGAGAGGTGGCAGTCGAGTGACCCTATGTAGCAAGCACAATCCATAATCATAAGAACGAAAGCAAAAAAGGGTGCAAAGGCAGATGGTGAGGCATAAAAACGACAAAAAGAATCACTTACTGCGGGCAAGGCTTTCTCTGGCCCGTAGGGGACATGCGGGAAGTTGAAGTCGATTTTTGTGGAAGCTTTGATGCTCGTGATCTTCTTCACCTGAGCACTGAGCTCCTTCGGCGTCAACTCGGTGGCGCTCATCCTGATGCTGTCGAATGGGCCCTCATACTGCCACATCGGGTGGGCACGAAGGCGCATGGGCCACACTCGCATCTTCAAAAAAGTGCTGATCAACTGAATGCCAGAAACAGTCTTCAACAACTTTCCAATCTCATTCAGCAAAGGGGTGGCTTCTTTGGCTTCAGCAGGAGAGATAGGGTGGTCCCAGGCCACCGTCTTCTTCGGAGAATTCTCAATCGAAAAAGCCGGAGCACCACCTGGTCGACTGGCACATAGAACCATTTGGTCCGCCAACCTTGGGCAGAGTCGACTGTCTTCAAGCTAAAGTAATGCGAATCGCTTCGCACTTGGATTTGAAATCCACCCACCTATGGCTTCCACAATGTCCAACTGGGGGACACCCCCAAGAAACATTCGCATAGCACCATAAAGCAGGCGATATGCATAATGCTGTTGGGAGTAAGATCATGAATCTGCAAGCCATAGGCGTACAGTATCCCTCGCACAAAATCATGCAAAGGGAGAGAGAACCCGCGGGGAAGGAATTCAGCGAAGCAGACGCGCTCGCCGTTGCGAGGGTCAGGGCGTACCTCCAGACCTGGAGCACGCGTGGCCAGCTGGTCATCTGGCGGCAGCCAACCCTTCTGACGGTACTCAGAAAGGGTATCCTCGGTTACACTGGATCTTGTCCAGTCACCGGGGATCTTCAAAAGCGCATCGGCAGGCTCACTCGCCATGGCCGCATCCTTCCCCTTGTCCGCTGGATCGGTGACGGAGACAGTTGCAGCGGCACGCTTGATCTTCTTTGGCGCCATTGCGCAAGGAGCAAGCAGCGAGGAGCTTGGGAGGCAGAGCAATGGTGTGCGGTGCGCGAGGAAGAAGAGGAACAGAGGAATTGAATGGCAAGTAAATCACAATCTTGCGCAAATATTGCTACTTACCGCACAGCGCAAAACCCATCATAACCATCCGTCTAAATGCACATAGCATCTGGCCGTACACGTGCGAGCGCAGAGAGCAACCGTCGCATCCCACGTCGCCCACTACGCACAAAACCCTAGGAGGTTATGATGGCGTGGCGAAAAATTCGCCACGTCCGGTCAAATCAAAGCTGAAACGGCGTCTTCTGTGGTCAAAACTCTGAACATTGGGCCCACACAGACACGTCTTGTCAAAACGGAGAGCGCATGCCTAAGACGTCACGAATGACGTCAGAGGCAGTGCCAACGTCCACATTTGAGTGGTGGGTTCGAGACTACAATCGACACAAGGATTCGACTAGCAAAGGTACTCCCATGGGAGCATATCAAAAAATTACTTGCGATTGATCATAAAAAAAGAGCAAAATTATTGAGATTATCCTCTACTTCAAGCGAAATAAAGCATAATCTCGGGGGCTACTCCCATGGAGCACTGACGCGCTCCCATAGATTTCAAAGACAAAATGTTTCGATTGACAAAAAGTATTATAGAAGGATGATTTGAGATTGTCCTCTATTGCAAGACAATAAACCACAATCTCGGGGGCTACTCCCATGGGAGCGCTGTCACGCTCCCATAGATTTCCAAACAAGGTAAGCAAAATTTACTCGACTACAGGCTCGATTGAAAGCATTAAGTACTTCACAAAACAAAGAATCAAACTTCATAAATTCCCGAACTAT
The DNA here is from genome assembly GCA_947311845.1 of Poa pratensis. NCBI lineage: Eukaryota > Viridiplantae > Streptophyta > Magnoliopsida > Poales > Poaceae > Poa > Poa pratensis. The sequence continues at coordinate 131,630,967 of CAMZMU010000063.1, read as the reverse complement.
GCCAATCGCAGATGTTTCGGATGCTGCATACGCAAATGCAAAGGTAAGACCCGCCGAGCAATCGAGATGGGCCGAGGGACGCTCCAACAGTGTTTTCCCTTGAAATTTTCTGTGTCAACAGACATGATGAAAATCCTGACGGACGCGTTAGATATCAAAAGTTAAACTGCAGAGCGAATCAGTAAGACCTACAACGGCCTGAGTCGAGTCTGTCCAGTATGTTCCAGCTTCGAGTCCGGGGACTCGAACCTGATTGAAGGCTAGTATGGTTTCGCCCAAATGTGCGGTTAACTGAGCTCGATTTTCGAGTGAGTCAGGCCTACTATGTCAATATCCCTAGGCAAAAATTGCAAAAGTGTTCCAGCTTCGAGTCAGGGGACTCGAACCTGATTGAAGGCTAGTATGGTTTCGCCCAAATGTGCGGTTAACTGAGCTCGATTTTCGAGTGAGTCAGGCCTACTATGTCAATATCCCTAGGCAAAATCTTTCGACTGTGTTCCAGGCTCGAATCCAGGAACTCGAGTCTGACTGAAGATTAGTAAGGTTTTTTGCTCAAGTAAGCAGTTAGATGAGCTCGGTACTCGAGTGAGTCAGGCCTACTGTGTTAATATCCCTTGGTTCACATACGCATATAATCGAAACAAAGGACTACGTCGGATCAGAAGTATAAAAGCAAAGACTATGACGTGCACGATGAAAGGAGCACATGCTCGATTCTTCGAGTCAAGCAAGTACTCGGGGGCTAATGACGAGGTTATGCTCTGCGGGTACCCCAGCTTAAGGGTACCTGGTGCACGTGATGATCAAAGAAGCCCAAAAGATTAATCGAAGCCCATGAAGGAAGGCCTAAAACGAAGAGTGTTTTCCAAGTTAGATCAAGTTATAGTCGGTTAAGGCTTTCCATATATGTAACCTTGGTCGGTTATGTTTCCCGAGACCCAGCCTCCTATATAAAGGCTGGGAGGGTGATCGATCAGGGCAAGCAATCCATAGCCACCAAAACCTCGGCGAGATCAGCAGCTTGTCGAACCATTGTAACCCTCATATTCATACCATAAATACAGACAAGCAGGAAGTAGGGGTTTTACCTCACTCGAGGGCCCTGAACCTGGGTAAATCCAGCTTGTCAGCCGTCGATTCCACCGATACTACGCGTTCTCTACCACACAATCAACCCTAGGTATAGCAACCATGGGATTTGCCGAGGGCACACCTCGACACCAGGTGCCCGGGGACCCACTTTGACCTATCTTTAGGCCATGGCCCCCGCAGCTGGAGCAAGAGCCGCCGGGACCATGCCCGGGGGCTACTGTTGCAACAGTGGAACATGGGGTTCCCCTAGTACTGCCAAACTGGGTCCACCCCATGTGGGCCCAAGATGAAGATGGACAAGACCAAGACTCAAGTCAAGCTGGCGGGTTCACCGTCGGGACACGCAAGGCCTACGTCGACAAAGGGCTCCGGTCCTGGGGACCTGCCGGGTCCCCGAACCAAGCAAGAAGGCCAGGAAGGACCCGAGAGCCCAAGTTCCCGGCAGGAGGCCAGGCTCCCTCTCGGGTACTTCCCCACGTCCCTGTGGATAAGCTCTCCACCTCACCGTAGAAGACTTGGGAAGCAAGGCGAAGGCAGCGCGGGCGGGAAGCACGTCCCGTGGTGGTGTCAGCTCCTGTCCACCCCAAGGCGGACACTCCCACCTAACCCAAAGGAGACGCTAGGCTGAGGAGAGGCCACGTCTCCTCCTAAACTAGATGAGGAGGGTCCTTCACCCCGAAGGCCCCTCGTGCCCCTCACGTGACCCTGTGGCAACCCCTTAGCCTATAAAAGGAGGACCAAGCCACGGTGGAGGGGGGAACAAGGACGAACCAGAGCAAGACTAGACTAGGGCTGCGAAGGTAGAGAGGAAGGTGATCTCCTCCGGGTCAGGATCTGTCCTTCTTCTACCTCCAGCCAAAACCCTTCCGAGTACCCCATCCGGGAGGTTCCATTGTAAGCTACACTATGAAGAACCCATCTATCCAGACATGCAGGAGTAGGGCTTTTAGCCTCCGGGCGGCCTGAACCTGGGTAGCTCCTCGTGTCCCTTTGGTTGCCTGCTTTGATCGTGGAGAGGAGAGCTTGATCTAGACTCCGCCCGAGAAGACGATTCTCAGCCTCCTTCGCGCCCCGTGCCGAACCTAAAAGGGGGTATCCTATACTCCCGGTGTCCGTGCATCGAGACACAACAAATATAACTTTAAATCTGTAAATATTTTATTCATTTTTTGTTATTATCATATAATATGGTATATAATATAACTTTAAAAAAATGCATTAACTATTATCTTTTCCATATTTTTGAATCTAACTAAACTTTCAACATGAAAAGTGTTTGAATTTGAATAAATAATCCAAAATCATTTTCTGTTTTATAAAATAATTATTCTAACTAGTCAAACTATTAACTATTTTGCCATTTTCATTTAAAAAATCATTAACTATTATCTTTTCCATATTTTTGAATCTAACTAAACTTGTAACATGAAAAGTGTTTGAATTTGAATAAATAATCCAAAATCATTTTCTATTTTATAAAATAATTATTCTAACTAGTCAAACTATTAACTATTTTGCCATTTTCATTTAAAAAATGCATTAACAATTTTCTTTTCCATATTTTTGAATCTCACTAAACTTTCAACATGAAAAGTGTTTGAATTTGAATAAGTAATCCAAAACCATTTTCTGTTTTATAAAATAATTATTCTAACTAGTCAAACTATTAACTATTTTACCATTTTCAATTAAGAGTTTATGAATGTAGATAAAAAATTTAGAGCCTTCTACAATACGAGACTATCAAGATTAAATATTTAAATATAGGAAACAATACGAGGCACCCGGAAACCATTTTCAATTTGGTTATTTCTCAAGTCCTGCACAATTGATTTAAATATAGGAAACAATATGAGGCACCCGGAAACAATTTGGTTATTTCTCAAGTCTTGCCCGATTGATTTAAATATAGGAAACAATACGAGGCACCCGAAAACAATTTGGTTATTTCTCAAGTCTTGCCCAATTGATTTAAATATAGAAAACAATACGAGGCACCCGGAAACAATTTGGTTATTTCTCAAGTCTTGCCCAATTGATTTAAATATAGGAAACAATACGAGGCACCCAGAAACAATTTGGTTATTTCTCAATTCTTGCCCAATTGATTTAAATATAGGAAACAATACGAGGCACCTGGAAACAATTTGGTTATTTCTCAAGTCTTGCCCAATTGATTTAAATATAGGAAACAATACGAGGCACCCGGAAACAATTTGGTTATTTCTCAAGTCTTGCCCAATTGATTTAAATATAGGAAACAATACGAGGCACCCGGAAACAATTTGGTTATTTCTCAAGTCTTGCCCAATTGATTTAAATATAGGAAACAATACGAGGCACCCGGAAACAATTTGGTTATTTCTCAAGTCTTGCCCAATTAATTTAAATATAGGAAACAATACGATCGACACATTGAGACATACGATCACATAGCACCGAGACACCTCCTAGCAATCTCGTAGCCTAGGCGAGCGTCCAGAGCGGCATACTTGATGCGATAAAAGCTCAATGGAAACTCTCCCCAACCTAATGCGAGGTTCTCTTCTTCCTCCTTCTTCTTCTCGTCCTCCTTCTTCTTCTTGTTGTTCTTCTTCTTCTTCTCAAGCGTTGTGCCAATAGTAACATTGGCTAGAGTATAGAGACTCGGAAGATTAGGGTACGTTGGGTTAGGGTGAACGGCCCGCTGGAGGTCGACGGCGGACGAAATATGAATTCCGTAAGGCCCCAGCATACGCTGATCGTTGTTGATAGCCGCGCCGCAGAATTTGATGGTTTTGTCCATCAAGAAGTCCTTGAGGGCCTGCGGCACCCGATCAGCGTGGCAAATATGGAACACCAACGTGTCGGTCGCCACGGAGAGTTGCAGGACAGCGGCACGCTGCCTCTCCTCGGGTGTGGCGTCGGTGAACTCGCAGTCGAGGCCCACGATCTTCATCGGTGCGGCGTCGAGGTAGCGTCTCTTGACGTCGCGGATCCATCTCTCCACGGTTGATGCGCGGAGAGTGACCACGACCTTGAAGTGCATGTCGACGGCGTCGTCCTTGTAGTGGTACACCTCGGATCGAGGTGGGGAGCGAGTGGCTCCATGGCGCGCGGCAGCGATTCGAGAGAGAAGATTAGAGAGAGGAGATGGTGCATTTGGCAAATGGCACTGTAGCTCTCTTATATAGAGCTAGCAGGGGAGATGAGGAGGCTGGCCGTACGTGGTAATTAATCCGGCCGGCCATATATGTTTCAACTTCCCAAAATCCATTAAGTGATTTGATCAACTTCCAAAATCGTCTTTTCATTCCCCGTGTGATCAACGACCAGCGTGGAAACCCAAGGGTCCTCGTTTGAACATCTTTAGTCGCGGGTTGTATGTAGGACCGGGACTAAAGGGTCCTCGTTTGAACGAACTAGCCGCAGACGCCTTTAGTCCCGGTTTGAGACCTTTGGTCCCTACCGGCCGCGACTAATGCTTGCCGTACGCTTCGGCGTTTTCGGGGCGACGTGTCCGGACCATTAGTCGCGGCCCAGTCCGCGGCCGGGACTAATGGCCCGGACGAAAGGCCTCTTCTCTACTAGTGGATCGTTTGCATTTGTAGTGTCAGGGTCTAGGCTCTAACTAAGATGTACCTTAATATGTTCTCATGGGGAATGCTCGGCCTCTGCATGGATCGATGCATGTAGCTTTTTATTGTTTTATTAGACTTCAGTTATTATTACATCATGGGTCGCACAGGGGCGAAACATATATGATATGATCCCCAAACTCTACTTTATCTTTTTCAATGTTTTCTCTAAAGGTTTTGTCAATTTTTGCCTGTCTACATTTGGAAATAAATGTTATGGCGCGTTGATACAATCGTGTAGTCTGAATAACTGTATGCGCTTGCAGAAATATGTCATATGCTGGTTTGAGCGGCGACATATCAAATCATTTTGGTGATCTCAAAGATCTTCAATATTTGTAAGCAGGACGTTGTAAGTTGATTTTTACGTTGAATTTTGTTAGGGAAGATGTTCATGTGTGCTTTATCTCTTATTTTAGGGATTTATCGTACAATAAACTGACAGGACCAATTCCGAATGTTCTTGCACAACTACCTGCTCTTGTGCTGCTGTAAGCAACTTTGAATTATATGCTTTGTTTGATACCTTTGATAATAATTAAAAACAATTAATTTTGAAACATTTGCTTTGTTATCAATGCGATATGGTTCTTTAGAGATTTGACAGGCAATCAGCTTAATGGATCAGTTCCTTCAGATCTTCTGAAGAGAAGTCAAGATGGCTCCTTAACTCTAAGGTTAATTCATGCTATTTAGTTCTTCCATCATTGCTTTCACATTTGCTTGATCGAAATTGCTAATGGATTCTTCTTTCCGGCAGATACGGCCAAAATCCAAATCTTTGCGGCAACAGTACCTCTTGCCAGCCCACAGGAAAGAAGAAGAACTCTATGCTTGCCCTTTATATTGCTGTTCCCATAGCTGCAGCTGTTGTGACAGGAGTACTGCTGATTTTCATAGTGAGAAAAAAGAAAGGTGGCTCTCGGCATAAACAGTACATCGTTTATAGTTCAACATATATATGTTCTCTAGTGCAAGCAATATTTTTTTCTTTCAATAAAGTTGCAAGAAATATATAATGGGTAACACTAAATCCGTACTTTGATTTCAAAGGATGGGCCAGGTGCAGCAAAGGACACGGCCACCAGCAGCTGGACAACCGCCGGTTCACATACAAGGAACTGGAGGTCATAACGGATAACTTCAAGATAGTACTCGGCCAAGGTGGCTTCGGCCCCGTTTATGACGGATTCTTGCAGGATGGTACTCATGTGGCAGTCAAGCTCTTATCCCAATCTTCCAATCAGGGCATTAGAGAGTTCTTGACAGAGGTAAAGTTTGGTCAAGTATAATTAACTAGGGCATGTACTACATACTATGACACATATTTTTCTTGTCGCTCAGGCTCAGACATTAACGAAGATTCATCACAAGAACCTTGTCTCCTTGGTTGGTTATTGCAAGGATGGGAAGTATTTGGCTCTTGTCTATGAGCATATGTCTGAAGGAAATCTCGATGATAAACTTAGAGGTGTGCTACTCCATCTGTATGCATAACATTAATTTGGAATTTTCATCTCAAGTTCCAGACACTACTGACGTCAGATGATCTTCTGCAGGGAGAGGCTGCAACGTTGTATTCTTAATTTGGAGACAGAGACTCCGTATTGCACTGGAATCTGCACAAGGTATTTTTTTTCTCATTTAGAATCTGTTGTTGTTTCTGTATATCTCTCTGTTTGGCTAGAACTTTGTATATGGCTAGTCTGTATCATGTCATTGTCGATGATACGATGTGTATGTAGGACTCGAGTATCTACACAAGGCGTGTAGCCCGCCCTTCGTGCACCGTGATGTGAAGACATCAAACATCCTACTGAATGCAAATCTGGAGGCCAAGGTTTCTGACTTTGGCTTGATGAAAGCTTTCAGTCACGACGATGATACCCATGTATCCACCGCTCGAATAATTGGCACGCCGGGCTATTTTGCACCTGAGTAAGTGATAGCTATCCTTATCCTTACTGCGTTATGTCCATTTCGACCAGACTCTATCCATTTTGACCCGTCTCTATATCCTCTTCCGGCGTGACTTGATTAACCGTATAGGTACGCGATGACCCGACAACTGACCGAAAAGAGCGACGTGTATAGCTTCGGCATCGTGCTACTAGAGGTGATCACAGGACACTCTGCCATCCTACAATGCATAGAGCCCACCCATATTGTCATGTGGACACGACAACGCCTTGCGGGGGGCAACATCAAGGAAGTGGTGGATGCGCGCATGCAAGGTGACTACAATGTCAATGGCGTGTGGAAGACCACAGATGTTGCACTCAAGTGCACGGCGCTAGATCCAGCACAACGACCAACAATGAATGAGGTGGCAACCCAGCTCCAAGAGTGTCTGGAGCTAGAGAGCTAACGGCACACCATCGGCAATGCCCATAGTGTTGGAAATTTAACTTAAACCCAAAACAATTTAGCATTTCACGCTATTGTCCGTTTTGACATTTAGAAGTAGTTCCAGTTTCTTCGAAAAGAGGACACGACCTCGGCCTCTGCGTTAATCAATGCTTGCGGCCTTAATTTATTTGTTTCATTATTGGAAAGTATTGAGCCGAGAGTACAGTTCATGGAAAATAGAGTCGATACATGTATCAATCATCTAAAAAGAAACATAAACAAGCTAGACCCTAAGAGCATCTCTAGCAGCGCCCGTAAACCACGAAACCATAAACACGGTTTGCGGCTCGCATTTTAGGCGTTTCTGCTCACAAATACGCATGGCGCAGAATAGAAACCGTAGCTAGAACTGTAAATTTCGAAGAAAAAAATAGATTTTGCGGGAACAAACGCGAGTTCATCATCGATTCATCGCATACAGATGATCTCATCGCATTTTACACAAAACTACGCTAAAACCAAACTCTAAACTAGTCTAGTCGCCGCCGCCCTAACCCTAAACCCAAAATTAGGCTCACCGAAGCCACGGATGCGGCGGCAACGCAGCGGCGGAGGAGCTTCACTCCTCTTTGGAGGAGACGAGGTCGAAGACCATCACCGCCTCCCTCTGCCACTCTGCCTCCTCCGCCTCCCGCCGGGAGCGCAGCAGCGTCACCGCCACGGCATGCTCGAACTCGCGAGGGAGGTGTCGAAGGATGCGGCGTCGTAGTCCTCCGGCGAAGGAGCTGCTCGCGCCGATGGAGGAGCTGCCCTCGCCACGGCGGAGGCGCTCGCGCTCCCACTTGAGGCGGTCAAACTCCTCCACCTCGCGGACGCGGAGCGACGGCGGCACCAGCAGGTGCAGATTGGTCCACTTGCGCCCACTTCGCTTCCGCGCGCCGTTGCTCCGAGCGTCGGAGTAGTCGCCGCCAAACTTGTCGCCGCCCGGGAGCTCGGCGGACTCCCTCTTTGGCGCCATCGGAGCTCGAAGGGCTCGGATCTGTAGATGTGGCCGACGAATCGCTCGTCGGAGGCAGCGGAGCGCTCGGCGGATTTCTCGTCGGCGGCGGTGGGGAGAAAAGGTTTGGGAACTGAGAATGCCCCCACGAACAACATATACGAGGGCTAGAGGCTCGGATTCACGGGCGCACGTAAACGGTTTACGGGCTGGGCCATCTTTACAGACATTGTTTGCCCCTTTTACGGGCTGGGCCATCTTTACAGACATTCAGCCCGTAAAGCCGCTAGATTTTTAAGGGTTTGCCCCTTTTACGGGCGCTGCTAGAGATGCACTAATATGATAGTCAACTAGCAAGAAACGATGTGTCCTATCTGAACAAATCCTGTGAATCCAATTCCACCGGGCTGCACCCAGAATCCATGTGATTCTGCTTGTCCACCGACTGGAGAAAGGACCATAAACGGATCCAACGAGTAGCCTGGGGTATAAGATGCAAAAATGGAGAAGCTCTAGGTTTCTAAACAAAAAATAATTGTGAATACACCATATAGTCCATCATAAAGCACAAACTACCACCCAGATTTAAACTTTTATCATTTTTATCTATACCATTCAAATAGTTTCCGAGCAAATTCGTTATATTAGTTGTAGGTGATGAATTAAAAGCCATGTGCACAATGTGCCAAATGATAGTAAATGGACAAGATATAAAAAGGTGTTGAATCGATTTATCGTCATTTCAAAACAACATTTCGTTCATCCTGTCCAGTTCCTTTTTTGCCAAATTATTTTTGTCAATAGAACTAATAGAACTTATGTTAGTGGAAGCACATGGAGATCTAGTTCTTCAGCGGTAGCTTCATTTCAAAATATATCTACCCAAAAAATGCTTGTGTTCATTCATGTGATCTAAATATATAGACTTGACCAAAAGTAACACAGATGGAGTTAGTTTCCAAAAAAAAAACATCAGGATGATCAACTAAGACAATGCCCATCAAACGTTGAACCAAATGTGACCAACTTGTCCATTTGTTACCCATTAAGCCCGTCTGAAATCAATACTTAGAGAAGTTTGAGCCATAACACTTGCCACTGAAACTTGCTTTCACTAGACAATATTATACAGAGATGGATATTGATGACATAACGTTCATCAACCAGCCAAGTTTCCTCCTAAAAAGGTTACTGATACAATTTCCTATTTCAGAAGAACCTCTACCAAAGAAACTCCTCGCTCTCTCTCTCTCTCCCCTCCCTCCCTCCCTCCCACCCTCGGTACCTCTCTCATGGATGGAATCGACGCGGCAAGGAAAACCGTGTCAGAATCAAGCCTGAAGTACTACATCAAAGGTTTAAATCCTCACCGTGAGAGAACCGTGCTAGCTTCGATCAGATTCACACCTAGCCTCCCCTGAAGCATAACAATCCAACTCCCCTGTTGCCAGCATGAGTGCGTGCTCGCAATTGACACAATCATCGTTGCCAAGGCCACCATCGCCTGAGACGATCCCCACTCAAACACATCGGCCGCCGTCATTAAGTGTGTGTTTAAAACAAATCGTTAGGTATATATTTTTGTTGTATTGTTTGTGCATAAATTCTCATCTCATGTTGCATTTATAAGTAATACTTTATAATGAAATGCTTATGTCTATTATATTGACTTGCCTTTACTTTATTGATTGTGCGAATTGACAGTTTGTATTTTCCCTCGGTTATAACTCGGTTGGCGTAGGCCCGCTTCTTTCTCTAACCCATGGGCATTTGGTATTACTGAAAAATTCTAAACCACGTTGGGTGAATTCTCTAGTGGTTGAGACATTTCTTTTATGTGTTGTATTTCCTGGTGAGTACTTTTTTTCTGTGAGGCTTTCTCTCCCTTTTTTTCGAAAAGGGTCACCCAGCCTCTGCATCGAAAAGATGCATACGGCCGCTTTATTAATTTTATTCAACATAGCTGGCAAAAGCCTTAGAACGAACGAATACAAGCTGAACCCTCCAATGGTGAAACACCACAAACTAGCACATAACGACATGGTGAACGGGGACTTGTTCCCCGGCCATCAGCGTCGCCGGCTCCTTGGCTAACTCAGAGATAGCGCCTTGTGCACACGCTCCAGCAATCGCCTCCATCCTCTTCCTCGAACCCAACTTCAGCATGCCGATCGGAGCAAAGACTCTTGCCAGTCCTGCCGCCGATGCCACCATGACACCAGGCAACGCCTCCACCCTGTGCAAGTCCACCAAACCGGACCATCGTCGAGTCTCCGCTGCACCACGCCGCCAAGACCAGCCGTCTTCGTCATGGTCGGTGAAGCTCCACTCCACCGGTAGAGCACTCCAGGCATCACGTGTTCCAAAACAATGCCCTCAAGAGGGAAAGCGACACTGAAAGTGCCGCCATCGTCCGATCCGGTAACACCAGATCTTGGGTTTCCCCATGGAACAACCGAGCGGGAGGTAGAAGAATCACAGCAACGACACCTTCAACAAGGACACGACGCCCACGGGCGCCACCATCGTCGGCTCCGACCTGGAGCCCGGCTCTCACCGGCCATCATCCACACCTTCAGATCCTTCGAGCAACCAGATCCGGGCATGACCAGCACACCCAAGATCCGTCGCCGTCCGGATCCACCCCGCAGCTCGCCCGCAAGGGCCAGACCGCCGGGTCCGTCGCTGTGCGCCTGGAGGGCCGGAGATCCGCGACTTCCGCCACGCCGTCGAAGAAGATCGACGTCGCCGTGGCGCCCGGCGGCCGTGCCACGCCCGAGATCGGCGGCGCCAACCCGCGCCGGCCCGTCAAACTCGAGGACGAAGAGGTCCCCCCCGCCGCCGGCCGCGCCCAGCCTTTTCCTGGCCGCGCCCGTGATGGCAGCGGGGGAGGGAGGAGGGGGGAGATGGGGGCTAGGCGGCGGCGGCTAGGGTTCCCTCCCGGCCGCCGTGCGGGGGCGGCGCGAGAGGGGAGAGGGGAGGGGAGGGGAGGGGGGAGGGGGGAGGAGAGGGAGGCTTTCTCTCCCTATGCTAGGTTACTGGTCATGATTGTTTCATAGTTGTAACACGGTAAACTCACTCTGCTGGACTAAAGCATGTTTATTAATTTCGATATGCCTATGTGACTATTTCTTTTCTACATGTCTTGTGATGGATTTGGATTACCTTAATTTGACTAATAAGATAATCACCTCCATGGACTAGATTGAGTAACGTAGTGTCACTTTTCAAACTTAATCAAGCATAACCATGCATCATTTTTAAGGGAGAACCCCGATGCATTTGCCTATCAAGTCTCGTGTTGGCTCTACTCCATGATCTACGAGGGTCTCGGAAGGTTAAATCCTATAAAAAAAATATAGGTAGAGAATTGTCTTCACCTTGTCACATGGGCAGGCCCGTTGGGTAGTCCGGTAGTCCAACATGAGTGTCCTGGTTCCGTGAACCATCTTGAGAGTATAGCTTGTTTGGTCTGCCGGAAGGTTCTAGTATTTATGTACCGGCTAAGAAGAAAAGTTTCAATTCCTGGATAAAAACATGTAACCTCTCGAGAGTTAAATCTAGTGACTAGACTTGTCCCAAGGTGAAGAGACAAAAGTTTGATACCTTCACACTATACGTTTGGTACTGTCGTGTTTGTAGAACTTATAAAATTGATGCTACTTTAATAAGGTTGTTCCTTGAAACGACGCGAGAGAATGATATGCCTAAGAACGGAATGTGTGTATATGAACGAGAAGAGCCTAGTAAGAGCCTAAGAATGAAAGTTGATATTGTGAGAAATGACTATGTCAAATTACTTGTGTTTTATTCTTCCCTACAAAGGTAAGAAGGTAAGTTAAGTCCATCCGTTAAGCATGTACTTATCAGTTGTACTTGTAGAAAAGGTAAATCACCCTGCTAAACTGTTATACAATATGTGCAGGACCATGAAAAAATAAAACTAGCACAATATTGCTATACTCAGTGGTGCAAGGCCAAGATGCAAGTGGTACTAACAGATCAAAATCAAAGGGACGAGTACATGAAGTTAACAGATCAAAATTGGTGGTACACTGGTACTAACAGATCAAAGGCTAGTACCTGTATGCAAGAGCTAGTAACGAATCAAAATCCAAGAAGTGCATGAAGAACTAGTAGTTTACGATCTCCCGTACCTCCAGATGCAGCAGTCGAGCAGGAGAACTTTAGCGCTTGTGGCCGTCGGCAGCGTGCTGCGTGCAGATCAGAGGGACTGAGAATATCAGCGAATGGAGAACGTCGGCAGCAAGACGTACGTCGGAGACTCGGAATCGAGGGGCGTCGGCGTCACATTCACACCGGCAGGCGTGATGGTGCCCAGGGTACCATCTTGACTCCTGAGTTCTTGACGGAGACTGATGAGGCATTGGCATGTACTAGGTAAATCGGTGCGGCGACACGCCGCGCCCGTGGCACAAGTTTTGACATTGACATGAGCTTGAGCAGTTTTTAGATGCAGCCAACCCCATCAATATTAACATTGTAAGAAAATGCACTTTGGATTAAATTTCCATCCGTAAAATTAGATGGATCCATGCTTACTCCAATAAAAATATATGTCCATCTTAATTTGATATTCAACTGGTAAGCTACTTAATTTACTTTTTTTACATCTACATAGTCCATATTAAACAAAAGAATCTCATTTGCTTTTCAGTCTTGAAAATATTTTCTTGGGAAAATTTTATCCTTTGTTAGCCAATCTTGAAGAACAAATCAAAAGGACCAGATAATGTCTCACAAAATATTACATTTTGATCAAATTCATGGAAAAAATTACACAAAGGGTGCGGTCAAATTCTTATATACACAAAAGATTTGAAGTCATTCTCATCGATCTGCATAAAACCGCATAGATACATTCAGGGCATTTAGCTTATCACGCCTAGGTGCCTCCTTGCCGAACCTCTGTACGCATGAATGAGCCGGCAGAAGTTCCGGGTCTCATGTAGCCAGCTCGGCAGCTCGCTACGGGTTGAAGACGAAGAAGCTAAACTAAAGCTAATGCTACCTTCGAAAAAAAAAACCTTAACCTGATGAAAAATGAAAGTACATAAAGTTTACAGTAAAGATTGAATTGAACTCTGAAATTTAACCAAGTGAGATGTGCACGTTCGTATAGAAACTTCAAAATCTTAAGCCACAATAAAGATTGAAGTGAACTCTGAAATTTAACCAAGTGAGGTATGCAATTTACTACAAAAAATTCAAAATCTTAAGCCAGATGAACTGTTAAACTTAACAGTGTTAATGCATGCATGGTCTGCAAGCTGCAAAATCTTAAGCCAAAGTCATATTTGTCATTTTTGTTCATTTTTTCATTCATCTGATTGTCCATGAGATGAACAACGGAGGATATCAGAGGCAAATTAAACATTAGAGCATACAAATGAAATACCAATAGGTGTAAGGAAGTAAAATCAACGAACCAGAACTGGAGCTAGTTCATAGTATCATGAGCTATGAGATAGAGAAGGAAGTTGGAAGCAACCAAAATTTGGAAAAAAAATGTGCGTACTACTTTGTGAAGCCCCTGAAGAAGCGATGTGATTCAGTAAAGCTACTGAAACCAGGATCACATGCATCGAAGAACAAAGATATCTTGTAAGCCTTAGTGAAAGGAACAAAAATCACAAAGTAGAAGAGAAAGAAATAAGCATATGTATCGAATTGGAACCTTCATAGCCAAATCTCATGTTGAATAACATAACCAGATGGTTAATCATTTTCCTGTATATATATCATTTTACTACAAAAGTTCGGTTTGTGTTGCTATAATACTCTGAATATGGGAACACAATAATAAAACTCTGATCATGAGAGCTCAGCTATCATATATATGAATACTGCTACAATACTATAGAAGTTAAAACCGTTTCATTAGCCAATAGTTCTATGGTGATTTCGATTTATACTTTTGGTGCCTCTAATTACACCTCATAGTTTATCGAAAAAATGTACAGAAGTACATCAAGATTACTCTCAGTAGCCCCTTCTGAATGTCCTACAATCATGCGGATAAATGATGTTCAAAGTATCCTATGCTCTTCGATCAGATCCATCACTTATGTTACCCAAAAATTCAAGAGTCTTCATACATACCTTAATATCCCATCAGTTATCATTGCATGACACAACCAACGGATCAAACTAATTATCTCTTGCCTAGCTATTCCAAATAAGAAATTATGGAACTTTGTTTGACCAAGCAAAAAGAGAGAGTATATTGGTACCTCTTGTTTGAGTAGTCTAACAGAAAACAGATCAAGGTCATTACTGTAATATATGAGTTTCTTCTAAACTGGAGGTATTACAAACCACAAGCGTGAAGCATTCCTGTAAGTAAGCATATGTATGAAAACTTCCCTTAATGATCACATTTGAAATGTGTGAAGCAAAGTAAAAGTTAGTGCCTAACCCACTAAACAAAAAAGTACAGGAAGCAAGGAACAAAGTTTAGATCCACAAACGACTGTTGTGCTACTTGATCAAGGCAAGGAAGAATGCACTACATAAGCATTCTAACGTTTAATAAAGGAATATAATAAATGAACCATTACAATAACTGAGATAAAAGAAAAGAACACGGAGCTCATGTGAGTACTTAATAAGAGTCAGAATTTGCTCATGATAAAAAAGAGAGAATTCCTTATTTGACCCTTCCTTAAAATCATCTTCCCTATTTGGCCCTAGAAAAAAAATTCTTCCCAATTTGACATCTTAATTTCATTTCTTTCCTAATATGGCCCTCTAATGCATTTTGAGCATTAAAAAGACTCTTTTGCCCTTGATAAATTATGTGATAGAAATTTATCTTTAATTGTTGGTAAATGCCGCGCTGCGCTATTTGATACACATATGTACCCTTGGTTAGCAAAGCAGCTGGATGGATGTTGTGGTGTCTTGCACGCATACAAACACGTAAAAGCAGGTGGATTGTTGGTTAGCTACGCACGTACAAGCAGGTAGATGCATAGTCAGTTTTTTTTTTAGAACAAGATACATGGTTAGCTACGCACGGAATCTAGCATGCACGGGGCGTCGGCCAATGGATTTGGTGGTGCCGGTCAACGCAAAGCAAAACGCGGGCGGGCGCGAGCGCGAGGAGCCGATGGATTTTCCTATTGCGAGCGAACGTGGGCGAGCGGGCGCGAGCGCGAAGAATAGTTTTTCCGGTTGTACTAGCGCAGCTACGGTGGTATTTATCAACAATTAAAAAGAAGTTTCTATCACATAATTTATCAAGGGCAAAAGAGTCTTTTTAATACTCAAAATGAACTAGAGGGCCATATTAGGAAGAAAGTGAAGTTAAGGTGTCATATTGGGAAGAAAAGTTTTTATAGGGCCAAATAGGGAAGATAATTTTAAGGAAGGGCCAAATAAGGAATTCTCTCGATAAAAAATGCCGGTTTGCTTGAAAAGCACAACTATTGGATTCTGAATGTTGGACCAACCTAATAACGATAGTGCACTGGCCGTCAATGCTAAACATAAAAAATAAGTACTTTAATCTCCATATCTGTTCCAATAAAAAAGAACCAGCAATAGGGTCTGCTAGGTAGTCCTACATTATGATGTGTTAGAAAACAGAGGATTTTGTTTTCAAGCATAAAACAATCCAATTTTGTAAAGGATAAGTTAGTACGAATTGGAACAAAATCTATTTTGCTGAGACCTGTAATGATTATCTATCTATAATAATGTACTTAAAGCTCACCTCTTCCTAGCGGGTTATCAAATTAAACCTATCCTAAAATGTAATGTGGAGTATCATAGGTATTGAATGCTAAAATAATAAGAGAAGGATGGCCTTCAGATAAAATAAATAAATGCATGTAGCCGGTCATGTAAAAGGAATATAAAACATATAATGTATGATTCGCTTACCATGTTATATTTGGTAAACACAACGTCAGACCTGAGCTTGTTCGGAGTACTATTTTTAAGTTCAGAGAACTAATTTCTTAGAGAATTTGTAAACCGTGAACTGTAATCCTGCACTATTCTTAGAGAATTTGTAAACCGTGAACTGTAATCCTGCACTAAGACTCCTCAATACAGCTGAAGAAGAGAAGAAAAACATACCAACATTAGAAAAAGCTGCACCTAAATAGGAAGATGGTGTAAACCCAACGCATTGAGCTGAGGTAGAACAACCAGCAGACACAGTAGAGGCAACATCACCTGAGAAAGAAAAAATATGAACATCGAGATAGAGATGAAGAAACATAAGCTACCAAAAGAAGCCAAACCTACTCATGGATGCAACCGGAAGGAGAACGAACAGCAAAATACTTGCGGAGACGTCAGGTTGCCACTTGCCCAAAGTAATCTCTCGCCTTCGCGCAACTTGCTCTGCCGATAAGGAGGCAGGATAATGCTCATTCACCACAGAAATCCCGACAGGAGGATGAACAGAAAAGCCATGAAGACCCAAAGGCACAGCAGAAGGGAGAGAAGTGCCAATAGACTGAACACCAACAGAACGACGACCTGAGCATCTTGCCAAAGCGCGAGCTGACGCGGAAGCAACACGAGTCATCGGTACAAAACCTTTAAATGGAATACTAAGGTCGGTTCTATCTCCTGTCCATTCAGCATAAGGAACCTCACCAACAACAACAACTGCGTAAGAAAAGCCCCCAGTTTCATCAAAAGCTTCTGTTGTGCATTCCTCATGCACAACTTCAGTTTCCACTCTCACAAACCTAAAGCAGAAAATGAAATAAACGGTCATATCTTTGTTTTGTAGTATGTTGCAATGCTAATGGTTCTAGAAAAATATTTGATGTGTTATTATCACTTCACATGTTGGCTGTCAGATGTATAAGTATGACTAAAAATAATATATAACAAGTTATGTAATAATTTTTGCGATATTCAGTGCCAATAGCAAATATATCACACAACACAGATTTCTACATATCTGAAATACTTCGAGTTGTTTGCCTCATATCTGAAAATGTGTATGCAAGAGGTGAACACATACAGACATGGTGTCTGTTTCTAAAAATACAGAATTTAATAACAAAGCATCCAGATTTTAGAAGAAAAAAAATCATTTAGAGTTGTCTTCCTAGCAGTGATAGTCATACTTAGAAGTTTATTTACAGTTAGCTTTCAATCAGTAATCAAGAATGGTATGTACTAAAATGTGAACAATCCAGGTTTGATTTTCCGCTCATCAATGTAAAATCGACAAACACGGAGACCACATTGTAAAACTCTAAGCAATAGATTCAGCTGAATTGGATACCAAAATCTGAAACAACTGAGAACATATAGATTTTACCAGCTACTTTGGTAGCACTCTGGAGCAGTGTAGGGGCTCCCAAAAGATTCCGGATCAGATGAACCTTAATCAATCAGCCTCGCAACACCGCAATCCGCCAGAACATGTTCGAAGCCTTCCTCTAGCATGATATTAGACGGCTTGAGGTTGCAATGTAGTATCGTGGGGCTGCACTTGAAGTGGAAGTACCTCAATCCCTTGACCACACCGGCCGCAATCCTGTTCCTGGTGTCCCAGTCGAGGCTCAGCTGCTACGACCTCACCCTCTTCATCACCTCTTCGAGGCTGCCCCCAGGAACAAAGTCCTAGAACAGCGAGAGCCGGTCGGGATCACGGACGAACGCCTTGAGGCTCATCACGTTGAGGTGCCGCACCAGGGCAAGCACCTCCAGCTGCGTCTTCACCCTCCTCATGTCAGACTTGGACACCACCGCCCATGACGGCGAGGCTTCGGGGCGGCTGGCTACGTATGCCATGGAAGAGAGAGAGAGTGAAGAACTGAAGATGAAGCAGAACCTCGCCAGGAACCCGACGGAGTGGACTGCAAGGTCGGGGGAGGTCGAACGGCGAGCAGAGCGTGACCCACCGCGGCAGCCGGAGCGGACGAAGGCCGGCTTGATCTGCTCGATGGCGAGCTTCCCGGGATGCGAAAATCGCGCAGGAGGTAGAGGAGCTGGAGGTGGACCTTCCTCTGGCCTTCAATCTGTCTGGGTCGGGCAGAGAGACGATGGCGAGGCATAGCGTGGGGGAGGTCGGCGCCGATCGATTAGAGGTAGCCGCGGAAGAAGGCGAGGCTGGGGTCGGGGAGGAGCGACGGGTCCTTCCGCAGGTCGGCCACCCGCGACGGATCCATGGCCGCCGGTTGCCAGAGCGTCGCCGGCGGCGAGAAAACGCGGCGGTCGGAGGGAGGCCACGGCGGCGACGATTCCGGCGGACTTCGGCTGCCTCAGCACACGAGAGTGAACGGAGATGGAGAGCACGCGGTGGCCGAGCTCCCGTTTGCGTCGATCTGTCCGGGGAGCAGTGGTGCGGCGGCTGCGCGCGTCGGCGGCGGCGGCGACGCCGGGGCCGCGCGGGAGAGAGAAGGAGAGGGGGAGGATGTGAGGGCATTTTTTCATCGGGGTTCTTGGGTTTGTAGGAATTTTCAGTTGGGTCCATCTTCGCGAGGAAACGTGGGCTGCGGAGCAAGGTTTGGATTTGCGAGAGGCGTTTTTTGCAAAAATGGCACGGTGACCGGCTGAAACCGGCGCGACCGGCTGGCGACCGGGCGACGTGGCGCAACGTGATTGGTAGAAAGTCGACTGCTGCAGTGTCGCGTTTTCTGGGGACGACGTGGCCACATCTGGACCGTCCGTCGCGGCGATCGGACGGCCAGCGATACTTGCGCGACGTGGACAGCGGGACTGGGCGAGAATCTGTCCAACTTTTATATATAGTACCCATACCCATACCCATACCCATGGTCTCCCGTCGACTGTTCAACTCCTGTCGATGGGCATTTTGTTGTTGGGCCTGAAAATATTGGAACGCAAGGGCGCGAAGCCGCCATCTAAATTCTCAAATTAGGGGCTGTACGAAAATATCGAGCTCTATCTTTTGAAACGAAAAATATCGAGCTGTATCGAACTGTTCGAGTTCGGTTCGGCAAAGCTCGCGAGCTTGACTGCAGGTTCGAGCTTGGTTTGTTAAAGACTCGAGCCGAGCTGTGAGCGAACCGAGCTAGCACAGTTTGTCAAGCCCGAACTTTTTTGACAGGCCTAATTGCTAACTTATGGACTTATGCTATGCCTGTTGTTTTATTGAGGACTTGCGAGTGCATTCAGAGTAATTACCGGGCTTATTCATGCAAGAACCTACAGCTTGTGCATTTGTGTACCCACCATATTTTTTTATAGAAAAGGAGGGTGTGCCCCCAGCCTCTGCATACAAAGGATGCACACAGCCGGTTTTATTAATATGGAAAAACAGCAAGCACTAGCTTTACAAAGAAATACATTGATCAACCAAAAGATCCACCGTCCATGCGAAAACTCGCTGCACCTACAAACTAGATGAAGGGGTGGACCAATCGGATCCAATGCCCTGACCTCACACACCTGCACACATCATCTAAAACCGGAGGCTTCAACTAGGCCGCCCGACAGAGCGCCAGACGCACAAACCGGTCCAGCCGATCCTCCGTGCATGCCACATGCGCACAACAGAAGCCGCTGCCACCATCTTCCGCCATCCCATCTTCAGGAGCGATCAACGCGATGACCTGGCAAGGCCTTCCATCGGCACCGCCACGGCGACAGAAAGCTCCACCAACCTGCGTGAGTCCATCATCACACGCCCGTCGACGAGGCCTGCGGCGCCACGCAACCAAATCCTGCTGACGTCGACGTGGTAGCTGGAACACCGCTCCACCTCTTGCCTCTTCCATCCAGCACTGCTCCATGAACGATGCCCTCAAGAGGGAGAGCGATACTGCAGCGCCGCCATCATTAGGGTTTCCCCCGGAGCAGGACGAGTGGTGCAAAGGCGATGCCTTCAGCAAGGTAACGACATGGAGACGCCGCCATCGCCCGCCCGCCACGGAGCTCGGTTTTCACCGGCAACCACGTTTCCCCAACTCGTCGCCGGGACTAGATGTGGTATCCAAACCACAACCAGCCAAGGCCGACCACCTTCGGCGAAGAAGAAGGCTGCCGCCACCATGCCTAGGGTTGCGCCCCTAGGCGTCCTCGTGCTGCGGAAGAAGCCCAATATCACATCCGCGTGCCGTCACCGAAGCACCAGTACGAGGGCAGGAGGATTCTGAAACCCGCCCGGCCCAATGGCCCCGATCGGGCCCGGTTGCCGCCGCCGCCACCGACGAGCGCCGCCTGCTTGATGGCGTGAATCACATGTTCGTTGGGAGACCCCAAGAGGAAGGTATGATGCAATCTAGCAGCAAGTTTTCCCTCAGTATGAAACCAAGGTTATCGAACCAGTAGGAGCAGCAACTCTTCAGAAGGTTGTCAACGGCGAAATATGATGCTGCGCAACACAGGGATTCCGGCGCTGACGTGGAACCTGCACACAACACAATCAAACTACTTTGCCCCAACGAAACAGTGAGGTTGTCAATCTCACGGCTTGCTGAAAACAAAGGATTAAACGTATGGTGTGGAAAATGAGTATTAAATTGCAGAGAATGAAAAAGGAACAGTTTGCAGTTTGTGGTTGTTTAATCAGTGTAAAAGAATGGACCGGGGTCCACAGTTCACTAGTGGTGTCTCTCCATAAAAGATAACTAACATGTTGGGTGAACAAATTACAGCTGGGCAATTGACGAATAGTGAGCGCATGACAATGCATATACATGACATGTTGACTACTATGATATTTAATTGGGCATTACGACATAATACATAGACCGTTATCCAACAGCATCTATGACTAATAATCCACCGCCGGGTTGTCATCCGAGTCCCCCGTTGGTATTAAGTTGCAAGCAACGGATAATTGCATTAAGTAAAGTGCGTAATGTAAACAAACACATATGCCCGTGGACATAGCATCGTTAGGTTATCCCTAGTGGCAACAGCACATCCACAACCTTAGAACTTTCTGTCACTGTCCCAGTTAAACGGAGCATGAACCCACTATCTAGCATAAATACTCTCTCTTGGAGTTACAAGCATCTACTTGGCCAAAGCATCTACGAGTAACGGAAAGCATGCAAGATCTTAAATAACATAAGATAGATTGATAATCAACTTGACATAATATTCAATATTCATCGGATCCCAGCAAACACAACATGTAGCATTACAATAATATGATCTTGATCATGTAGGGCAGCTCACAAGATCTAAACATGATGGCACAAAGTGGAGAGACAACCATCTAGCTACTGCTATGGACCCGTAGTCCAAGGATGAACTACTCACGCATCACTCCGGAGGCAGGCATGGCGATGTAGAAGCCTCCGGTGACGATTCCCCTCTCCGGCAGGGTGCCGGGAAGAGGTTCTGAACCCTCCCGAGCTAGGGTTGACGCGGCGGCGTCTCTGGAACTTTTCGTGGATATTTGCTCAGGTACTTAGGGTTTTCGCGTCGGGGGGAATAAGTAGGCGAAAGGGCGGCGGCTGGAGACCCCCGAGGGGCCCACACCACCCAGGGCGCGGCAGAGGGGGGCCCCGCCCTGGTGGCGTGTGGCCTCCTGGCTCTCCTCTGCTGCTCTTTGGTCCGTCAGGTGTGTTCTGGAAAAATAGGGACCCCGTGTAGTTTCGTCCAATTCCGAGAATATTTCCAGACTAGCTTTTCTGGAATACAAAAACAGCAGAAAACAGGAACTGGCACTTCGGCATCTTGTTAATAGGTTAGTCCCAAAAAATGTATAAAAGTGATATAAAGTAGATGCAAAACATGTAGCAATTGGTATAAAACAAGCATGGAACATCAAAAATTATAGATACGTTTGAGACGTATCAGCATCCCCAAGCTTAGTTCCTACTCGTCCTCGAGTAGGTAAACGATAAAAACAAAATAATTTTTGAGGTGACATGCTACATCATAATCTTGATCATATAATATTGCAAGGCACATGTAAATGAATGAAGTGATCCAAGTCAATGGTCTATAATTTGCTACCAAATAGATAATGAGTAAACAATGAATCACACAAGCTAAACGTTTTCATGAATAGTACTTTCGAGACAAGCATCAAACAGTTTTGCATAAGTGTTAACTCATAAAGCAATAGTTTCTAATAAAAGGTATTTAATCAACACAAAGGAAGAATTTAGTTTCAGCATTTGCTTCAACTTTCAACATATTTATCTCATGGATATTGTCAACACAAAGTAGTATAACAAGTCCAATACATTGCATATAACGCATGTTGTAACAAAGTTGACACTAGTGTTTGCTTGTGGAAGACAGAAAGAATAGGAAAACTGACTCAACATAAAAGTAAAAGAAAGGCCCTTCGCAGAGGGAAGCAGGGATTAAATCATGTGCTAGAGCTTTTAGGTTTTTGAAAGCATATAGAGATTGCATAAAATATTTGATACTCCTCCCAACCTTGCTAACACAAGCCATGGCTAACCGAATCCTCGGGTGCCTTCCATCAATCACATACCATGGAGGAGTATCTATTTTTGAGAGGTGTTTGTTAATTGTCAACGAATGGTAGCGGGTGAGAACAGTATTCTACCTGTCGAACGGACTTTTAAGAGCGGCTCCCATGAAGGACGTTATTTCTACCAGCAAGGCAGATCATCCCTCTTTCTCTTTGGTTTACACACATTCAGGTATTTCACTGTTTGTCATTGCTTACTGATGAATCAGGGCAAAAGTGTGAAGAGAATTAATTGGTTAAAGTTGTAATTAATTGGGACTGGGCACCCCGTTGCCAGCTCTTTTTGCAATTATTGGATAAGCGGATGTATATGCCACTAGTCCAGGTGTAAAAGTCCATCGACAAATAGAATAAAGAATAACCACACTAATTCCTCATGAGCTAGTAAACATTGACACAAAAAGGGAATAATAACATTTTGAATAATTTAAAGGTAGCACATGAAAAATTTACTTGGAGTGGCAAGGAAATACCACATATAGGTAGTTATGGTGGACACAAATGGCATGGATTTTGGCTCAAGGATTTGGATGCACGAGAAGCATTCCCTCTCAGTACAGAGTTTAGGCTAGCAAGGTTATGTAAGCAAACAAGAATATCAACCCGTACACCAAGTTTTATATGACAAACATATTGCAAACGTTATAAGACTTCATACCGTCTTCCTTGTTAACCAAACCCTGTTATTAGAAAATATCTAGACCTTAGAGATACCACCGATGCAAACCAAATTTTCAACAAGCTTTACGGTAGTTCTTCACTAATAGGCTTAACTCATGTGATGCACAATTTAATCATGATCTACTTGTTAACTCAAAACAATTGACAAGCATCAAGTTATCCATTTTAGTGATCTACAAGATTAAGCAAGTTTTTCCTTATACCAATTACCACATGCAACATTTTCTGAACCAACCAAACACCAATCAATTTATTTTCAACTCTCCAAACAAATATAAGTGAAGCAAGAGAGTACTTTCTACAAAAGAAAGCTAATAGCTCTGACAAGAGATACATGAAAACAAGAGCTAAAAGCTGAACAGCGCTAGATATGAATACTCAACAAATATAAGTGAAGAATAGGAGTATTCTCATGAAAAAGCGGAGCGTGTCTCTCTCCCAATCAAGAATGCTAGGGTCCAGTCAAGCTTTATTGAAAATAAAAGTGCAATACTGAAAATAAAAGCACACAGACGCTCCAAGAAAAGCACATATGATGTGAAAGAATTAAAATATAGTTTCACTAGAGATGACCTGATAATTTTGACGATGAAGAAGGGGATGCCTTGGGCATCCCCAAGCTTAGACGCTTGAGTCTTCTTGAAATATGCTGGGGAGATCCATGGGAGCCTCCCCAAGCTTAAGCTCTTCACTCTTCTTGATCCTATTATATCATCCTTCTCTCTTGACCCTTGAAAACTTCCGTCACACCAAACTCAAAGTAGATCTCATTAGAGGGTTAGTGCATAATCAAAAATTCACATGTTCTATAAAGACGCAATATGATTTGTTACTTTAAACATTAGCTACAGCCACTGATGTTATGTGAAGCTCTTCCACCCAAAAAAGAATTTCACTCAACACTAGTAAAAGAGAGAATGCAAAATAAAAAGGCATAATCTGTCTAAAACAGAACAGTCCGCAAAGACGAATTTTTTCGAGGCACTTACGACGCTCAGATCGAAAACTGAACTAATGAAAGTTTCAGACATTCATAAAGATTACGCACAAAAATTTCAGATTTAATTAACAATCTGGTGATTTTAGGAATTTCGTACAGTGAACAGCAAAAATCTGTTTCTGCGCAGCAATCAAAATTAAGCATCATCTTAACATTAGAGGCTACTCTTGGCACAACAATGCGAGAAAATAAAGATACAAAGGAGTTGCTACAGAAGTAAACACTCCTTGACTCAATAAAAGAAAAATTGCAGAAAAAAAAATGGGTTGCCTCCCATAAGCGCTTTTCTTTAACGCCTTTTAGCTAGGCACAAAGCATGCATCAAGTATTACCAAGTGAAGAAGCATCAAAGAGAGGTCGGAAGTTTTCTCAACAATGCATTTATCTTATCTATGTAGGTTTCGGAATTCCCTTTCTCAATACCTCTAGGCTCATCATTTCATCAAATGGGTTTTCAGGAACAATCCAATCAAAATTCTTTTCTAGTGCCTCCTGCATTCCTATAAGCTTAAAAGGTATTGGTATTTTAACTTCCCCCTCACATTAGTTTCTTAGTGTACTTAAGCCTCTCTTTTTCAAGTGTATTAACAACGTCAATACAATACCAAGCATCTTGTATTTAATAAAAACTTTTCTAGCTTCCCTAGCAACATCACCAAATTCTTTAAGTAGGGTTTCTAAAACAAAATCTTTCTTTTCACCATCTTCCGTATCATGAGTTTTAGAAACATGTGCTGCATTATGGGACTAAGATTGACAAACCGAGCTTCCAACATGTGAACTAGAGAAGCTGTAGCAATTTCATAATTTGGAGCAAGTTCTACCAAGGATCTATCTTCAAAATCTTAACCATACTAACATGATTAAGAATTCCTCAATGTTATCTCTTCCAATGATAGACCCACTACCCACAGATATTTCTTTTAAAGTATACTTAGGGAGAAGCATGATGAAATAATAAAAACAAACAGAAAATAAACTAGATGCAAGTAACTAATTTTTTTGTGTTTTTGATAATTGAAAGCAAACAAGATAAAATAAAATAAACTAAGCAAGACAAAAACAAAGTAAAGAGATTGGAAGCGTGAAACTCCCCTTGCAGAAGACTGCTGTCTCCCCGGCAACGGCGCCAGAAAAATAGCTTGATGCGTGAACACACGTTCGTTGGGAGACCCCAAGAGGAAGGTATGATGTCAGCAGCAAGTTTTCCCTCAGAAAGAAACCAAGGTTATCGAACCAGTAGGAGCAGCAACTCTTCAGAAGGTTGTCAACGGCGAAATATGATGCGCGCAGGGATCGGCTGACGTGGAATCTGCACACAACACAATCAAACTACTTTGCCCCAACGAAACAGTGAGGTTGTCAATCTCACGGCTTGCTGAAAACAAAGGATTAAACGTATGGTGTGGAAAATGAGTATTAAATTGCAGAGAATGAAAAAGGAACAGTTTGCAGTTTGTGGTTGTTTAATCAGTGTAAAAGAATGGACCGGGGTCCACAGTTCACTAGTGGTGTCTCTCCATAAAAGATAACTAACATGTTGGGTGAACAAATTACAGCTGGGCAATTGACAAATAGTGAGCGCATGACAATGCATATACATGACATGATGACTACTATGATATTTAATTGGGCATTACGACATAATACATAGACCGTTATCCAACAGCATCTATGACTAATAATCCACCGCCGGGTTGTCATCCGAGTCCCCCGTTGGTATTAAGTTGCAAGCAACGGATAATTGCATTAAGTAAAGTGCGTAATGTAAACAAACACATATGCCCGTGGACATAGCATCGTTAGGTTATCCCTAGTGGCAACAGCACATCCACAACCTTAGAACTTTCTGTCACTGTCCCATTAAACGGAGGCATGAACCCACTATCTAGCATAAATACTCTCTCTTGGAGTTACAAGCATCTACTTGGCCAAAGCATCTACGAGTAACGGAAAGCATGCAAGATCTTAAATAACATAGATAGATTGATAATCAACTTGACATAATATTCAATATTCATCGGATCCCAGCAAACACAACATGTAGCATTACAATAATATGATCTTGATCATGTAGGGCAGCTCACAAGATCTAAACATGATGGCACAAAGTGGAGAGACAACCATCTAGCTACTGCTATGGACCCGTAGTCCAAGGATGAACTACTCACGCATCACTCCGGAGGCAGGCATGGCGATGTAGAAGCCTCCGGTGACGATTCCCCTCTCCGGCAGGGTGCCGGGAAGAGGTTCTGACCCTCCCGAGCTAGGGTTGACGGCGGCGGCGTCTCTGGAACTTTTCGTGGATATTGCTCAGGCACTTAGGGTTTTCGCGTCGGGGGAATAAGTAGGCGAAAGGGCGGCGGCTGAGACCCCCGAGGGGCCCACACCACCCAGGGCGCGGCAGAGGGGGGCCCGCGCCCTGGTGGCGTGTGGCCTCCTGGCTCTCCTCTGCTGCTCCTTTGGTCCGTCAGGTGTGTTCTGGAAAATAGGCACCCCGTGAAGTTTCGTCCAATTCCGAGAATATTTCCAGACTAGCTTTTCTGGAATACAAAAACAGCAGAAAACAGGAACTGGCACTTCGGCATCTTGTTAATAGGTTAGTCCCAAAAAATGTATAAAAGTGATATAAAGTAGATGCAAAACATGTAGCAATTGGTATAAAACAAGCATGGAACATCAAAAATTATAGATACGTTTGAGACGTATCACCGCCGCCTCCGGCCATCGCAGCTACGCCATGGTCGCCGCCACCCCCCACAGCATCGTCGCTGGAGAAGGCAAGATCGGAGCGCCGCCGCCCTCGCCCTCCAGATCGACTTCCGAGGAGATCCGTCGCCGCCGCGCCACACGGGCCATGCCCGGCGACGTCCCCGGCGGCGGCGGGATGGGGGAGGCCTAGGGTAGGGTCGGAGAGCCGCCGGTGGTGGCCGCCCGGTGCGGCCCGGCGTGGCCGCACGGGGTCGGGGGAGAGGGGGTCGGGGGAGGCGCTTTCTTCAAGTGAGAACCTTGTGGAGCCGTCCACCGTTGCCACATCTACCGTATTCCGTTGCCACGATAGAAGCCTTAAGCTTGATTAATAGTGTGAATATTGTTGTGTGTGCTCGAAGCGCAAGAGGATGTCATGACTCCTCCTGAGATTGTCATGTGAATATTATTGTATGTGCATGAACCGTGAGGAAGGATGTTAATTGTATCTCCTCCCGTGAGGATGGATGTTAATTGTATCTCCTCCCTATCATAACCTATGAACCTATTGGATTTCGAAGCCTTAATATATATTTATATATTTGTTTCACCCTTGTTATTCAAGTGTCATATTGCCAACGTATTTGGGCTGAAATATGAGGTTAATCGATTATGAAATCGGGGTACCGCAGAGCTTGGTATCAAATCCTAACTAACTACCCCTAGTAATGGAAAACTCTAGAATAGAGAGTCCTAGATATGTTGCTGCATTTGATTGCTTTTATATGTTTCTCTAACGTGTTTGTATGCATGCATGACTTTTTCCTGTGCGTAGATGGCACACCCATCCTACCCTTTTTTTTATTTGCTAGGAAAGACAACCGTCCACAGCACGGCACAATTACAGAAAGGTCCTCGAAGAAACAGAAATTACAAAGCACTCCTTCCTGCAGCACAGCTTCATCGTCAACCACGGCGCCGTCGGTGGCGTGCCGCCGCTCCTGCTCTCCTTCATGCCTTGGATCGAGAGCAGCCCCGAGCGCACGGGAGTGTCACCAATCGCCGGCCCCGGAGGGCCACACCGGAGGAAGCCGACGAAGCCGCCGTGCCGAACCGCATCAGCAGCTTCCACATCTTCAAAAGCTGGATCCGCCGTCGATCCACGAACTCCAGCGCGGGGAAGTCGAGACGGCGAGCTCTACAGAGCCGCCAGCCCGACGACGGCAGTAGATCGACGCCAGAGCTCCACGGAGCGCCGCCGCCGCAGGGGAGATCCACCACCTGCAAAACCGAACCACCAGCTAGACAAAAGAAAGAACTGAACATACGACTCACACACTGCCACGCGTCATCCTGTCGCTAGTGCAGGGTCCTTCGGGAACGTTGGTTTGTTCCTAATGATACCCTATATTCGTTTTAGCATTTTTTTGCTTCCGTATATGACATAATTAACTTTGAGCTCCAGTGAGCATTTCATACATTTTTCGTAAAACTGGTGGGTAGGCTCGAGCCTATCGTAACCTACTTGGTAAATTTGCCCATGTGACAACGGTAAATAGGGAGACGGACACCGACGACATATGTTTCCGACTTCTCCCTTGCCAAACGTCACCTAAGACTGGATTGGAGGTGGAAGAATTTTTTTCAAGAAAACACCGTCATCGTTGTCCGAGTGACGTCGTCATGACAGTAAAACCAAACAGAACAAATCTTCTTACATCGCATGATGGACGAAAACCCCTCCGCCACAGAGCACGGGGACGGTTCCCAAAGATGGGGAAGCAAGTTTAAAAGCTGTGTCTTAGATTCTGAAGAGGGTTGAGATGTGTGGCCCGAATCCGTCTTATTTATTTGTTGATACTTGATAGTAGTTGGAAACAGTCCAGAGTCCACAACGGACCATAATGTTGCTTCCTCGTTATCCCAAAAAAGCATCCTCCTAATGCAGGTACGTTGTTAGGGACCTTGATACTTGATAGTGATATACTACGTAGTGGTGGACTTTTTTTATCAGAGGACCTGCTCGTTCTGGGGGTTACCAGACTTCTCCTGAGGCGCCAAAACTGGTGGGCTTTTCTTGGGCTATCTAATTTTCTTACCAGTCCCGAGCAAGACAATGGCTAAAATGCCTAGAGGCTTCGGTGGGCCAAGAAACCACAGGCAGGCCCTGGGATTTTTCATTTCCTTTCCCTCTCAGAACCTAGACTGGCGTTCATTTCCTCTCCTTCCTCCACTCATCTAGTCATTGTACCTCATTCCTAGGGATCGCTTTTCTTGGACCGTGTTCCGTTTACCGGTAGGCCTTTACTTATTTTTTCTCTTTTCTCTTGCCTTCGGCCGCTTCATTTGCATTCCTTGACGGATTGGCTAACTTTGTCCACTGACTAACTTAATCCCCTAATTGTTATGTCACGCAACCCACATTTAGTCCTTTCCGAGACATCCCATAAATTTGGAGCTATACAAAGAAAACAAGCATGCATGGCCCCTATTGCAAGGATTGAAAAACTCGTATTTAGTTATACTAATTGGTGGTTTCGTGGATTTCAATCACAGCAACTAGCTGCCTAATACGATGAGGTGGAATGCTGGATAGTTATGGATATATAATCTGGTGAGGAAGACGACACCACTGGTTTTAATCCCTTGCGGTGACGGCGACAGCTCACGACAGATAATGCATCCACGGATCGATCATTGACATTTTGTTGTGATCTGAAAACAACAGGCAGTTTAGTACGATATGGTACTGAGCTTACATCGATAAGGCTAACGTACCCACCGTTAAGTATATACCCAAGATTACTACTTGTGGGTTTTAAAACGAATGGGGGTTTATGTCACCCATGAGAGCGACGACACGGGAAGTGTCCAATTCGAGATTCTCCAATTGATATGGGAGTATATGTTTTTCTGTTTGCGGGGACCAAGAATTACGTATGTTGCAGCCACGCCAGATCTCACATTCCATAATTTACGTTGCCGACTGTTGGTAACTGATTGAACTTACAAGTATGTTCTGCTCGCTAGCTATACATATACAGAGACAAAAGGAGATGGGAGCTAGAGAGGAGCCAGCGATTAGCGGCAAACCAAAGCAAGTTTCCATGACACAAGCTATATTCTTCCTAGTTATGCTCCAGCTCTACATGGCGCTCCTCACCGCGGCCGTGTCCGGCGCGTCGCCGCCCCCAGCAGTGGCGGCGCCGCGAGGCAACTGCCCCGACAAGTGTGGGAACGTAACTGTCCGCTACCCGTTCGGCATCGGCCGCGATTGTTCGTTGCCCAACTTCCACCTCCGTTGCAACAACGGGGAACTTCTCAGAGGCAACATCAAAATCGACAGCATCGCGTTGGAGACGGCACAAGTTGTCGCCTACATCAGATTAACCTACATCTGCGGCGCGCCGGCCGATTCCGAATCGCAGACACAGGACATGAACTTCACCTTGACCGGTAGCCCGTTCGTTATCTCGCAGGCGGACAACGTTTTCACGGCCATCGGCTGCAGCTTGGTGGCGAGGCTTCGTGGCCGCGCCGGCCCTGCCGACCGCTACCTCACGGGCTGTATCACGACCTGCACCAGCGTGAACCTGAAGCGGACAGGAGAAGACGCCGGGCCGTGCACTGGCCAGGGCTGCTGCCAGGCGTCCATAGCTGCCGGCCTCACCCATGTATCATCACGCTGGAACAAGGACGAGAAGGCCAACAATCCTGTGCCGAATAACATATGCCAATATGCATTCGTCGCCAAGAAAGACTGGTACGAACAACATAAACCTCTTCTTCCTCTTCCTCTTATTATTATTACTAGCACAATACCCGTGCGTTGCAACGGGTGAACAAAATTTAAATACTTTTTACAGTAATTAAATAAATTAAAAATAATTCTTCGATCAATTTTTTCTATCAAGAGACTTCGGTTTTGTAATAATCGGTGGCACATCGCAGTCTAGCACGAGACATTTTTGTATTTTCCTCTCTCACCCGGTGACACGATGTTGAAATAAGCTTTTCAGTATATCGACTTATCTAATTCGCAAGGAGATATGAAGGTGGGACGCAACTATTTTGGATGCAGACGTTGTAAAAGTTGATTTTGTGTCGTATGACTCCATGATTTCTCAATAAATCCTAACCCATGTTCTAGTGTCCATGCGTATGCTCCTTCTTTCTGTACCATCTACCATATGTCGCCACTAACCCTCACCTTCCGATTTCCTCACTTCTCATGTAATCTTATTTTCCTTGGCTCGCACGCCTCCACCTAACTCCTTGCTCCGATTCATGAGGGTTTTTTCATGTAATTCACGTTATGTTTTATACTGACATGCGCCTCATGGCTAACTCTAGCCAGAGAGAGGACGTCGTCACACCGTAGGGGTTTCCCCTACAGTAATGCCCTTCAAAAAGAGAGAGGACGTCGTGCACCGACAGACCCCAAAGCCGCACAACCGCACCTTCTCCATATCAACTTTTTCATGGCAATCATCTCAATCTGACTCCATACAAAAGTCTCGGATGTGCTTGGGGTTGGACGAAGGTATTTGTCTATTTGTTATTGATCATGAGTAGAGTATTTGGAATATTATTTGTTTCCATGAATCATCGGGATATTGTTAAAATTAATGATTAGTGATCATGAGCAGAGTATTTGGGATTTTTTTCATGGATCATCGGCATGTTGTTAAAATTAATTACAAATGTTTGATTTCTCATCATTATTATTTGGGTCTGATTGTGATTTACCGATGTCTTTCTTATTCGATTGTATAGAAAAATCCAATCTTAGGCCATGCACGTACACGTTCTGTTTTTTAGATGTACACTTTTTTTTTTTTTTTAGGGATGTACACGCTCTTTTCTATACACATGTTAATATCGATTCTTTTTTAGATGCTACCCAGCCACATAAGCCCACCAACGCCCCAGCCGAGCCAGCATCAAGGTCCAGCCCAGCTAGCGAGTCTCTTCTCGCACATACACGAGGACTCCGTGCTGCACACGTACAGCGCCGTCGAACAAGGACTCCGACCGATTTGTTGGCCTGGTTTTTTTACCATCGTGGTGCATCTGGTTTGTTTACCGATCCTTGTGCGTTATACACGGATCGTGGACGTACGCGTACCATGTCGTTAAGACAGATTATATAGTAGAGATTATTAATAACTAGCAAACGTTCCCGTGCGTTGCAACGGGAGAGAAAAATCAACTTTTAAGGAAAAACATTAATACCGCCCAAATTTTGACCCAAAGTTTTAAATTCATTGTTATATCCAGTTCCATCACTCTACATAGCCCCAAGATCATTGTAAACTATAAATAATAGTATAAAGTTTCAAAGTCGATAGAACCCTCCAAATACAAACGCCATGCTTTCAAAAGTCCACAGCTAGACACCTGATCATCCTGCTTATCCATAGTCACGTGTATGCAAAGGAAAATTGTTGAGTAAATCCAGTCGTGTTAGCTAGCCATTTAGAATTAATCAAAACTATCACTATTGTTTCTTGCAGCTACACGTGTAAATTTACTATGCACTGCACTTTCATCCTAAGATAATCAAGGAAGTATTGCAATAAACACATGCATGCATGAGTGCATGACATGTACAAATTATGCAATCAGAGCACAGTTCAGCTGGTTTTTCTTTGTGTCTCGGATAACTCATTGACCGATAAAACTTGTCAGCCTGTATCAGCCGATAGCTCCTTGAAGAAGCTCAATTACAACATGAAAAATCTAAAACGTTGAAGCTAAGGAACTCCTAGCCTAGCAGTGAAGTCAAATTATCAGTAAATCTTCCTTACGCCTGACAGGAAGTATCCCCTAGCATAGAAATCACATGCTTAGAATCGGTGATAGCAATTTCCAAAAATCTCACCAGAGACCAGTGTAATCTTCGATGCCAACTGAATTGTGTCTTTCCTTTACCCGATGAGGCATCAGATAGAAACTCACAGGCACCGAAAAAAAGACTAACTCGAAAGCTTCCAATCCCTCGCTAAATCTCCACCCTTGCAGCCAGGCTATGGATTACTCCACCCTGCTTAGTTCTCATCATCTTGTCTTATATTTCGATTGGAGCCTCGCCGCCATCAGATATGCGTACTCGGTAGAAACCATATGTCTTGAAGCGACCAATTTCAGATGGACTTTAGATGCCACGTTTGGGCTTGCTAGTGCTAATCTGTTGGCTGGGCATGTGCCTGTGCCTGCTTGGGACTCACCGGAACGGATGATTTGCGTGCTGCTGCTGCCGGTAAAGGACCTGCTAAAGCAACCGCCCGCGTGTGCTCAGTTCCCTCAGGCCGCCACCCCCGTTCGTCTTCAGGCCGCCGGCGCCGCAGCAACCTCTGATTGCGCGCTGGTGCCAGGGACACTGGGACAGAGAGGGGCCGTCGGCGGGTAGACGGAGGGCAGCAGCGCCGGAAATTGGGGGCTAGGGGGAGCACATTTTGGATAAATCGGGAAGAAGGTGGAGGCGGCGGCGCTGGACCATGGCGGCGCCGGGAGGCATGGAGAAGATGGGCGGCGCTAGGCTGTGGGGAAAGCGTGGCGGCGATGGCCTCGCACAGAAAAGCCGTTTCGTTGTATGTACTGAGGGTTGACTTGGCGGTGGCAGCACTGTAAAATCTCATAACACACAGGGGTAAAATCGGAAATTTAAAAAACGTACCAACACCTACTCAAGCCATATTATATAGTAGAGGTAGAGATATAGAGATTTTTCTAGGAAACGTGCTGTTAGTTTCATTTATTTATTTTTGACATGACCCGCAGTTAGTTTCATTTATTTATTTTGACATGACCGTGCAGTTAGTTTCATTTATTTATTTTTGACATGACGTGCAGTTAGTTTCAACTTAGAAGTCTTAGGGCTTCGCTTTTCCTTTGAGTTGTCAAGTTTTTTTTTTTAGAGGTGGAGGAGAAAGGAAGAAGACAGTAAGGTTGTCTTCTCTCGCTCCTAGATTCAAGATAAATTAAAATTTGATCGATATTCTTCCAAATTATATGAAATAATTTCTAATTATACCAAAGTTTACAGAAAATGAAATTTCATTAAAGTCCAAAATATGCCAAAGTCAGTCTTCTTGTGTTTAATGTACCTTTACTCCTAAAAAAGTTGTATACTCATCGCCGCATCGGGAATAATTTTGTAATCTAGCTTTATACTCAAGTCCATTACTATAATAACTATGAGCCATGCTAATCTTGTATCGATCAAACAGGTACAATTTAATAAAACAGACCTCATCGGGAAGAAATTTGCCAAAAAATGTGGAAAGGGCATGGTTGTCCCACTTGTTCTTGACTGGGCTATTAGGAATGAGAACTGCCCGTCGCCACCAGACGACGGCAACAACAAAAGATCTTACATTCCCTACGGAGCCTGCATTAGTTCTCACAGCCGTTGTGTTAATTCCAGTAATGGACCGTTGGGATATTTCTGTCGATGCAAAGAGGGATACGACGGTAATCCCTATGAAGAAAATGGTTGCACAAGTTAGTCTTCTTTCACCATTTAATTTCGTTTTAGCGGGGAACCACGATAACTGAAATGTTTTTCTCGCAAAAGGATTTTTTTCTTAATTATTCAAGGACTTTTGGAGGTGGTGGGTGCAAGTGGTTGGAATGGTGTTGGGGGTGTTTCATACTAACAAGAGCAAGAATATGATGAATTATCCCTTTCAAAATATTCAAATATTTCGTAAAGTGAGTTTAGGCTACTGAAAACCAACTCAATTTAAGATGCAAACTCAAAATCTATTTTAATACTCTAAAGTCTAAAGGCATATTGTTGTGTTTGTGTCAAATATTGTGTCCGTGTTGGGTTACGTTTGGACTTGGAGTTGTATTAGGTGTGGATAGGATACGAGTAGTATCAGAGTCGAACTCTTGTACCTGGGCCTCCCATATAATGAGGGATCACCACACGTGTAACCTATGACGACTTGATAGCAGCAGGCGCGCAAGGGGAGCCGGCGGCTTGTGCCGGCGACCAAGGCGGCCAGTGCAGCGGTATCAATGGGGAGGTGCGCCCGTAGTCATGCCCCGCAGATGTAGGCGAGTTCGCCGAACTGCGTTAACAAATCTCGGTGTCGTCATCATGCTGTGATTGCTTTGTGTTCTCGGTAGATCAATATTGCGCCTACAATTGCAACAATTGGTATCAGAGCAAGGTTGGAAGGCTGCGGTACGTTGATCTAGAGGGTTGTCGAAGTTGATCCGCTGGTTTCCTTCGTTGTGGCGCGCGATCGAGGGACACGCCAGCGCGAGATCGGAAGCGGCAGCAAGAGCAATCGGGAAGCAGTGCAGGTGCCGCCGATCGGATGGATCGGTGGAGGCGGCGGCAAGCGGAAAAGCAGCCAGATTGGATCAGCAAGCTGGATGCGCATGTTCGAGTTTGATCTCGTCGAGATCGGAACCGGCGGGCGGCGTAACGCATCTCGGCGGAACGTGTTGATCAGCCGATCGTGGAGCAGCAGTGCTCGAGGTGGAGGCTCGTGGGCGATTCCTGGAGCGTGGCCACAAGCCCAATCCAAGAGAGGCCCAGTTGAGCCGCCAGGGAGTCAGGGCTGCAGGCAGGAGAGGCTGATTGGGCGATGCCCACACGTTGACTAGGAGGTGCGATGGCGTACGTATGTGCGTGATGAAGCTGATCGATCGGAAGCTGCAAGAGCTAGCTGAACTTGCATGAGATTTGTTACGTGAACAAAAAAGGCAATCTGCAACCATGGTATTTGGTGCATGGAGGTGACGACAAGGCAAAGGAAAAAGGCATATTGGGTTGTGGGATTAATGCATGGTGCACCCACGGGAACTCCCAGGGAAGCAATTTCCTTTTGGATTTGTTGCTCAGTTTGCACGGGTTTTACCGGAAGGATGGCAGATTGGAGATGTGCGTATAAGGCTCACAGCAGTCTGGAGTACGTCGCGGAGGATCATGCATATACAGGGTGCCAGACAGTACACAGCAGTGGTGGGTGAACTGGGCGCAAGGTGGAGCATGATTGCAGTCGGATACGTTCGGCTGGATCAGATTGGACAATCTGACGGGACAGAAGACGGTGAAGATCGGCGACAACGATGTAGGCGCGTGAGGGCTGATGGTGTCCGAATTCTGTGGCGTGGAAACACGTGGCGCATGGTTATGCGTGCTTCGACATGCGGTGGCGCGGGGCCGATTCAAGATGGAGCGCTTATGGCGGGGCGCGGGGTGGATTTATCATCTACCAAGGAGTCATGTCGAAGGTGAAGCTGGAGTCTCTAAGGGAAGATTTCACTCGGCTGATAGAGGGGCTACGGCGTAAGTGCACGGAGAGTCGAAGCCTAGTCAGCGGGAAGGCGAGAGGCACGTGGTCTGGACTGAAGCTCAGGGTCTGGAGAGATATGTGGAACTCGGCATCGGTCGGGTATGACTGATGGTTGTCTGCAGTGGGGCCTGAGATGGTGTGGGTTAGCGACCCGATAGATCTTGGCCAAGATTGCGGATGCTCGACGCGGTAATAGCGGCGAGGTATGCGGTAAGCACGGGACACGGCGACAGACCAGGGCACAGTCGGTCAGACATATGGTCAGATAGGTGTGCAGGGGTGCTGAAGCAGTGTTGACGAGTATCGGATTCAAGTTGGTGACTGGGTCTATGGATATTGACATGTCAGGTGATAGACAAGAGTCGGCCATAGGGAATCTGGGAAAGTGTTGGAGAGTCTGAAATGTCGGAAGCTTGGAGAGTACATGGCCGTATATTCTGTGATGTTCAGTGCACATGGCAAAGTGCAGGTGACTAGATGCAGAAGGAGGCGGAGTGCTGTAGCTGTGGGACATGTAGAAGACTATCCAGGATGAGACGACTGTGAATTTGACTCAAGTTGACTAAAAGGCGACGGTGAAGTTTCTTCAAGTTGAAAGCACTTTCACGCAGATCAGTGATCGGTGTGTGATGATGTTGACACGGAAAGAAGGGACTACAGTTGCAGGTGGAGTCACGTGGAGTCTGGGAGTAGCAGCGGAGCTCATGGAGACAACCAAGTCCGGAGTACATGAAGGTTTGACGCTTGGACGAACTCAAGGTGGCGGACAATATTCGCCAAGGTGGAGTTTGTTGTGTTTGTGTCAAATATTGTGTGCGTGTTGGGTTACGTTTGGACTTGGAGTTGTATTAGGTGTGGATAGGATACGAGTAGTATCAGAGTCGAACTCTTGTACCTGGGCCTCCCATATAATGAGGGGAGCACCACACGTGTAACCTATGACGACTTGATAGCAGCAGGCGCGCAAGGGGAGCCGGCGGCTTGTGCCGGCGACCAAGGCGGCCAGTGCAGCGGTATCAATGGGGAGGTGCGCCCGTAGTCATGCTCCGCAGATGTAGGCGAGTTCGCCGAACTGCGTTAACAAATCTCGGTGTCGTCATCATGCTGTGATTGCTTTGTGTTCTCGGTAGATCAATTTTGCGCCTACGATTGCAACACATATATATTGACAAAATTAATATGATTTATGATTTTACAAAATCTATGGAAGAAAAATAATCAGACTTCTATTTAAATCTTTGAAACTGGAATTGTATTAATTTATAACAATTGTTTGGTTACAATCACGCACAGCTAGATCCAACACACAGGTCGGCACAGAACCGTACGTCACACCAGCATCTCTCTCGCTCTAACTGTATCTAGCTAAACCATGAGCTAATGCATTGCCTTCTCTTCTAACTTTCTGAAACTTTACATTCAAACATGCAGCACCCAGGTGCTTGATCTCTTTGACGATATCACAGATTTTTTACTTGGATCCTTGGCCTGCACATAGTTCATTTACTAGAAGTAAACAGTCAAGAGTCAACTAGCACAGGCGTATTAATAACAGACTCCATTTTCTTCATCCCCTCCAGGCAAGCAATGGCTTCTGCAGTTTGAGCGTCGCTGCAAACATCAATCAAACCCCAAGCTGATAGGATAACCTGGCCATTCCCATCTCTAAGAACAGCCCCCCATGAGCCTTGATTAGCATCATTACTGAAACTAGCATCAATATTTAGTTTAAACCAACCTAGACAAGGTGAAGACCACAAAATCTATGGAAGAAGAATGATCAGAGTTATATAAGATTCTGATATCATTATATATTCTATTGGATAAGACAAGAGTCAAATTTAACTTGAAGTTCTGTAAAAGTTTACAAATCTGTGTCAAGTCACCCTCCAAGTGGGACTGGCCGGCATGCAGACATTCTGAGATAGGCCAATGGGTTAAATGAGCTAAAACTAGGTATGTATGTTCTCTAAAAAATGTTCATTTTAGGAAATATGAGTCTTTTTTTATAGGCCATATAATGTATTTTGTCAGAAGACCTGATAATCCACATTATTTAGAAAAAAGTACCAGATCAATTGTTTTATACCAGCATAACTTAATTTAGGTATCAGCGAAAAGATTGAAATAATTCCTACTATTATTTGTCGCTCACAGTTTGCAAAAGTAATTTTGTAATAACATACATTATTAGTGGCTTTTGTCTCTCCTCTTCTTTCAATGCTCTTATATTTGTAGGTATTTACATTTTCTTCTCCAGATATAAATGAATGTAAGCTACCAAATTATCCTTGTCGTGGTGCGACATGTCATGACAAAGAAGGCGGTTATGAGTGTAAATGCAATTTTGGCCGACGAGGTGATGGTAAAAGTGAAAATGGTTGTGAACCCATATTGCCCTCAGCGGCAGTGGCAGTGATAGGTAAGACTCATGGTGTACCTATACTACTTAATTTATCTCAAAAACAAATACTGCACTACATCAATAATTTTGTGATATATCTCTATGTCCATGAGAAGTCACTAGATGATGCGAGGCAATGTTGTAGTGGCATTACAAGATTATTTGCACCGCCTAATTAAAGAAAACATGTTTCAGCACATTAAAACAAAATAAGATATATATGTATGTGAACTGATGTCTTACAGAATTGTTTTCTATGGTCAAGATGTCTTTTGTTTGGAGAACATTTTCACAATTTAGTTGCTAGCTAGGTAGTTTGTCTGGAGTAATTAGCTAACTATGTGTGTGTATCTACTCTTCTGGTTGCACGCGATGGCATTAACTCACATGATACATGTTTGTTCACAGGAACAACCGGTGCCATCTCCATAACAGCAGTATTACTAATATTCGTACTCATGGATCATGAGAAGAGAAAGCTCAGAGATCGTTTCAACAAGAACGGTGGAAAATTACTTGAAAGCATCAAGATCGAGATTTTCAGAAAGGAGGAGCTAGACAAAATAACCAAGAACTACAGAACTATCATAGGAAAAGGTGCCTTTGGGGAGGTTTACAAGGGAACTACCAGTGAAAACGTGCAAGTTGCTGTCAAACGCTCCATAGCAATCAACAAGGACCGCCAGAAAGACTTCGCGAATGAGATACAAATCCAATCACAAATAAGTCACAAGTATCTGGTCGAGCTATTGGGATGTTGCCTAGAGACAGAAGTTCCTATGTTGGTCTACGAGTTCGTCCCGAGAGGGAGCCTCTATGATGTGCTCCATGGCAAGAACGGCAATGGAAAAAGAGAACCTCTCTCATTACAAGCACGCCTCGACATCGCCATCTGCTCCGCCGATGCCCTTGCATATATGCATTCGCAGGCAAGCCAGAAGATCCTCCACGGCGACGTGAAGTCCGGGAACATCCTCCTAGATGACGAGTTCATACCCAAGATGTCAGACTTTGGGACATCGAGGCTCATGTCCATCGAAAAGGACCACACCAACTGGGTGATTGGGGATAGCAGCTACATCGACCCCGTGTACATGAAGACTGGGCTCCTCACAGAGAAGAGCGATGTGTACAGCTTCGGCATTGTATTGTTGGAGCTCATCACCCGGAGAAAGGCGAGGTACGATGGGAACAATAGCCTCCCGTTGAACTTTGTCAAGGCTTCCATGGATGGGTCTGCGGGGTCGATGTATGATACAGAGATTTTGTCAAGGGGGGAGGACGTGAAGTGCCTCGGCGAGGTTGGCCTGATCGCGGTACAATGTCTTGAAATTGATGTGAATGAGAGACCAACCATGACTGAAGTCGCAGAGAAAATTAGAGGGAGCAAGAGCCGGTGGTTGCAGAACAATTGGCATGGGAAGACCAGCGAGATCTATACTCACCATTGTGACTCTTACCTTGAGTCGAGCCTGTTGGGTGATTGGTGAAAGCCTTGTGTCTACAGTTTTAGTGGTGAAACATTGATTTTAGTCGTGCAATGTATGAATAAGAGAATCATTTGGTTGCAATATGATATCATGTATATACGACAACTCGTGTGGTACCTAGTTTTTTCTATTCATGCATGTACAAGTCAGTTTTGATTTTAGTACTAACAAACACGTGTAGAAACTAATCCCAACAGTTTTGATTTTAGTGGCGAGGAGGTTCACTCTCATGTTGGGAATAGAGAGGAGAATGGCGACAGATCGCCTGATTTTGCTGCAAGGTGTGCGCTCCGGGAGAGAAGGAAGCACATGAGAGGGGATCACCTTTACGTCGACCTGGTCGACGATAGGACGAGGTCACATACCCCCTGGCGATATTGGGCCCTGGCCCATGAACGCGCTAACTGATTTGAGCGTTCCTGTTTCGGCTTTATACTGTTTCGCTAGTAGAGTAGCTCCTCCTTTTCTTTTTGAACTGAATTATAATCGAAAGTATAATAATTCATATGTACACAAAAATTATGTGGATCCATGAGTAGGTTCCATTCCCATACTCAGTTTCGAGTTCCATCGATTATAACTTCCCAATTTTGAATAGATGTTTGAAACCTGTTTAGCCAAAATTTATCGAATTCGTCATGCTCGGCTGACCATTTGAAAATATTATTTGACGAGTAGGTTAACATCCACATTTCGTTCAACTTTCATGTTGTAATTTTTTTTTTTTCCACGATCATATATGAGATGTTCGAAACTATTTTTGAACACGAAATGTGTGTTTGAACGGGATCTAAGTTTGAACGATTTTTGAAAACGTCGTTGAACGGAAATTGGTTTTGAACGGAAATGGGAGAACGGTTGCACGGATTGTGTGTTTGATAAACCGGCAACTGAACCCAATGAACCGGTGGTCCAACCGGTGAACCGTGAACCGACGCGCTTACCGGTTCGATCGTCGGCCTGGTTTTTTAAACTATGCTTTGCGCATTCGAATTACTTTCACGCGATGAACGGAAATTATTTTTGAACGATTTTCAAAAAGTGAACAAAATAGGTGTTTGAACGGAAACTATTTTTGAACGATTTTAAAAGCTTAACAGAAAAAGTCTGTGAAGAGAAATTATGTTTGAATGACTTTCAAAAAAGTGAACAAAATAGGTATTTGAACGGAAATTATTTTTGAACGATTTAAAAAGGCGAACAGAACAAATTCTGTGAACGGAAATTATGTTCAAACGATTTTCAAAAAGTGAACAAAAATAGGTGTTTGAACGGACCTATTTTTGAACGATTTTAAAAGCTGAACAAAAAAAGTGTGTGAGCGGAAATTATTTTTGAACGATTTTCAAAAAAGTGAACAAAATAGGTATTTGAATGGAAATTATTTTTGAACGATTTTAAAAGGCGAACAGAAAAAGTCTGTGAACGGAAATTATGTTCGAACGATTTTCAAAAAGTGAACAAAAATGGGTATTTGAACGGAAACTAGTTTTGAACGATTTTAAAAGGCGAACAGAAAAAGTATGTGAACGGAAATTATTTTTGAACGATTTTCAAAAAAGTGAACCAAATAGGTATTTGAACGGAAATTATTTTTGAACGATTTTAAAAGGCGAACAGAAAAAAGTGTATGAATAGATATTATTTTTGAACAATTTTCAAAAAGAGAACAAAATAAGTATTTGAATGGAAATTGTTTTTGAACGATTTTAATACATGAACAATTTTCCAATATGAACATTTTTTTAATTTGAACATTTTCAAAAATGAAAATTCAAAATAAAGAAATAATCCCTTCATGAACAAAATAGGTATTTGAACGGAAATTATTTTTGAACGATTTTAAAAGGCGAATAGAAAAAAGTGTATGAATAGAAATTATTTTTGAACGATTTTCAAAAAGAGAAAAGAAATAAGTATTTGAACGGAAATTGTTTTTGAACGATTTTAATACATGAACAATTTTCAAATATGAACATGTTTTAAATTTGAACATTTTCAAAAATGAAAATTCAAAATAAAGAAATAATATCTAATAAGAAAACTGAAAAGAAGAAAGAAAAAAGAAACGGCAAAAAAATAAAAACAAAAAAGAATCTGGAAAAAACGAAAAAGAAGAAAGAAAAAAGAAACAGCAAAAAAAACGAAACAAAAGAAGCAGGCTCCACCTACTGGGCCGGCCCATGGAAAGGGGTGTGCCTGTCCGTCCAAGTTGGGCCGGGCCCAAGTCACCGCATGGAGTGTGCGATGCTTGCTTATCATCGACCTGGTTGATAAATAGGGATTGCACATAAGAGGGGTGGAGAAAAAACAGACTCGTTGTCGACGATAACGAAATACTGGATTCGTTGTGGCCCAGAACGACATGCAATTTTGTTGGCCTGTTTATGCGAAATGCGCCTTTCTCTGTTTAACTAAAAGTAATTTTTTTTCCCAGATCCAAAAAAAATGTACTTTATCAATTCTTCGCGACCACGGCGTGCTACTTTCGAAATTTCATATTTCCTCATCATACTTGCAAAATAGATATTAATTTTTTTGAAGAGAAAATCCAGTAGAGGACAAGGAGAGACTATGGTATCGGAAAAGATATTTCATGTACTCCCTCCGTTTCACTAGTATATGGCAGTACCTAGAGTAGAGACTTTTGACTCCCGAACTCTAGTGCTCTCTCCAATTTTTAAAATTCAACAGTTATATTTATGAGTTCTAAAAAAATCTGAAAAATACAGATATAGCCAATAGTATATTCCATAAACAAGCAAAATATCAATTTCAAATATTTTATATATTATAAACTACACAAAAATGACAAATTGTGGATCTAAATATGCTTATTTTTAAATCCCAAGTTTTACCAGATTTTTTTATTTTTGTGTAGTTCAAAATACAAAGTATTTGAAGTTAATATTTTACACATTTCATGGTATACATCATTGGCTACACCCGTGATTTTTTTCAGATTTTTTAAACTCATAAATATTTTTTTCAAAAAAAATTAAGTGGAGGGAGCACAGGAGCTCGCGGGCAAAGAACACTTTCCGAGTGTACCTATCCTTTCAAATTTTTAATTTAAGTGTATCTAGACTTATTTTATATAGCGGTTAATCTATTGTGGGAACGTGCCCTATTAGCAAGTTTTGTCCGGCGCGCGGAAGAATTTAGCATTCTGCTTTAATAAGTGAGCCGTGACCAGTACATGCATGCATGGAAGGAATCTTTCTGTAATCAAAAATTTAAAATAAACTATCTCTTAAACCGTTAATCCAATTGACGATCCGTTTTCACGGTTGGATTTGTATCGACGAATACTTTCAAACAAGATCCCATCTTAAGAAGTTTTGGCGAACTTTTTTTTCTTTGAATAACTGTAGGTACCATATTACTAATTTACATTTACCACCCAAATAATAATACAGTTACCAAATACTTTTTACATTTTTTTTGTCATACCATTATGTACATGTCAAGAGAGAATGAGTAATTGATCCACTCTAAACACCTAAAATATGGAATTATCGTCACGGAAGGATAACATGGGTGAGTAGTGAAGTAAAAATAAAATCAGGCAACTATTTGATTTTAACCTGGTAATCAACTTGACACTACCTGGTAACCAAGTAACAATAATCTGGTAACTAGGGTTGAAAAAAAAAGTTGTCAAAACATATCAAAATGGTATCTAGTTTTGAATATCTCATCGCGACAAAGTCAATCGTGAAAATGGATCTGAATTTTGATTTAAGGTTCAAAAGATAAAAGATTTTAAAGTTTAAAAATCAAAAAGAATCTACGTGGGCTGTATGCATGGCTCGGTTTGCATATTCATTCCGTGCCTAGACACGTGCCCTTGTTAGCACGGTCATTTATATATTGATTCACTCATTTTTATTTCAGTATATATATAGTCGAAATTAAAAGTGGATCCAATACGGAGTAGTTCGACGAATATAACAGCAGTCAACTTATTTTTTGAGCGGTCTAACAGCAGTCAACTTTGTGGTTTGATCCGATGCCGCCATTTTTCATCCAAAGGCACACAACTCATGGGCATAGACTGGTTCGTTTCACTGGAACTGGATACGTTCTCCTCCCCCAGCTCCCCATGGCATCCGGACCGTGCGGCCTCCCGGCCCCTCGCCGGCACGCACTCCTCCTTCCGGCGCCGGCGCCGGCTCCCCAGTGCGTATCGCAGCGCGCT
Organism: Poa pratensis; assembly: GCA_947311845.1. NCBI lineage: Eukaryota > Viridiplantae > Streptophyta > Magnoliopsida > Poales > Poaceae > Poa > Poa pratensis. The sequence goes on along the minus strand of CAMZMU010000063.1, from coordinate 131,586,709 downwards.
TCCCGTCGGAGAAACCAGGATAGCCTCGCCTGCGCCCAACGCGCATCCGGTCTTGCTTCCCTCCTCGAGCAGGAATTCGCTGCCACTAGTAGCAGTCGCCGCTCTCCTACCCTCTGCTGGACTGGCTCGGGTGCTCCACGGATTGTTCCGTCTTATCTTGGTAAGTACTAAGGAGCCTTAGCTTGCTCTGGATCATTGGGTGGCAATTGCTGCCAGTAATCCAATCCAAATCTGATCCATCCATTGATCCATGGTTTGACTCTGCTGCGCAAGATCGATTCTAGATTATCCAAAAAACACTAGGGGAGGGGTTCATTTCAACTCTCACTAGTGTGCTCTTGACATGCTTGATGAAATGACCGAACAAACTCTGTTACATTGTTCTTTGTCACTGTCATTAGTGTGCTAGACGGTACGCTCTAGAAAACAACACTCACGTAATGGCAGTTGCGATTTTAAGCAATCCCGGGAGGCAATGAATGTGTAGTTTTCGTCAAGATGCTCTCGCATGACCTCTCTACATTGTGCACATTTGTAAAGCTCGTTCCCGTATGCACGTCAAATTCTAGACGGCATGCACTTCCATTCTCTATTAATGTCTAACGGAGTCTTGCATGCCGTCTAAATTCTTCTTTATTGAAATCTGCTAGAATTAAGGGGCTATTATTGACCTCTGTTCAATTTTAGCAATGGGTATTATGTATTTTAATTACATGGTTTCATTTTAACAGTAAGATGTAGGTTGTTGTCATGGTTGAAGCCAATAAGGCATGATGTCAGAGTGCGAACTTCCAACGTAAGCCTTGGAGCTGGGAGCTATGACGGAGATCAAGCAGGTAGCCATGGGGAACAGTTGGAGGGTTCTGGTACCAAAAGTTCTAATGAACCGTGAGTTCTCGTCCTTCGCTGTTTTCCATCCAACTTTTGTCCTGGCCTCTTAGAGACAATATTGGGCTTGTGTCATTGACAATGCATGGCAGAGCAAAACCACTTTCAGGATATCGTTACATGCAAGCTATTGCTGCCGTGCTACTACTGTGCGCACTGGCATCTGCTTTTGTTGTTTTCTTTAAAGGACAGCCATCTGCAGTTGTAGCTGCGCTAGCGAAGTCAGGTTTTACAGCAGCATTTACTCTGATTTTTGTATCAGAGCTCGGAGATAAGGTACACAAACTATTTCAGTATACCTCTTGCTCTTCTTATCCCTTGTAGCTGTAGTTGCATTTTAGCATTTACACTCTATGTCTTTAGAAAGCATTTTTTTTTCTGCACTTTTTCTTCAAACGACAAATTGGTACTTTGAACAGATAACTTTGTAGTGTAATAAACATCTTCACAACACATTTGGAGTCACTAATTTGACAAAACAAATTGAAGCTTTGTCTCATTCAGAGTCTCAGGTTCACCTACATTATTTTGTTGCCAACCCTTTTAAAGTTTTGTCTCATTCAGAAGTCTTGGATTACCTATGCTCTTTTGTTGTCAACTTTTTTTTCATTCTCATGCACCGTCACAATTTTAGAGTTTACCTGCTGTTCGTATGTTTAATACATTCAAATAAACCAAGAAATTTGATCAGGTTGACCCTTTTTGTCATTACAGACGTTTTTTATTGCTGCACTACTCGCCATGCAGTATCAAAAGGCACTGGTATGTCATGGACCTCAGCATTTTGGATCTTTCTTACTTTATTGCCTAGTTGTTCCTGTATTCTTCTTATGTAGTTTTCTCTTCCCCGTTGGTCTCTTCTTGATAGAGAGATAAGTATATTTGAGTTGAGCATAGCACAACCCCTCCCTTGTAAACATAAGACATAAACTTAATCCATCCAAGAGCAGAAAGTCTGTTTTTGTAGCTAGAGTTCAAGATATCAATGAATGTGCATGCACTGCTAACTGGATCTAGATATACTGTCGATAGTGCAGAAATTCCCTTGGTTTTCTTTGTAGACACTTCGCTGCCATGTGCATAACACCGCCATGCTCCACGAGCGCGCGCGTCGAAGTCGGCGAGGAAGAAGCATGACCAAAGGGTGCATTTCTGGAGCATCCCGATCCCTACATGTTTGAGTCCAAGTTAGCAACATGGAAAGCACAGTACGGCGGTAACAACTGGTTTGGCAAATAACTTACCGGAGTCCTTGGCTTGTATGTGCGAGCGACCGCTTCCCTCGATGGGCACATGGGCGGCATCCCCACCCTAGGTGGACGCGGAGGCAGCGGATCCCGCACTCCAGTGGCAAAAAACCTCTCGCTCGCCTACAAGATAGTTTAGATGTCAGGAGTTGTAGAAAAAGAAGGTTCAAACTAGAGGAAATGGGACTTGTCATATTTTGCAACTATAAAGGTTGAAACTTACAGCATCGCGCAACTCTTCCCACTCGTCATAGGCCGCTCTCTTCTGCAGCCCCAAGTGATACTCCGCCTCATAGTCCGCGTAAGCGGCATCGAAGGCCGCCTCGAAATCAGGCTACAATTTCAAAATAGAACGAATCTCGTCAACTTAGCCACTTAGCTAGGAACGAATGCGGAAAGAGAATGAAATTGAGAAAAGCTTACATCGGGGCGAGCTCGGGTAGGCCGTCGAGGAGGCAGGACAGGGGGGTCGTCGGCGGTGAGTGTAGCCTTGACACGCACGAGGCCCAACTCAGGAGTACGCGGGATTACCGCACTAAGACAGGGCAAACGGCCATGCTCCCAACCGTGCCCGGCCAGGACCATCGCTCTCTCGTCGGTGTCATGCTCAAGAGGTCTATCCACCTCCGGATTAAGACCCTTGAACGACTCGACGTACCTATCTATGTTCTCCTCGGCATTGCCGAAGTAAGAGGGAAGCGAGGGCTGAGGCTCGGATAGATCGATCTTCTTCATCTTCATCCTCTCGCATGCTTGCATGTCCGACACAGGCTCCCCGATATCGGCCTCCTGCATTGCCAAAGAAGTGTTATGCGTATCAAGTAGGAACATGAGGGGAAATAAATGAAGGTTGTTCCATGTATATATATATATACCAGCTTTGCCTTGAAGCGATCATGGTTGCGGGCTCCCTCACAATGTGTCCTCCCGCTCCCACGGTTTGCCTTGTTCCGGTCACTCAAGGCTTTGAACTCGGCGTCCTCCCCAAGCCACCTCGACACCAACGCCTCCCACGCGTCTGCCTTACCATAGGCCCATGTGGGCATAACCTGAAAAAACAATACTCATGTGAAGAACAGATAATGCAATTGCAACTTAGCAGCAACATGTAATCTCATTGACAATTTACTTACTGACATGTAATCCTCCATGGTCATATCAGGTGGTTCCACCACATTCTCATGCTTCGGCGCCGTCTTGCCTAACTTCTCAGAACAGAAATGATTGACGGAGGTATGCTTTACATTGTAGAATTGCTGTCGAGCCAACTTCTTGCAAGCCCCCTCCAAAGTCCTGTCCGCCTTGGCACGCTCCTTAGGAAGTACCCTATAGAATTTTTTTAATCATGCACAAAAAACAAATTGTGAGAGCATGGTGGGGACATCAACTATGAACGAAATTCGAAAAGTTCAACTTACCCAAAACGTGGTGATCACGGCGTCAGAACATCTCCCGAAGCCCGGGAGATGGGCGGCCTGATAGTCTACCCAACGGGTGGCTAGCATCCTCTCGCCATTGGGGACCGTACTGTACAAGCCCGGCCAAAACTTCCTAATCAAAGCTCCAACCATGGTGTTAGGCGCACGGGCTCCGTGAGGATATGTCCAATTGCTGCACAAATAATTAAACATTAGTACATGTCAAATTGTACTAACCACAATGTAATTACCATGTTCAAAATTAGCATAGTCACTTAATCAATCCCATTAGGCACAATGAGGATTTTCTCCTCCTCGGTAGCAGGTTCCTTTGACTCCTCAGGGACCATGGATTCCCCACGAATCTTTGGCTTCTTCTGCGACGCGGAGGCCCCCGTCTCCTGGTCTCGAGACTCCGTCCCCTCGTCTCGAGACTCTGTCCCATCCTCTCGAGACTCCGTCTCGTCGTAAGCCACGTCGCCAGAAGCGGAGGGTATGTCCGAAGACACGTCGCCCCCACCTCGTGCTCGTCCTGCACCTCGCCCTCGTCCTCCCTCACCTCGTGCTCGTCCTGCACCTCGCCCTCGTCCTGCACCTCGTCCCCTCGGAGGAAGTGCATCGGCACCTCCCCCTCGTCCAGCACCTCCTCTCTCACCACTGTCAGACTGGTAACGCGGGTTCGGAATAGGCTCTCTTCCACTTTTAGTAACTTTCTTCTGGCGCATCCCCTTCAGCAAGGAGGCCGATGATTCCTTGCCTTGGCTCATCTTGGTCAATCACCTGCATTGAGAAAGGGTAAACAATTAATAAGCATGTTGACAAGAATGGAGCGAACACATATATGCCCTTGTTGTTTCAACTGTCAACAAATCTAGTAAAAAGAGGAAGAAAAACTCTAATCAATTCACTGCAACCTTCCGCCATGGATGTTATAGCAAGTTATTTTTAGATAGGAGAGACATATATATGAATAACCTCTACTTATCATTCCTTTGCAGCTGATTCAGTTGGACTAATGTTCCAAAGTTCCAAAGTTTGTGCTACCCAAATTCAGCATTTGTTAGTTAATTCACTTCCTTTGATATTGACAGAAAGCAAAAACTACAGCAGGAAAACTACACAGGAACTTGAGATTCAGGTTTCAACTTCCAAGCGCATAAACGTCAAATTATAAGAACAATCTTGATGAACAGCATTGTGCATCTATGCTGCACATGTTTGAAGGGATAAAAAAAGCATGCCAAGTTGACCATAGTCCATAGATATAGAACATCAAGAAGCAACCATCATCAAAGCTATAGCAACCAACACAATATAGCATGTTAACCAAAACAGGCACCTCACACAATAATTCAGCACCTCACAGAACCATAATTAACCAATACTTCGATGTTTTTAACAAGCATGTTAACCAAAACAGCACCTCACACAATAATTCAGCACCTCACACAACCATAATTAACCAATACTTTGATGTTTTTAACAAGCATGCCAAAACAGCACCTCACACAAGCATGTTAACCTCGAAAATTCAGCACATCACACAATAATGTATAGCAGCAAATACTTCGAAATTTCAGCACAGCATCAACGATTCATCCAAATAAATCACTGCCTATAAGTAACTAGCAATCTAGCATCACTGTCAATAGGAGAGAGGAGGACACGGCATGTCTACTGTCGGTAGCGGGGGGTCGCGACGGAGGGGAAGGAGGTTCCGTACCTGACCCGGAAGCTGCAACTCCGGATTCACGTCGCCGGCCTCCGGAGCTCGATCTGTACCTGCAGAGAAGAAGAGAGATGAGACGGGAGAGAGAGATGGCGGCAGAGGGAGCCGACGGGAGGGAGAGACATGGGAGAAGGAGACGGCGCGACGGAGAGACGGCCGGCGGAGGATCTGGGGCGGGAGAGGAGAACCGGCTGTTGCGCCGCCGCCGCTGCCTAGGTCGGGCGCGACCTCCGCGCGAGCGAGACGAGGGGAACGAGTGGAGCGACGCGAGCGAGACGGAGCAGAGCGGTACTAGAGCCGTCACGAGGTGGGGCGGCTCGACGGGTGGCGTACGGGGTGGGGCGGCCGGCGGCGGGGTCGGGGGTGGGGTGGATTTGGGGCTGTGGGGATTTGGGGATGAGGCGCGCGAAAATCGGGGCCGGGTCGATTTGGTGAAGCCATCCAGGCCTTGCCGTCGGCGTATGGTTTTGCTTATTTTGTTGCTTTTTTTTTAAGAAATCAATTATTATTTATATAATGTATAAATTTATCTCTACTATATAATATTGTTAAAAACCTAGTCTGAATTAAAATCTTTAAAATATTTTAAGCAAATGATGGCTAGCTCGTTGCCGGGTTTGATACATACGGCGCTCTAAAATATTTTAAGCAAATGATCTCTACTATATACTTAGGTTTGGGTGGGGTTCCGACGCTCCATGGCCCCGCTTCGACGAAACCCTGAATCCGCTGGAAAAACCCTAACGTTTTCGTCTACCCCCATAGACATGCGTCGAAAGGGGGTAGGCCAGTGGACATTTTTGCTTGGTTGTGTTAGGTTAGGCCATAGGAAGGTGAGAAACCACAGTCTACCCCAAATCAACACAAGATTCCATCCGGTTCGCCCGAAAGGGGAGTTTTCACCTCTAAATGCAGGAACTCGCTAGAGAGAAAGTGAGGCCGGTGAAGCCGGTCACACCCCGGAGTAGGATATTGCACATTTACAACACACAACACACTTGTACACATATGGTATGGCACAACCTAGGTTTGGGTGGGGTTCCGACGCTCCGAGGCCCCGCTTCGGCGAAACCCTGAATCCGCTGGAAAAACCCTAACGTTTTCGTCTACCCCCATCGACGTGCGTCGAAAGGGGGTAGGCCAGTGGAGTTTTTTACTTGGTTGTGTTAGGTTAGGCCATAGGAACATGAGAAACCAAAGTCTACCCCAAATCAACACAAGATTCCTTCCGGTTCGCCCGAAAGGGAGTTTTCACCTCTAAGCGCAGGAACTCACTAGAGAGAAAGTGAGGCCGTTGAAGCCGGTCACACCCCGGAGTAGGATATTGCACATTTACAACACACAACACACTTGTATACATATGGTATGGCACAACCTAGGTTTGGGTGGGGTTCCGACGCTCCGGGGCCCCGCTTCGGCGAAACCCTGAATCCGCTGGAAAAACACTAACGTTTTCGTCTACCCCCATAGACGTGCGTCGAAAGGGGTAGGCCAGTGGAATTTTTTGCTTGGTTGTGTTAGGTTAGGCCATAGGAAGGTGAGAAACCAAAGTCTACCCCAAATCAACACAAGATTCCTTCCTGTTCGCCCGAAAGGGGAGTTTTCACCTCTAAGTGCAGGAACTCACTAGAGAGAAGGTGAAGCCGGTCACACCCCGGAGTAGGATACCGGACATTTACAACACACAACACACTTGTATACATATGGTATGGCACAACCTAGGTTTGGATGGGGTTCCGACGCTCCGGGGCCCCGCTTCGGCGAAACCCTGAATCCGCTGGAAAAACCCTAACGTTTTCGTCTACCCCCATAGATGTGCGTCGAAAGGGGGTAGGCCAGTGGACTTTTTTGCTTGGTCGTGTTAGGGTAGGCCATAGGAACATGAGAAACCAAAGTCTACCCCAAATCAACACAAGATTCCTTCCGGTTCGCCCGAAAGGGGAGTTTTCACCTCTAAGTGCAGGAACTCACTAGAGAGAACGTGAAGTCGGTCACACCCCGGAGTAGGATACCGGACATTTACAACACACAACACACTTGTATACATATGGTATGGCACAACCTAGGTTTGGGTGGGGTTCCGACGCTCCGGGGCCCCGCTTCGGCGAAACCCTGAATCCGCTGGAAAAACCCTAACGTTTTCGTTTACCCCCATAGACGTGCGTCGAAAGGGGGTAGGCCAGTGGACTTTTTTGCTTGGTCGTGTTAGGTTAGGCCATAGGAACATGAGAAACCAAAGTCTACCCCAAATCAACACAAGATTCCTTCCGGTTCACCCGAAAGGGGAGTTTTCACCTCTAAGTGCAGGAACTCACTAGAGAGAAAGTGAAGCCGGTGAAGCCGGTCACACCCCGGAGTAGGATACCGGACATTTACAACACACAACACACTTGTATACATATGGTATGCCACAACCTAGGTTTGGGTGGGGTTCCGACGCTCCGGGCCTCGCTTCGGCGAAACCCTGAATCCGCTAGAAAAACCCTAACGTTTTCGTCTACCCCCATAGACGTGCGTCGAAAGGGGGTAGGCCAGTGGACTTTTTTGCTTGGTCGTGTTAGGGTAGGCCATAGGAACATGAGAAACCAAAGTCTAACCCAAATCAACACAAGATTCCTTCCGGTTCGCCCGAAAGGGGAGTTTTCACCTCTAAGTGCAGGAACTCACTAGAGAGAAAGTGAAGCCGGTGAAGCCGGTCACACCCCGGAGTAGGATACCGGACATTTACAACACACAACACACTTGTATACATATGGTATGGCACAACCTAGGTTTGGGTGGGGTTCCGACGCTCCGGGGCCCCGCTTCGGCGAAACCCTGAATCCGCTGGAAAAACCCTAACGTTTTCGTCTACCCCCATAGACGTGCGTCGAAAGGGGGTAGGCCAGTGGACTTTTTTACTTGGTTGTGTTAGGTTAGGCCATAGGAACATGAGAAACCAAAGTCTACCCCAAATCAACACAAGATTCCTTCCGGTTCGCCCGAAAGGGGAGTTTTCACCTCTTAGTGCAGGAACTCACTAGAGAGAAAGTGAAGCCGGTGAAGCCGGTCACACCCCGGAGTAGGATACCGGAAATTTACAACACACAACACACTTGTATACATATGGTATGGCACAACCTAGGTTTGGGTGGGGTTCCGACGCTCCGGGGCCCCGCTTCGGCGAAACCCTGAATCCGCTGGAAAAACCCTAACGTTTTCGTCTACCCCGACGTGCGTCGAAAGGGGGTAGGCCAGTGGACTTTTTTGCTTGGTTGTGTTAGTTTAGGCCATAGTTGAAATAAAAACACACATATACCCCAACTCTTGCGAAGATTCCCCCGTTCGCTCGATGTGGGAGTTTCCAACTATATGCCCAAAAACTCGCTAAGGAAACAGTGATGCTCGTGAAGCCGGTCACACCACGGGGCAGGATAAATTGAGCCATATATTTAATATTTATGTTGTAGGTGTATATTACATGTGTTGTTTTTATTTATTTTACATGTATATGTTGTAGGGTCGGGTACGGAAGACTCAAATCGTTATTTTATGCGGGTGGGATATCGTAATTTGGAGGGAAACGTTAGATCCAATATATATAAAAATTATACCTACATTAAATATTATAGATCCAATTTATATATAAATTATACCTACATTAAATATTATATAGAGAAATAAATAAATCTAAATTAATTTATAATTAGTTGAAAAAAAACAATTATACGCCGACGGCCTTTTATACGCCGACGGTAGCCGTCGGCGTCTCAGGGCAGCAGAAGGCCTCCCATTTGAGCACCGTCAAGGATGGCGTTATACGGCTACGCCGACGGCTGCTTTCGTGGCTGGCCTAGCTCTCCTTGTACGCCGACGGCCCCGACTTTTGGCCGTCGGCGTCTTGTGGTTTTCCTGTAGTGCCACCTGCGGTTTTGTTTCCCATACTCTATATTTTATGATTCATCTAATGCTATTTCTTAATACTACTAACAAGAAGTTAATGTGCATTATAGATGCATTTCAATCTTGTATTTCGCGGAGATACAGATCCTGTCTAGCAATGCTGTCCGTCAGTTCTATGTCAACGTCGACAGCCAGGAGGGTAAGCTTCTTGCGTACACGCCGGCCGGATACCCAGGGGCGGATCCAGTGGGGGTGCCATGGGTGCCATGGCACCCCCTAATATATGCAGATTTGTTAATCTAGTACTCCACTTAGTCTATTTTTCTGTGTATTATATGTTTTAGAATACTCATACATGGTATTTATACAATTAATATTGAGTTTGGCACCCCTAACCATTTTCCCCTACATCCGCCACTGCGGATACCTTGTCACCGACACCGTTTACAGCGGTGAACCCCACCCGTGCTCCAGCCAGTACAATATCACCTTGAAAGCCACGGCAAACTCGACACTCCCACCGATGCTCAACGCCCTCGAGTACTTCTCCGTCATCTCCACGGCCAGTGTTGGCACAGTCATCCACGATGGTATGTACATAACGTATGGAATTTTATTGGGTGCATGAGATGTCGGTTGATAGGTAGAGAGTACACATTTCAGCTTTCTCAATAGTTACTGTCAAATCTTAACTACAACAAAGTAGTATGGTTTTTCGTTTGAAAAGATTGACACAGTATGAATCTGCCTCAAGTTGGATGTGAATAACAAACTCTAGAAATAAAAGAAGGACATATCAGACTATGAATAGTAGAATAGTACCCGGAAAGTGTTAGTTGCAGTACATGAGCACCAGTGCTCCGGTTTTTTTCAGAAATTTGAAAATAATATTTTTGTATATCTAAAAATACTGAAAAATACAACCACATATATACTACTCACAGTGTGTAGTATATATCCGGGCCGCCGAGATGCGGGGGCAGGCCGCCGAGACGGGCGTGGAGAGGAGCGGGGCGGGCGGGCGGGGGCGGCCGGGCAGGGGCGAGCCGCCGGGATGCGGGGCCAGGCCGCCGGGACGGGCGGGGAGAGGAGCGGGGGCGGGCGGGCGGGGGCGGCCAGGCAGGGGCGAGCCGCCGGGACGGCGTGGAGTCGTGGAGAGGAGCGAGGCAGGAGGGATTGCGATGCGATTTGGGAGAGGAGCGAGGCAGGCTGTATCGGTATTTTTGGAAGTAATTTTTTTTTCGCCAAAACTGAGCCGGGTCGGTCGACCCTCCTCGACCCCCTACTGGCTCCGCCTGTGACTCACACCACAAGTTTCACTAGAATATACATGATATTTATGTCTACACAAAAAAGACAAACTTCAGACTGATATAAGAGTTGTTATTCATTCATACAGCCACAAATTTGTTTTTTTTCTGTAGCCCAAAATAGAACACCTTTTTTTAACGCAACTTTGCAAGAGCATATAGAATATGTCTACTTATTCATTGATTTTTTTAACTTCAAACTACTTTTTTTTTTTAAATAACCGAGATCACTTGAGCTCTAGTGCCACAAATCCACACTCTCTGGTCCCAAACATCTACTTCACATATATGTATAGCTTGGAGCTATTTTTTATGTTTCTAGAGTCATGGATTGAATTTAGTTTTCAGAAAAATGTGGGTGGTAGATATAACAATGCCGTTCAAAAATCATATTTGTTTATGAGGTGCTTTCACTTGCATCGATTGCACGGGAGCACCATATGAGTTATGCAAGGAAATACTGGATATATCCCGATGATAAGCAGAGACTTTACTCGATATAGACCAATGTTTTAAATACTCGGCGGTTTGGAAATGTTGCCGGTAGGTTAAATCCATGTACAATTGTGTGATATAGCTTCATTTAGCATCGCTATGACTGTTTTGGAGGACTGCTACCATTTGCCATAGCACAGTACTTAAGATGTTGATTAGACTCATCTGGCGCATGATCTGATAAACTGTGCTCTTTGTCTTGTGTGTTTCTGTGGGGGAAAGTTTCAGCTATGAATTCAATCAAATAAGTATCAGGTGAAGAAGAATTGGATGGGTGACCCGTGTGCTCCAAAGAAATTTGTGTGGGATGGGTTGACCTGCAGCTATGCTATTTCTCAGCATCCAGGAATCACAAGAATGTAAGTGTGGTTCTAGTTCGACAGTCTCTCCAGTTTTAAATACACGGCCACTATAAAGATACAATTTGCATCTAAACAAGATCACTATCTTTCCGAGATTTTTACCTAGTTCAATGGTGTTTATTTATGAAAGTATTACATGCAGCCGCCAACCATAGGGAAAGAGGCACCACATGCAACATGCTTAATTAGCTCGAAACATGAGAGGTTTTCACACAATTAATCATGCTAGTTATTAGTTTGGTTTGTTTTCTCGGTATTGTAGTAGGAAGAATCACTACTTCAAATTTTCAGGGCTGACGAGATCGTTTGCATTTGTAGTGTCAGGGTCTAGGCTCTAACTAGGATGTACCTTAATATGTTCTCATGGGGAATCCCTGGCCTCTGCATCGATCAATGCATGTAGCTTTTTATTGTTTTATTAGACTTCAGTTATTATTACATCATGGATCGCATAGGGTCGAAACAGATATGATATGATCCCCAAACTCTACTTTATCATTTCAGTGTTTTCTCTAAAGGTTTTGTCAATTTTTGCCTGGCTACATTTGGAAATAAACGTTATGGCGCGTTGACACACTCGTGTAGTCTGAATAACTGTATGCGCTTGCAGAAATATGTCATATGGTGGTTTGAGCGGCGACATATCAAACATTTTGGTGATCTCAAAGATCTTCAATATTTGTAAGCAGGATGTTGTAAGTTGATTTTTACATTTAATTTTATTAGGGAAGATGTTCATGTGTGCTTTATCTCTTATTTTAGGGATTTATCGTACAATAAACTGACAGGACCAATTCCTAATGTCTTGCACAATTACCTGCTCTTGTGCTGCTGTAAGCAACTTTGAATTATATGCTTTGTTTGATACCTTTAATACTAATTAAAACAATAATTTTGAAACTTTGCTTTGTTACAATGCGATATGGTTCTTTAGAGATTTGACAGGCAATCAGCTTAATGGATCAGTTCCTTCGATCTTCTGAAGAGAAGTCAAGATGGCTCCTTAACTCTAAGGTTAATTCATGCTATTAGTTCTTCCATCATTGCTTTCACATTTGCTTGATCGAAATTGCTAATGGTTCTTCTTTCCGACAGATACGGCCAAAATCCAAATCTTGCGGCAACAATAGCTCTTGCCAGCCCACAGGAGAAGAAGAACTCTATGCTTGCCGTTTATATTGCTGTTCCCATAGCTGCAGCTGTTGTGATAGTACTGCTGATTTTCATAGTGAGAAAAAAGAAAGGTGGCTCTCGCATAAACAGTACATCGTTTATAGTTCAACATATATATGTTCTCTAGTGCAAGCAATATTTTTTTCTTTCAATAAAGTGCAAGAAATATATATTGGTAACACTAAATCCGTACTTTGATTTCAAAGGATGGCCAGGTGCAGCAAAGACACGGCCACCAGCAGCTGGACAACCGCCGGTTCACATACAAGGAACTGGAGGTCATAACGGACAACTTCAAGATAGTACTCGGCCAAGGTGGCTTCGGCCTGTTTATGACGGATTCTTGCAGGATGGTACTCATGTGGCAGTCAAGCTCTTTCCCAATCTTCCAATCAAGGCATCAGAGAGTTCTTGACAGAGGTAAAGTTTGGTCAAGTATAATTAACTAGGGCATGTAGTACAATTATAGAAACTATGACACATATTTTTCTTGTCGCTCAGGCTCGGACATTAACGAAGATTCATCACAAGAACCTTGTCTCCTTGGTTGGTTATTGCAAGGATGGGAAGTATTTGGCTCTTGTCTATGAGCATATGTCTGAAGGAAATCTCGATGATAAACTTAGAGGTGTGCTACTCCATCTGTATGCATAACATTAATTTGGAATTTTCATCTCAAGTTCCAGACACTACTGACGTCAGATGATCTTCTGCAGGGAGAGGCTGCAACGTTGTATTCTTAACTTGGAGACAGAGACTCCGTATTGCACTGGAATCTGCACAAGGTATTTTTTTTCTAATTTAGAATCTGTTGTTGTTTTGTAGATCTCTCTGTTTGGCTAGAACTTTGTATATGGCTAGTCTGTATCATGTCATTGTCGATGATATGATGTGTCTGCAGGACTCGAGTATCTACACAAGGCGTGTAGCCCGCCCTTCGTGCACCGTGATGTGAAGACATCAAACATCCTACTGAATGCAAATCTGGAGGCCAAGGTTTCTGACTTTGGCTTGATGAAAGCTTTCAATCACGACGATGATACCCATGTATCCACAGCTCGGATGATTGGCACGCCGGGCTATTTTGCACCTGAGTAAGTGATAGCTATCCTTATCCTTACTGTGTTTGTCCATTTTGACCAGACTCTATCCATTTTGACAGTCTCTATATCCTCTTCCGACGTGACTTGATTAACCGTATAGGTACGCGATGACCCGACAACTGACCGAAAAGAGCGACGTGTATAGTTTCGGCATCGTGCTACTGGATGGTCACAGGACACTCTGCCATCCTACAATGCATAGAGCCCACCCATATTGTCATGTGGACACGACAACGCCTTGCGGGGGGCAACATAAAGGAAGTGGTGGATGTGCGCATGCAAGGTGACTACAATGTCAATGGGCATGGAAGATGTTGCACTCAAGTGCACCGCGCAAGATCCAGCACAACGGCCAACAATGAATGAGGTGGCAACCCAGCTCCAAGAGTGTCTCGAGCTAGAGAGCTAACGGCACACCATCGGCAATGCCCATAGTGTTGGAAACTTAACTTAAACCCAAAACAATTTAGCATTTCACGCTATTGTCGGTTTCGTCATTTCAAGGTAGTTCCAGTTTCTTCGAAAAGAGGACACGACCTCGGCCTCTGCGTCAATCAATGCTTGCAGCCTTAATTTATTTGTTTCATTATTGGAAAGTATTCAGACGTGAGTACAGTTCATGGAAAATAGAGAGCCCATACATGAATCAACCATCTAAAAATAACCAACATAGAGCTAGGCCCTAATATGATAGTCGACTAGCAAGAAACGATGTGTCCTAGCTGAACAAATACCGTGTATCCGATTCCACCTGGCTGCTCCATGTGATTCAGCTTGTCCACCCACAGAAGAAATGACCATGAACAGACCCAACAGTAGCCAGAGGTATCACCTGCAAAAACGGAGGAGCTCTAGGTTTTTTAAACAAAAATAATTGCGAATACACCATATAGTCCATAATAAAGCACAAACTACCACCCAGATTTAAACTTTATCATTTTTATCAATACCATTCAAATAATTTCTGAACAAATTTGTTATATTAGCTGGAGGTGATAAATTAAAATCCATGTGCACAATGTTCAAATGATAGTAAATGGACAAGATATAAAAAGGTGTTGAATAGATTTATCATGATTTCAAAACAACATTTCTTTCATCCCCTCATGTTCCTTTTTTGCCAAATTATGTTTGCAATAGAACTTTATGGTAGTGGAAGCACAAAGATCTAGTTCTTCAGCGGTACCTTCATTTTCCAAATATATTTACCCAGAAAACGCGGTGTTCACTCATGTGATCTAAATACATAGACTTGACCCAAAATAACACAGATGGAGTTAGTTTCCAAACAAAAACATCGGGTTGATCAACTAAGACAATGCCCATCAAACGTTGAACCATATGTGACCAACTTGCCTTCGGCGCTTCATTTGCATTCCTTGACGGCTCCATAGCGGGATGCTGACATGGGTCCATCCTTCAGTACGGGGTAGCATCGACATGGATCCATATCTGGATGCTGAAGAATTCAAGCTGCTCTACCGTCTTCTTCACATCATACACCATGAGCTAGAAAGTTGAGCTCGTGACTATCACCAACTGACCACGTCACCTAGTTCAACGACCATCAAACTGGTCGAAGGAAACGAGAAAAATTCTCCCGTGTCTTTGCACATCAAGTGTTTGACATAGTACAATGCAAACCTTTTCGAGTGCATTACATTTAGAACGTTGGTGTATTTTCCGTATTCGAGCCTTTTATGTGTTGTCGTTCGTGTGGAGAACCCTGGGCCGACAACCTCAACGGCCGCGGCATAAAATAGATATGTTATAAATTCTACAACTAACGAGTGGTGCTACATGGTACGCCCAGAATCTAAATCTTCTTTAATCCTTAACATACTCAATTTAGCTACTATCAATTCAACTATGATTTAGTAATTTATCCTCGTCGAAAAAAGTATAAAATTATAATTTTCCTTGCTAAAAGATATTGGCTTGGCTCACTTTGTCCACTGACTAACTTAACACCCTAATTGTTATGTCACGCAGCCCGTATTTAGTCCTTTCGGAGACATCCCAAACTTGCAGCTATACAAAGAAAATAAGCATGGCATGCAAGGATAAAAACCTCATATTTAGTTATACTAATTGGTGATTTCGTGGATTTTAATCACACCAACTAGCTGCCTAATACAATGAGCTGGAATGCTGGATAGTTATGGATATATAATCTTTAACACCCCACCTTACTAATAAGAAGAAATGGTACCAAAAACATCACAAACGGAAGGGGTACAAGCCCACAGACGAAATCCGGCAGAGTTTCCCCTATACGGGAGAACATCCATGACATGCAGTTGAATAGTTATACAACGAATAACATGAAAACAGGTCACAAAACAATGGCGCCGCTAGCATTCATAAGGAACTAAGAACTGAGCGACCAAAGGCTCACACAAAAAACAAATGGTGTCCACTGATTATTATTAGAAGTTATGTGACGTGCTTAAAGATGTAGAGGAGCTACGCCCATATCCCAAACATGTCGCTTATTAGTACCTGAAAACCAAATGAAAATGCAAGGGTGAGTATAGAAATACTCAGCAAGTACAGTACAAAACCATCAGAATAATAAGGAACAATCAACCAAAGAACAATATTCGTATCTTCCTTGTCAACTTGAAGACTGAAACCAAATATCCACTTGGGACAGTCTCTCACCGGACCATAGAATCGAAAGAACCGATTAGGAATGAACTGAACAAGGACCACATGAAAATACTAATAATCTCCTTTATGAACTAGATACCTGAAACCGAATATCTGAATATGTCGCCCGGACTAGCCCACGAGCTGACAGTTCTCACCGAACTCTATCGGAGTAGCCACTCGGGACAGTCTCTCACCGGACCATAGAATCGAAAGAACCGATTAGGAATGAACTGAACAAGGACCACATGAAAATACTAATAATCTCCTTTATGAACTAGATACCTGAAACCGAATATCTGAATATGTCGCCCGGACTAGCCCACGAGCTGACAGTTCTCACCGAACTCTATCGGAGTAGCCACTCGGGACAGTCTCTCACCGGACCATAGAATCGAAAGAACCGAATATCTGAATTTGTCGCCCGGACTAGCCCACGAGCTGACAGTTCTCACCGAACTCTATCGGAGTAGCCACTCGGGACAGTCTCTCACCGGACCAACCAGAAAGGTTAGCCATCGGACTAGCCCACAAGCTGACAGTTCTCACCGAACTTTATCGGAGTAGCCACTTGTGAACAGTTTCTCACCGAGTTAGCTATGAAATTAAGAATGTGAAATATCTCTGAACATGGACGAAGGAATCGAATAGAAAGAACTGAATAAGCCTGAAGTGAACCAACTGAACAAGGGATCTCAGTCCGTGAAAGCAATCAGTTGAACCGTCACACAATGGACAACCATAGAGAACAAGGGTTCGTCATGCACTTGCCTTTACTGAGGGCGGAGGGGTTGAAGGGAGCCAACCCTTTGTACCTGTAGACAAATAGATGCACACAAGTCTCAACATATATCTTGCAACTCAATACAACAAACCTACAAGCCTCAAGCAATACACCAAATCATCCAATCTAAGGCACACACACAAGTACTCCGAATGACATTCTCCAGGAAGCAACCATTTGCTGCCCCTTTACTAATAAATCGATAACTCGAGCTAGGCTCCTCGAAACCAAGCAAACGATAAGTTTCTGGACTCATTAGAAGATTATCTAGAAATAACTCCAACTATATTAACTCAGATATTGAAGTTAACTAGGTCATAACCAGCAAATGCTCCTGCTGCTTCCAGAATTCAGCATATTGATTAGCCACCTTACGAATTTCATTGCAGGAAAACCACTCATGTAAATTGATCAAACTAAATTGATCTAGGAACTAGAAGATCCCAGGTAGCCATAACATTTATTTCCCAATTTTTAACAGCACTACAAGGGCATGAAAAGCTCTGGACAAAAACCTTAAACATACTGTTTTTGCAACATCAGGACAGAAACTCGTTTCTGCCACCCAGGACAAACGACTGGGCCAAACTTAGAAAATGATATGCCTATGGATTCATATGGAACTTAACTACAAACAACTCCTACTATTCGAACTCAAAATATGAACTTATGAAGGTCAAAACCAACAAATACTTCTCTGCTGTTTTCCAGTTTCAGAATAACGAGTAGCCGCCTTTGAAAATTCATAAAAAGGTGAATACTCATGGAAATTAAGTGAATCCTTTTGGGTTAGAACCTAGGCATCACACACCAGCTAGGAGGAAGCAAAACATGCATTTAGATGAATTTTAAAAGCTCCTAATACACAAGGGGAAACACTATTCTGCGCTGCCTTTGAATATTGGATAGCTGGAAAGAAACAGTCACAACCAGAGCTTTGCAAGTCTGATTGAAGCATTTCAGCACTCAAAACGATCGTGGGCACGAGCCCTACAAAACATTACAACTATTGATCCTCTGATTTTGCCATATGGGTACTCGAAAATGATGATTTCTGAATCGGTATGCCCAGGAACAGGGACAGAAAACATGTTTTCTCTAATTCTCTATAGATCTTGCTAATCCCCTGCCCTATAAACCAAGGGATCATAAAGTACAGCACATGAGAGGATCATGAAGGTAGGGGAACTCACCCTTGATGCTTGAACAAGGGGAAATCGGACAGGGAGTGATGGGGATCTTCTCTTCTTCTTCCTTCTCCTCCTGTTGCTCTTCTCCTTGTCTCTTGTTCTTCCTCGAGCACTAGAACAAGGGATGGGACGTGGTGCAGGTGGGAGGGCTCAGCAGAGAAGAAGGGAGGTGGAAGGAGGGAGAGAGAGGAGGCGCCATGGAGAGGGAGAGCTCCTGCGTTTGGGGAGGAAGTTTTGGAGCGGCTCTCTTGGAGATGGCCACGGCTTGGCTGGAGATGAGGATGAGCTCCTCGTGTGGTGTTGAGGAAGGATAAGGTATGGGGGTTGTACAGCCTTTTTTTCTTTCCTTTTATTCAACATATTTTCGAAATATAGAAAATAATCTTGGCCATTAGAATGAAATAAATTAGGGAAGATGCATCCGGAATCCGATTTCTGCAAATGAGTAGTCCATTTCGATTGTCTCAACGAGCCTGATTCAACCATGGACTCGGATCTTTGAGAAGAGGCCTGTTTTTGAAAGGTCACAAGAAGATGACTACGAAAGGCGTAAGGCGAAGCGATGATAAGAACCCCGATGAAAATATCCAATAAATTACGGGGTATTACAGTCTACCCACCTTAAAAGGAACTCGCCCTCGAGTTCTTCATTCATTATAACTTGTAGAATACAAGGACATCCAATTTACTAGGGAACAACTATAGAAGCACTCATGAAAAGCAATGTTCATCTGAAATCAGGAACGACCCAAAACCCATCCTACTGTGCACCAGTGTGTCAAGTTTTAAGTTATTAGCATACTAATTAAGAAGAGGACACACCAAAGATCTAAAGCCGGGCTCTGATACCAACTTTAACACCCCACCTTACTAATAAGAAGAAATGGTACCAAAAACATCACAAACGGAAGGGTACAAGCCCACAGACGAAATCCGGCAGAGTTTCCCCTATACGGGAGAACATCCATGACATGCAGTTGAATAGTTATACAACGAATAACATGAAAACAGGTCACAAAACAATGGCGCCGCTAGCATTCATAAGGAACTAAGAACTGAGCGACCAAAGGCTCACACAAAAAACAAATGGTGTCCACTGATTATTATTAGAAGTTATGTGACGTGCTTAAAGATGTAGAGGAGCTACGCCCATATCCCAAACATGTCGCTTATTAGTACCTGAAAACCAAATGAAAATGCAAGGGTGAGTATAGAAATACTCAGCAAGTACAGTACAAAACCATCAGAATAATAAGGAACAATCAACCAAAGAACAATATTCGTATCTTCCTTGTCAACTTGAAGACTGAAACCAAATATCCACTTGGGACAGTCTCTCACCGGACCATAGAATCGAAAGAACCGATTAGGAATGAACTGAACAAGGACCACATGAAAATACTAATAATCTCCTTTATGAACTAGATACCTGAAACCGAATATCTGAATATGTCGCCCGGACTAGCCCACGAGCTGACAGTTCTCACCGAACTCTATCGGAGTAGCCACTCGGGACAGTCTCTCACCGGACCATAGAATCGAAAGAACCGATTAGGAATGAACTGAACAAGGACCACATGAAAATACTAATAATCTCCTTTATGAACTAGATACCTGAAACCGAATATCTGAATATGTCGCCCGGACTAGCCCACGAGCTGACAGTTCTCACCGAACTCTATCGGAGTAGCCACTCGGGACAGTCTCTCACCGGACCATAGAATCGAAAGAACCGAATATCTGAATTTGTCGCCCGGACTAGCCCACGAGCTGACAGTTCTCACCGAACTCTATCGGAGTAGCCACTCGGGACAGTCTCTCACCGGACCGACCAGAAAGGTTAGCCATCGGACTAGCCCACAAGCTGACAGTTCTCACCGAACTTTATCGGAGTAGCCACTTGTGAACAGTTTCTCACCGAGTTAGCTATGAAATTAAGAATGTGAAATATCTCTGAACATGGACGAAGGAATCGAATAGAAAGAACTGAATAAGCCTGAAGTGAACCAACTGAACAAGGGATCTCAGTCCGTGAAAGCAATCAGTTGAACCGTCACACAATGGACAACCATAGAGAACAAGGGTTCGTCATGCACTTGCCTTTACTGAGGGCGGAGGGGTTGAAGGGAGCCAACCCTTTGTACCTGTAGACAAATAGATGCACACAAGTCTCAACATATATCTTGCAACTCAATACAACAAACCTACAAGCCTCAAGCAATACACCAAATCATCCAATCTAAGGCACACACACAAGTACTCCGAATGACATTCTCCAGGAAGCAACCATTTGCTGCCCCTTTACTAATAAATCGATAACTCGAGCTAGGCTCCTCGAAACCAAGCAAACGATAAGTTTCTGGACTCATTAGAAGATTATCTAGAAATAACTCCAACTATATTAACTCAGATATTGAAGTTAACTAGGTCATAACCAGCAAATGCTCCTGCTGCTTCCAGAATTCAGCATATTGATTAGCCACCTTACGAATTTCATTGCAGGAAAACCACTCATGTAAATTGATCAAACTAAATTGATCTAGGAACTAGAAGATCCCAGGTAGCCATAACATTTATTTCCCAATTTTTAACAGCACTACAAGGGCATGAAAAGCTCTGGACAAAAACCTTAAACATACTGTTTTTGCAACATCAGGACAGAAACTCGTTTCTGCCACCCAGGACAAACGACTGGGCCAAACTTAGAAAATGATATGCCTATGGATTCATATGGAACTTAACTACAAACAACTCCTACTATTCGAACTCAAAATATGAACTTATGAAGGTCAAAACCAACAAATACTTCTCTGCTGTTTTCCAGTTTCAGAATAACGAGTAGCCGCCTTTGAAAATTCATAACAAGGTGAATACTCATGGAAATTAAGTGAATCCTTTTGGGTTAGAACCTAGGCATCACACACCAGCTAGGAGGAAGCAAAACATGCATTTAGATGAATTTTAAAAGCTCCTAATACACAAGGGGAAACACTATTCTGCGCTGCCTTTGAATATTGGATAGCTGGAAAGAAACAGTCACAACCAGAGCTTTGCAAGTCTGATTGAAGCATTTCAGCACTCAAAACGATCGTGGGCACGAGCCCTACAAAACATTACAACTATTGATCCTCTGATTTTGCCATATGGGTACTCGAAAATGATGATTTCTGAATCGGTATGCCCAGGAACAGGGACAGAAAACATGTTTTCTCTAATTCTCTATAGATCTTGCTAATCCCCTGCCCTATAAACCAAGGGATCATAAAGTACAGCACATGAGAGGATCATGAAGGTAGGGGAACTCACCCTTGATGCTTGAACAAGGGGAAATCGGACAGGGAGTGATGGGGATCTTCTCTTCTTCTTCCTTCTCCTCCTGTTGCTCTTCTCCTTGTCTCTTGTTCTTCCTCGAGCACTAGAACAAGGGATGGGACGTGGTGCAGGTGGGAGGGCTCAGCAGAGAAGAAGGGAGGTGGAAGGAGGGAGAGAGAGGAGGCGCCATGGAGAGGGAGAGCTCCTGCGTTTGGGGAGGAAGTTTTGGAGCGGCTCTCTTGGAGATGGCCACGGCTTGGCTGGAGATGAGGATGAGCTCCTCGTGTGGTGTTGAGGAAGGATAAGGTATGGGGGTTGTACAGCCTTTTTTTCTTTCCTTTTATTCAACATATTTTCGAAATATAGAAAATAATCTTGGCCATTAGAATGAAATAAATTAGGGAAGATGCATCCGGAATCCGATTTCTGCAAATGAGTAGTCCATTTCGATTGTCTCAACGAGCCTGATTCAACCATGGACTCGGATCTTTGAGAAGAGGCCTGTTTTTGAAAGGTCACAAGAAGATGACTACGAAAGGCGTAAGGCGAAGCGATGATAAGAACCCCGATGAAAATATCCAATAAATTACGGGGTATTACATAATCTGGTGAGAAAGACGACACCACTGATTTTAATCCCTTACGGTGAAGGCGACAGCTCAGAACAGATAATGCATCCACTGATCGATCATTGACATTTTGTTCTGATCTGAAAACAACAAGCAGTTTAGTACGATATGGTACTGACCTTACAGCGATAAGGCTAACGTACCGACCGTTAAGTATGTACCCAAGATTACTACTTGTGAATTTTAAAACAAATAAGGGTTTATGTCACCCATGAGAGCGACACGGGAAGTGTCCAATTCGAGATTCTCCAATTGATATGGGAGTATATGTTTTTCTGTTTGCGGGGACCAAGAATTACGTATGTTGCAGCCACGCCAGATCTCACATTGCATAATTTACGTTGCCGACTGTTGGTAACTGATTGAACTTACAAGTATGTTCTGCTCGCTAGCTATACATATACAGAGACAAAAGGAGATGGGAGCTAGAGAGGAGCCAGCGATTAGCGGCAAACCAAAGCAAGTTTCCATGACACAAGCTATATTCTTCCTAGTTATGCTCCAGCTCTACATGGCGCTCCTCGCCGCGGCCGTGTCCGGCGCGTCGCCGCCCCCAGCAGTGGCGGCGCCGCGAGGCAACTGCCCCGACAAGTGTGGGAACGTAACTGTCCCCTACCCGTTCGGCATCGGCCGCGATTGTTCGTTGCCCAACTTCCACCTCCGTTGCAACAACGGGGAACTTCTCAGAGGCAACATCAGAATCGCCAGCATCGCGTTGGAGACGGCACAAGTTGTCGCCCACATCAGATTAACATACATCTGCGACGACCCGGCCGGTGGCAAACCAGAGACACAAGACATGAAATTCACCTTGACCGGTGGCCCATTCATTATCTCGCAGGCGGACAACGTTTTCACGGCCATCGGCTGCAGTTTGGTGGCGAGGCTTCGTGGCCGCACCGGCTCCACCGACCGCTACCGCACGGGCTGCATCACGACCTGCACCAGCGTGAGCCTGGCCGAGATCGGGACAGACGGTGCTCCGTGCAGTGGCCAAGGCTGCTGCGAGACGTCTATAGCTGCCGGCCTCCACCAAGTGTCATCAGGCTGGAACCAGGACAAGGAGATCAACAATCCGGTGCCTAACAACACATATGCCAATATGCCTTCGTGGCCAAGAAAGGCTGGTACGTACGGACAATGAACTTCTTCCTCTTCTTCTTTTCTTTCTTCTTCCTTTTTTTCTTACTAGCAGACATGCCCGTGCACGCACGGAAGAGAGAAAAATGTGTGCACAAACCTATTCCAAAAAAAAGAAAACCCACAACATCTTCACGGAATAAAATCTTGTATAAATGCTGTACGAAAATGTGTACCGTCTCTTTTGTACTGTCAATTTAAGAACACGTATTAATGTGGAGATCATCTCTAACTATTCTCTTTATATATTTCCACCGGTCATGTGCTATAAGAATATAAGATGCACCGGGTAAAACTTTAGAGTGAACTTAGGTTTAACTACAAGCTATCAACATTTAACATTTGTACAGAAAATATATAGGAACATATACATTCAAAGTTTACATGCGATGATTTACCTCGGCACTGAAGCTCTACACCAGAAGCTTTGCGTCTGTCCTAGCATTGATGCACCGCCACTGCAAATGCTGGTTGTCTAGCATTCGCAACCTGTGTGCCTCCTCAATTCTGTTCTCCCCTTTATTCGCCCTCCTCACCTCTGCAGCAAAGCTGATGATAGACAGCGCATTGGCTGCCATCTGAGCCATGTGCCTATTCGGTGAAGCCTCCCCAGCTCGCCCTTTTGATGGGCTCGCCATCCCCCTGCTTCCTCGGCTTGGAGACGGGACCGACCAAGCAGCCTCGGCGACATTTGATTGTCAGAGAAGGATCTTCGTCCCGAGGACGACGGCAGGGGCAGCCCCGCGTCCGGCAGCCGACGTAGGCGGCTGTTAGTTTCCTGCCAGAACCTCGCCGGCACGCTGATGCCACGGCGCGGCGGGTCGCCAGCGCCCGAGTTGCTCCCCGAGGAAACACTGTCGGTGTCGGAGGAGGCCGACAGGTCAGGCGTGCCGGCCGCGGCCTGGTCGGAGGGGGAGAGGGAGGCGGTGTAGTCGAACGCCATGGACCGGCGGAGGAGCTGGACCGCGGCCAGGATGGAATCCTTGCGGTCGAGGTTGCAGTCGAGGCTGCGCGCGAGCAGGTCCGATGCCTTGGGCCTGGCGGCGGGCCACCGGTGCTGGGGCCGCGCGTTTTCGGCCTCGGACACGCTCTTCCGCCGCTCGGGCGTGGGGCCCCGCCGGCCGCCGGGGGAGGACTCCCCCTGGAACGACACCGAGAGGCTCCGCATCGTGGTGGCCGCGGCGGGTGCGTTCATCGCTTGCTTGTGCTAGCGGCCATAGGTGCACGCTGGAAGGAGACCAAGCCATGGAATCGATCGGTAGTTCACACGCGCATCCCGTCCATCTCCCGACACACCGAATCTGCAACATGAGGCATTGCTCGCTGCTCGGCCATCCAGCGCGGGCGCGAGAGCGAGTCCGTCGGGGCCGGCCCTCGCACGTCCTCGCTGGCGCTGGCGCGAGATCGAGTTCGTCGGACTCGGCACGCCCCGCGCCCTGGGCGACGCCGCCTCTGAGTCCTATACCCGGCCGCGGCCGCCGGCTGGCTCGCCGACAACGTGCTCCCGTTCGTCCTGGCCTCGGCCATCTCCGTCGTCGCGGTCGGCAACGAGGTGCTCGAGTGCGGGGACGCCGCCCTCGCCGCCGCGCTGCTCCCGGCCATGCATAACCTCCCCAACGCCGCCGTGGCCATCAGGTTCTCCACCGTCAGAACCATGGCCGTGCTCGCGCTGTCGCGCAGTCCGAGACGAAGTTAAGCTCGAGTTGCCGACGCTTCTTTTCTTTTTAATTGGTGGCAATCCTTTGTAATTAACCGCAAAACGAAAAGGTGGTGGCAATTTGGTCGTATTATGTGATTGGTGGGAGGGCAAAACGGTCCAAAACGGACAATGTTGAGTTGTCAAACATTGGGACGATCTGGGCCGTTTGATCGGATATTGAACGGTCCAGATTTAAAGACACAGCTCAACACAAGTTTGCTCTTTTAATAGTAGTATAGATAGATTTTCTTATTTGGCACTCAGGTAAATAGAAGTTATTCTACAACCCTTGTTTTTCGCAACTGTGTATAATTTTTACATCACGGAATTTTTTTCTTGTGTTCGATGTCAAGAAGATCACAATAAAATATTGACCAAAATTCTTCTCAGTTATGTGAAATTAACAGGAAATAATTTCTAATAAGACCAAAATTTATGAAATTTTGAGGAAAGCTATGTAAGATAGCAAGGTTTAACTTGTGAGTGATATTGTGGTCCCGTTTGTTGTGTTCACCGTGATTAAACCAAATAACAAAACGAATGGAGAATCGAATATGAAAGGAGATTGAATAAATTTTGATTTTCTTATTTAGTAATTAATGCTGAAAACAGTCAGTTTTCTTTGTATGTGTACCTAAACCGTTACTACTAATTAAAGCAAATGTATTCAACTATTATAAGTTTGTAATCTAGCTTTTTGTAAATCCTTACTACAATAATTATGAGCCATACTAACGATGGATTGGCCAAACAGGTACAATTTTAATCAAACAGATCTCATTGGTAAGAATTTTGCCAAAAAATGTGGAAAGGGCATGGTCGTCCCACTTATTCTTGATTGGGCTATCAGGAAAGGGAACTGTCCGTCTCCACGAGATGATGGCAACCATGAAAGACTGCACATTCCCTATGGAGCATGCATTAGTGCTCACAGTCATTGCGTTAATGCCAGTAATGGCGCGTCAGGATATTCCTGTCGGTGCAATGAGGGATACGCCTTGTAATGCATACAAAGAAATTGGCTGCACAAGTTAGTCTTCTTTCACCTTTTTGATTCCCTTTTGGCGGGAAACCACACGAATTGAATTATTTATCTCCCTAAAGGAAACCTTTTTTTCTTAATTATTTCATGATTTTGGAGCTGGTTGGTGCACGCTAGTAGCTGGGGTGGAAATATCATGAACTTTGCCCTTTCAAAATCGTCGAATATTTGATAAAAATAATTATATGTTGTTCTAAACCTATTCAATTTAAGTGCAAACTCAAAATCTATTTTCATACTATTAAAGCATATATTTTTCAAAAAAATAATATTACGATTTTATAAAATCTGTTCGAAGAGGAATGATCAGGCTTATATTTGAATTAGAGTGATATAATATTTATATATTTATATTATTATAAATCCTTTTGGGAAAATTAGAGTATGAAATTTAACTTCATTGGAATGTGCTAAAAAGAGGGATGCATGCCATAAGTAACCCTCCAAGTGGGCCTGAGAGGCAGGTAAACCTTCTCATAAGGGCAAACATGTCAAATGTGCTAAAAAGAGGGATGCATGCCATAAGTAAAAAATTGTATTTTTTTAAAAGAATCTTCTGATTGATAGCCATAACATATTTTCCAGACCATGTGATAGCCCATATTGTTGGTAAAATAGTATCACTGGATTAACTGAAATAGCAGAAATTATGTCAAACTTGTAGACTTGTAGTTGTCACTTACAGTTTGGAAAAAAAGTTGTAACATAAATTATTAGTGACTTTTGTGTCTCCTATTATTTTAATGTTCTAATATGTGAACCCATTTTCGCATTTTCTTCTTCAGATGTTAATGAATGTAAGGTACTAAATAATCCTTGTCGTGGTGGGACATGCCATGACAAAGAAGGCGGTTATGAGTGTAAATGCAGTTTTGGTCGAAGACGTGATGGTAAAAGAGACAATGGTTGTGAACCCATATTATCCTCACTAGCAGCGGTAGTGATAGGTAAGGTTCATGTGGTGTGCCTATACTACTTAATTTAATCAAAATTAATATTACACCACATCAATAATTTTTATGTGCCTTTTGTTCATGAGAAGTCCATCTTTAGATATAAGATGTGAGGTAATGTTGTAGTGTCATTATAACATTACTTGCAAAAGCTTAATTAAAAAACTTGTTTGACCAATTTAACATCTGATGAGATATTGTACATATAAACATGTATATGTATACGAGTGTGTCTTACAGAATCGTTTAATTACTAAGGTGACGATATCTTCCATTTGGAGAACTTTTTCCCAACTTAATTGCTAGCTAGGTACCACTTTTTTTTGGAGTAAGAACCAACTACTATGTGCATGTGTGTACTCTTCTACTTGCACACGATGACATTAATTACCTCACACGGTACATAATTGTTCGCAGGAACAACCAGTGCCATCTCCATAACAGCAGTGCTACTAATATTCGTACTCATGCAGCATGAGAAGAGAAGGCTCAGAGATCGTTTCAAAAAGAACGGTGGACAATTACTCGAAAGCATCAAGATCGAGATTTTCAGAAAGGAGGAGCTAGACAAAATAACCAAGAATTATAGAACTATCATAGGAAAAGGGGCCTTTGGTGAGGTCTACAAGGGAACTACCAGTGACCACGTGCCAGTTGCAGTCAAACGCTCCATTGCAATCAACAAGGACCGCCAGAAGGACTTCGCAAATGAGATTCAAATCCAATCACAAATAAGTCACAAGTATGTGGTCCAGCTATTGGGGTGCTGCTTGGAAACAGAGGTCCCTATGCTGGTCTATGAGTTCGTCCCGAGGGGGAGCCTCTACGACGTGCTCCATGGCAAGAACAGCAATGGAAGAAGAGAACCTCTCTCATTACGAACACGCCTCGACATCGCCATATCCTCTGCAGATGCACTCGCATACATGCATTCGCAAGCAAGCCAGAAGATCCTCCATGGAGACGTGAAGTCTGGCAACATTCTCCTCGATTACGAGTTTGTGCCCAAGGTGTCTGACTTTGGGACGTCGAGGCTCATGTCCATTGAAAAGGATCACACCAACTGGGTGATCGGGGATAGCAGCTACATCGACCCCGTGTACATGAAGACTGGGCTCCTCACGGAGAAAAGCGATGTGTACAGCTTTGGCATCGTGTTGTTGGAGCTCATCACAAGGAAGAAGGCGAGGTACGACGGGAACAATAGCCTTCCATTGAACTATGTCAAGGCCTCCGTGGATGGGTCTGCAGGGCAGATGTATGATACAGAGATTTTGTCAAGCGGTGAGGACGTGAAGTGCCTCGACGAGGTTGGCCTGATCGCAGTGCAATGTCTTGAAATTGATGTGAAAGACAGACCAACTATGACTGAAGTCGCTGAGAAAGTTAAAAGATTCAAGAGCCGGTGGTTGCAAAGCCATTGGCATGGGAAGACCCACGAGATATGTACTCCCTCCATTCGCAAAAGGATGTCACAAAAATGAACTATAGATAGACCATTTTTGTGACATCATTTTCCGAAAGGAGGGAGTACTTAATTAGCATTCTGACGTGTACCATTGAGTTGAACTCTGTTGTGTGACCGGTTAAAGCATTATATTTCTAGAGTTTTTGTTGGCGAAACATTGGTTTATGAGTGGAATAGATGATTCACAAAATTATATATATTGTATTTCCAGTCTTTGTACGGGGTGCGATGCGGCAGAGCTTTTTTTTTTCTCGTGTTTTCATCGCACATATGTTCTTTAGTTTAGGCGCGTGTTATTCTTGCAACTTCGCACATGATGCGGTTTTTTAAGCATGTGCTCATTTATCCCCTTAGAACACAGTTTTTGCACCCCCATGTGCGACCGAAACCCTATCGACAACCCCTTTGGGGCACACGGAGGATAAAACCATGCCCGGTGGCTATTTTTAACCATATGTTGTTGTCAGTTTTGTACTAGTGTTCAATCGTCAGCAAACCGAACAAGGATTTATAGTGTCTACCGGGCTCGTACTCTAGCGTCGTCCTCCTCATTATGGTGCCCCCTTCGTCTGATTGAAAGTACATAGCCATAGATGACCTCATGGCTTTACCGGCAACAAAAAAAAGATGACCTCATGGCTTGAAATCGAGGGTGTCCCGGTGTCGACCTCCGAGCACCAAAGGGAATGGGCCTGGGGTCACTCGATATGACTCCATTGTAGCTCTAGCGAGCCGTATTTGCAAACGCGGCCTTGAGCTAGCAAGGCGGTGCAACAAAACGAAGGTTAGTGATTTTGGAATTTTTGATGTAGCATAAGTTCTTTCGATATGTTGGAGCCTCATTTTTATGTTGCACACCCAAAGAAAGTGTGTTGCGATGACTCTGGGTGTTTACTGAAAATTGGTTACGCTCATCTTGCACATGATCTCTTGGGGTGTTACAGGCGTTGTCATTAGTGGTGATTTTTCTCGAAAAAATTGTTATGCACACATATTTTTTCCTCACTGGTGTTTCCTCAAGGTTTGACCGGGGGCTTTTATGATGTATTAGATCTTTAATTCTAGTTATATGAAGTATATTCTTAGAGATTGGAGAGAACTATTTCGGATCGTGGATAATTATGAATAGTTTCTCTACTGAGTTGGTATAGGATGGGATAGTCTCAAGATATCCCACAAACCGTCACATTTTTTTGTAGATTAAAAACACTACACCATACTAATGTATTGGGATGAAAATGTATTTGTGGGATTTTGAGTGGATTGGGTGAAAGGAATTTTTTCGCTAAGTCAATGTGAAATTTGTGTAGTGTTTTTAATCCCCTTGGCCTCCGCGCTTGGTTCACCGTTTTGCGGGGAAAACCAATGTGAAATTTTATTATGAGAATTGTTCCTCCCGGTCTGCTTTGTTCGTCGTGATTTTTCTCGGTCGTTTCTTTTCTCTCGCTCAACTGTTGCTCCATGGGACAGTAAAATTTCACGTACCGGTAAAGCTCAACAGATATCCGGCGTAGCGAGCAAAATCCAAGCGCACGGCGACGGGAGCGGAACACGCTGTCCACCATCAGAGCACTACCTAGCAACCTGATCCGGCGGGCGCAACGGCGAGGGTGAGCCTGAAATCGGTCAGCATGTGACTGTTGATCCGGCAACGACGAACTGTATCAAACTGCCATTTGCTAAATGTATTTTTCTTCACCGGAGTTACGTGGGCATAACAAAACCGTCCGTAAATTTCCTGGTGATGGAAACTAAACACATATCTTAAGCGGGACCTTGGGATAAAATTACACCCTGAATAAACAAGACAACTGTTAGTTCAGATCTCATATTTTAGCTAGACCGGATGACTTTCTGTGAACGATTGTACAGACATTTCATATGTTTCCCTTTAACTTTGTAACAGACCTGCTTATCGTCAGGTTTCGTTGAGCTTTATCAATGGAACCGGGGGCGTGCCCTGTTTATCTAAAAAAAAACATTTCATTTAGGGAAACATAGCTAGCGGCGCTATTTTTTTTTTTTAGGTACTATAACCCGAAAGTCTTTTTGGTTCCTGAATTCCAGTACACCTTCTATTTAAAAAATCTAAAATCATATTTATACGTTTTAAAAGAAAAACTAGCCAGGTGGCCCTCGCAAATGCGAGGGCATCATCTTAATCCCACTCAATTTGTTCGGAAATGGTTATGGAGACGTTAAACATACTAATTTCAACATGATATTGTTTGCTCGCATAAATCACAAACCATCGAACGTAGAAAAGTGCATTTGACTACATCATGAAAACTGGATTCGATTACATCATGTAAAGTACATTCGTCTAGATTATATTCTGTTTTAAGATAATATAACTGTTTTTATATGGCTCATTTTAATCTATGGCCGAATTATTATTTTAAATTCCTTAAAACACCATGTCGCCCTAGTCATCAACCCGTGCGCCTGCACGGGCTAGTGATGTAAAAAGAAATCAAGTATTGTGATGTATTTGGAAAAAAATATTTATGTGAACAGTATCGAACAATAATTTGCAAGGGCATCAACTTTATCATATTGAACATGTCCACGGATTTTATTTTAGTAAACTAATACATATTTGAATTTTTTAGAACATATTTAACTTTTGCTTAATATTAGTTGCGACATTTCCAAAATGCCATGTCACCATCTATTTTGTAACGTAGAGCAGTGGTATTTTGATATTTTTACTTCCGTCCTATTGTTTTCGACTATTAAATCCATGTGTTCTATAAGCTCACTCACATGTATGTTGAATGCAGTCACATGACCACACCGATTCAGATTGCTACTAATTTCTTTAAGTAATAATGTCAGCGATTTACTACATATCTTGACATAATTAATCCCTAGTATTTTGAAGGCACCACAAAATTTGTCTCAGCATATCATCAACTCACCTCTAAAAGATCAAATGTAAAATAAGCCTTAACAAACATTGATCATAACTGTACAAATACGTCTATTAGACAACGATTTGAAAAATTACACCTAAAGAAAAAATTTAAAATTCAGTTAAAGAAAAATTTTAAAATTCAGTTTGTGTGTGATCCATAGAGAATCATTTTTAAGATTATCCAATGTAGCAAACATTATCATTTATCAGTGGAAGGAAAATCCTGGGAACAAATATTTTTTTAAATCCTTTTGAAAATACTTTTAGCATGAAGTGAATAAATGTACATTGTCCATATCAAGTTGAAACCTTGTGGGTCAGTTGTTATCAAATCAATCGGATATGTTGACATCGATACTTCTATAGTAGCAACACCGTTCTCTAAAATCATGAATCCTAATCTCTATGCACATGTTACACTTGATTTATATTGTTTGGTTGTCACCAAGTTTGCAAGGTGGTTATGTATGATCGTGATCACATCGAGTTGCTTAACTCTGATATTGTTCATGACAATGTTGATATTAGATAGAGCAATCTGCCCCCAAAAATGTAAAAACAAATCAATACAAAAATATAATTCGGGGTAAAAAGGTTGATGTATAAGTGCAAATCGGGGGGGGGGGTGACGTTTTGACACTCAGGAGCATATGCTCCCGGTTTTTAAAATGCATATTAAACATACTGAGAGATGTCAGAAAATTCGGACACAAAATTCTTGTGTACATGTCGATGTTCTATATGCTCACAAACTCGTCTCGTGAAAAACTGATATTTTTTGTGTCATGTGTAAAAAAGACAAAATTTGATGCTGATAAATGCTTTTCACGAAACATTTTTTGATCTTTTTACACATGCTACAGAATTTTTTGGTTCGGAATATGCGCCAAATAGCATATCAAGAGATATGCACATTTTTATTCAGAAATCTTTGGCATTTTAAATATATTTTTCTTGTGACGGAAGGATATACTCCAACATCCAAATTAAATTTTTACAGGCCGCCACATGTTCAAGTGTAATACCTTTGGTGCTAATAAATGCTTTTCATGAAACATTTTTTGATCTTTTTTATACATGATACAAAAATATGGGTTTCGGAATATGTACCAAATACAATGTCGAGAGGCATGCGCCAAATAGAAAGTTGAGCAATATGCGCCAAATATTTATACATAATTTTTTGGCATTTGAATTTTTTTCTTATGACAGAATCATATACTCCAATATCCAAATTAAATCTTCCATGCAAATCATTTTTTACAGGTCGCCGCCACACGTTCTAGCGTAGTACTATTGCTCCTGAAAGACGTGCACGTGCGTTAGCTAGCACTCCCTCCGTTCCAATTTACTTGTCATCCATTTGTCAAAAAGTAGATGTATCTAGTCATGTTACAAGTATAGATACATCCACTTTTAGGCAAATAGATGACAAGTAATTTGGAACGGAGGGAGTAAGACCTGGTCGGTCCGATCAGCCTTTTTAGTTTTTTTTTTGTGTGTTTTATAGGTTGTACTCGTAGCTGATTGCACCGATCAGCTTTGATTTTTTTGAGTTTAGAATCAATCAGCTTTCTTTTTTCACGTATGTTTCGGAGTTAGCTCTCCATAGAGTTGTATCCGGCCTGGACTCTCCATCGACATAAATCTGACCGTGCATGACGCCCTATTTCTAGTTAAATCAATTATATTCGGACTGGACTCTTGGTTGTATGTGTCAAAACAACTTGTTGTACATGATTAATACTGTACGTAACTTTTCCATCATTTAATCTCAACCGCCACAGACAAAATCAATGGATTATATATTTCTAACGGATGTGAATTAACATGGTTTCTCGAAAAACTCACTCATTTTGCTTTTAGTATATAATAGATAGATAGATATTGAAAATCCGACATGTTTTGGATGATGTATATCCCGGCCACAAATATGCAAAATCTATATTTGAAATACTTTATATTCTATGCTACATAAAATTGACCAAATCTTATATTTCTTGAGGATTTGAAAGTTTGTATATTTTGATCCACACATTTGTTATTTTTGTGTTGATCAATATATGAATTATTTCAAATAAAAAATTTATACGTTTGTGAGATACATCATTGAAAACATGCAGGTTTGTTTTCAGATTTTTTTAACTTATAAATATGATTTTAAAAAATAAAGAGATCACAAGGCACCGGGAGGCAGAAATCTCTATTTTTTCTAGCCTGCTGGAGAGAAATCTCTTTAAGCATCTCGGAGGGAAATCTCGCGCCGAATCCAAGCGCGAAAAATACAAACGCCTCGTCCGCTCTCTAATCCCCTCTCCCCTCCACCCTACAGCCTGCAGCGGCGGACCGCCAAGCGCCAACCCTAGCCCTCTGACGGCGGAGGAGGAGCGCCTTGCTATCCCCGTGAGATCCGATGGCGAGCTCCAATCTAACGAACATCCCCAAGAGGAAGCTGGGGGTAACGTCCGTGAGGACGTTTGACGGGCCCCTAGAGGCTGATCTCCGCAGCACCGAGGAATTAGAGAAGGTTCCGATCCATTTGCTCTTCTGGTTCGATTAGAAGTTTGTATTGCCTGAGCGTTTGTCGATCAAAATTGCAGTTCTTGGTTGAATCTGGTCTGTACAAGAGTGAGGAGGAGGCCGCCACGCAAGAAGAGGCGCTGGGAGAGCTTGACAAGGTAGCTGTTTTCTTCTCTCATGCCAAATTCTTTCCTTTTCCATTTAGTGTTTCCCTTGGTAGATGATCGTTTGCCAAGTAATGTCCATGTCTGGACCTGCAGATAGCGAAAGCCTGGGTGAAGCAGTTGGCTCGCCAGAGAGGCCAGAGCGATCAGATGGTCGAGGAGGCAAATGCCGCGCTTTTCACCTTCGGTTCATACCATCTTGGGGTAATAATCTGTGCTTTTTTGGGGGGCTATTTTCAGTCCTCACGCGTATAGAGCACCACACCGATTGGTGAACAACATAGGCTGTTTTGTCGGTTGGTTTTCCCCTACTCATGTCCTTTTTGGGTATACTCGGGAATGCTGATGTTTTCTCTACTCGTGTAATTGTTCTCGTGTGCATAATTTGGCGCATTGATAGGTTGATGAACCTGGAGCTGCCATCGATACTTTATTTGTTGGACCAAAATATGTGACCCGTGAGGTGGCTTTTTCTTTTCATATGTGCCATAGGTATTGTTTATACTTAAGATATGTCATTAATAATATTTAACATACTGCTCTTACTGCAGCAAGATTTCTTTACTACACTGTATGGAATATTAGCACAAAAGAAAGAAGTGACTGAGCTGCAACCTGTACCTGATGCACATGTCCCTGCTATGAAATTTAAGCTCCATGGAATTCCAATTAACCTTCTTTATGCCAGTGTTTCTCTCACAATAGTGCCTTCTGTAAGTTTGTATTATGTTATATGTTTCCATGCACTCGTTTGTTTTTGTATATATTCTTATAAGACTTTATTTATATGGGAAATGGTATATTTGGTGTTTTAACTTTCTTTAATCATATTTTAGTAAGAAAATATGCATGCAAGTTTTGTCCTAGTATTTATCATCTTGTTTTGAACATAAATCTGCATTACTCTCTGATGTTTGTGTATTTATTTTATGGTTGTAGCAGCAGTCCCTATTTTGAGCTTAGCATGCTAGTATTGCAGCTTGTAGTTATGCAATTTAGTTGTATCTGGCCGTACATTGTGTAAAGTTATTTATTTTGGACTAGCGTGCTTATCAGTGTCCTGTTGTGCTACTTCTGTTTCCAATTTAGAAGAACTGATGGGGAAGTTATCTCACATGCCTATTTTCTTTGATATAATTACTTATTACAACACCCATAGTATCTTGGACGGCAACCTAACAAACTTTATATATTGACTAGCATTTAAATCTTCTGCCCACCACGAATCATGAGTCTCCTGTTTATTGACCTTATTGTAAAATTTTGTTGTTGAAATTGGCTTTTAGTCGATACCTTCTGATGTTTTGCACCAGGGTGTGTGCGTAACAGCATGTTTATTCCTCATTTTTATTCATACTACCGCATTGTTTAATGACTTTTTTTTTTTGCAACTTGAGAACTGGCAATTCTTCACTAACAGTCATGGGGTGATAAAAAGGATCATTTCAGCCATCAATGCAACATTTCTCCTGCTTCTCTCAGCTCTTTAGTTGCTTTTGCTGTCATGTCTTATTAAAATAACATAGTATCTTTTTTTATCTGAAAGCCTGCTTCCTACCTCTTGTCTATTTTTTATCGAATATTTCAAGATATAAACTGTGGCTTACTGTGTTGCTGCATGATATGAATATCCCTCAAAGATCTGTGCTTTCTAATGTTGAGGATGTAACTGTTCGAAGTCTTAGTGGGTGCATACTGGCAGACCAAATTCTTGATTTTCTTCTGAAATTTGAGGCCTACTCATGCCTTGTGCTCCAAAAAAATCTCTATTTT
This sequence comes from Poa pratensis, assembly GCA_947311845.1. Lineage (NCBI taxonomy): Eukaryota > Viridiplantae > Streptophyta > Magnoliopsida > Poales > Poaceae > Poa > Poa pratensis. Next base: position 131,550,859 of record CAMZMU010000063.1, on the reverse strand, counting down.
TTCTTCCAAATTTTGAGATTGACTCATGTCTTGTGCTCCAAATATTTATCTGGAAGTTCACTTCTGGCATCTTTTTATGTCAAATATTTCAAGAGATAATGTCTGTGCCTAATGTAATCCTGTAGGATCTGGAGATCTCTCAAAGATCAGTGCTTTCTGGCGTTGATGAAGTAAATCTTCGCAGTCTTAGCGAGTGCAGAGTGGCAGACCAAATTCTGGACCTTGTTCCACACATTGAGGTTGACTCTTGTTTTCTGCAACATTTTTTTTCATTATTTCTTCTTGAAGGATGGCAGTATAATGATATGCATACTGTACTGTAGAACTTCAGAACAACATTAAGGTGTGTGAAGTACTGGGCGAAAAGAAGCGGTATTTGCTCTAATGTAAGTCGGTATTCATTATCATGCTGGTAACTTTTGTTTGAACCGCTGTTAGGTTAAGCTAATTGTCTGCCTTGCTAGGCTGCTGGTTTTCTCAGGGAAGTCGATTGCGCTTTGCTGGTTGCGCGTGTCTGCCAGGCCTACCCTAATGCTGTGCTGAGCACGCTGGTCACCAGACTCTTTAGCATCTTCGCCGAGTGGTACTGGCCGAACCCGGTGATGCTTTGCTCCATTGACCAGGATAGGGAGCTTGGTTTTCCCGTGTGGGATCCACGCAAGAATCATGATGACCGGGGTCACGTTATGCCCATCATTACCCCGGCGTATCCATACAGGAACTCGACCGCACATGTTACGACAAGCACACTGGAGGTTATGAAGGAACAGTTCCGGATTGGGAATGAAATCTGCCAGGTATTCCTTTTTGCCATCCCACCACAAAAGTTTACGAATGTAACAGGGCACTACTAACCGTTTGTTTTCCCTGCAATTCCACGCAGGAAATCGAGATGAAGAGGGCCAGCTGGGCTGACCTTTTCGAACCTTTCCTTCACGCCCCCGGCGAAACAGCTGTTTAGGTTCAACTTTGTATGAGACATGATTAGGTTCTACTCGAACTCCTTCATTATTCCGGAATTCATGGCCAGTTATATGATGTATGCTTCACCTAACGCCAGGAGGAAACATGACGTACACTAGTCGTATGGCAACTAAATTTCTCTCTGCACCGGCTTACCTGAGTAGCTTGCCTCTGGATTGTGTGATGCTTGTGGTCTGTTTGTTTGTCCATGTTCAGTTCGAGAACTCTTCTAGCTGACTGAACAAACACAGGATGGTGAAATAAGAACCTCCCTGTTCCCTCCAGCTCTTCTTCTAGCCATGCCATGTTCAGTGTAGATCTTGGTTTGCCTGAGGCAGTGATGACATTGTGGCAATCGAACAAAGTCTAGGGCATGACCCGCACAATGTTTTCTCTTCGAGAGTCAGCTCGGTTTGATAGTCCAAACTCTTCGAGAGTGGTGGTGCCGGGTAAGAATGTCGACAAGCTTAGGGCATGACCCGCACAATGTTCGTTCTCTTTCAGTTATGATCCTCCAAAGCCATGACGTGCTTGGTCTCTGTTTGGTATCCGGTAAAATTGTTAGAGTAACTCTAGCATACTCCTACAAAGGGGCATCTAAAATGATTTTATAGGATCCTATGGAAACTTCTACTCCCTCCGTTCTAAAATACTTGTCTTCCATTTGTCCAAATTCGGATGTACCTAGACATGTTTTTGTGTATAGGTACATCCAAATTTGGACAAATGAAAGACAAGTATTTTGGAACGGAGGGAGTACATGCTCTAGAGGTGTTGTGCAAAGTAAGACTCCGTGAACTCCACCCCCCTAAAATTCGTTCTTTTGCATTTCTCGAACTTTTGATCATACGAGCTTCATATAAGCTCTAAACAAAAACTGGAATATTTCAAACTTACATATTCAGATCAAAACAATTCAACAAAGGTTTGAATCCGTATTTTTTAAACTTCATATTCAAACAAAAAAAAGTACAATAAACAAACCCAATATGCGTAGATAATCGACAGAACATAATCAAAGTTGCACATTGTATATCATCACATATGTCATGATCATATCATCACAAATAGCCCAACCATCATCCATCATTAAAAGAAAATGCAATGATAAAACACAGATCATCTAAACTTACCATAGGATAAAAACATGCACCAAATGGTCGAAATGAAGGTATTACCGATCATGTAGAGACCATTGGTGCTGCACAAGGTCATTGGGTCACGTGAAGCCCAGTCTTCTATTTGTCGGCACCCTGCTAGGAATCTCTCTAGTCGAATGGCTGTCCTCCAAGATCCGGAGGCTTCCTGACGCTATAATACTCATAGTTCACACCTAGACTCCTCTCGTCTTTTATGGTCATGTGGAGCATCACACAAGCAGTCATGAGCCTATTGAGCTTACAAGACTCCAAATGCTCGCTCAACTGCATGATGGAGTCTTTTCCTCGCCGCCTCTTGAGCCTTGGCAAAGTGGACTCTCTTCTTACCTCGAGGGTTTGGTATTTTCTTCACAAAGGTGGACCAAACATGGTAGATATCATAGGTAGGATAGTAGTCCCATATCATACTAATGGGCATTGACCTTGAATTTGCATGATGGAGCTTCTCCATTACGTAGCCTTGAAAAAAGAGGAGAACTTTTGCATGGCATGGATGCCATTGTGATAGCCAAACATCCTGAATTAATAATGTCAAATTCCTAGCTCATCCAAGTTAACAACTTCAAATATGATAGTTGGATCATGGCAATACCTAGTGAGTTGACCATGCCGTGTTGCAGCCTCAAATGAGGAGGCATCGATGACCTCTTGAACCTTGCGCCTGTTTGGCGGCAAAACGATGACGGGGGATGGCCGATGCGGCGGCGGCGTAGTGGGGGCGACGATCTCAGCGTCGGTCGGAAGAAAAGAGAATAAGGGACGTCACGACCGGTAATAATGTAGATACATGTCATGTAAATATATCCCATGTTTCTTTGATTTAGATGATAGAGGACGATAGAGGGATACTTTTACAAGTCACCCTAATTTTCTAAAGGCGGCTTAGAGAGTCTGCTAGATTGCATTTTCGCCTAAGAACCTAAATTTTGTAGGGTCTAGTGCCTTTAAAAATTCTCCTAGATCAGCTACTTTTAACTATTGGGCTAATCTCCAAAATGAAAACCGCAAAATTTCTTACATGATGCCGGTTTAAGCTAGATCACAGGGGAATCCTGCTAGGAACCTTGCACAATCTCGCATAAATGGCCATTCACGAAACTTTAGCTAGATTTGACCCGTTAAAAACAATTCAACCAGATCTAACACGTGAGAGTATAAGGATGGCGTTTTTGACAGATGTCTAAAGTCTTTTGAAATAACCCAACCTGGTTAGCGTGTATGTGATGTCAAAAACACAATCTTGATTGGTAAGAATCTCAGAAAGTTTGAAAATAGTCATTTTGAATGACTTGTTTGAAAGGGCTTAGCCGTTTTTCACCTAGCAGCCCCAAATAAGCCAACGCTAATGACTCTTCTCCATATCTACGGAATCCATTTTGAATGAGTAGCGTTTTAGTTTATGGGTGCATATGCAATCTTTACTTAAAATACATTTTAGACATATTTTGAAATCTTAAAAAATTATAAGAAAAATGTCCACAACTACATCTTCACATACTATGTGTTCACATAGTCGTTTCACACAAAACCGACTTTTTGTGGCACATGAATTTTGCTACTAAAATAAATCTTTTCACAAGACATTTTTCCCTTATACACAGAAAACAGAAAATGTCGATTTTTTTGTGAAAATTTGCGTGCGCATCTAAAATGTGGAGATGTATGCGGAAATTTTGTTTCCGGAATGTTTCGACATTTCTAAAGGTAAAGGGAGTATACACACTCGTGAGGCAAAGTGAAGTTTTGTCGTGAATGATGTTTTTGGTAGGCATCAGAGTTAAAAAGTTTTCTGAGTGTTCGCTAGAAGTTTTTGTAGGGGGACAAATGAGTAAAATTCATCTACAGTCATTGAACTTGAAGCATGGTCTCACTTTAGTCACTGACATTCAAAATACCCAAAATACGGTCACTGAAGTTGCTTAAGTAGTTCAATACGGTCACTGGTAGGATTCGGCATACGTATTTTGCTTAGCTTGCATACAGTTGACCGATTTGACCGCCATGTGGCCCTAATTAATTAGCCTATGTGGCAGAATGTTTTTCAATTATCCATATGCAAAAATTAGAGCGTTATTTATCTATACGAATCCTCGAACGCTAAATAAGATTCTTCCGTAGCTGTAGAATGGCAGCTGCAGTTCCACCACGACGCCTCACCGTCTCGATCGCCGTCGGCACGACGCCTCAGAACGTCACCATGGTGGACATCGACAAAGAGCTATCCTAACTTCCGCCGCGTAGTTTACGCTCACGCGACGCCACGGCCGTCCTTCTCCAACGGCGCGCTCGCGACCGACGTCTTCGTCGTCAGCAGCACGACGCCGCTCCTCCGCGTTTGAATCCTCGCGCGGACGGCTACCGCCTCCACACGCACCTGGGAGGCGGCCTGGAAGAGCTGGTTCACGGCGTACGTTGTCTGAAAATCCCCAGCTCGAAGCACGCGCTCGCAGCATGTGAAACGGCGGAGTGCACGGAACGGCACAGCTTGCACTGTCGCTGCCCGTGTCCACCTCCAGCGTCATGAACTTGGAACTGGCCGCCATTTGCAGGGCCCCCCATCTGAGTATCTGACCGAGGGAGCCGCCCCCGGACATGTACTTCGCGCGGCGCTGGTCCGCGCGCAGCACCTCGGCGAACTCGTGCGGCGCTGTACCGACGAGCTGGAGCTCGTTGTAACCGTCGTAGAGGTGTGCCTCGCCCCGCGTCTCCAGGACTGCGTCGAACTCCAGGACTGCCAGCGGGAGCGGTGTCCTGGCCGCTCGCGGGAGTCGGCCCGGTGCGGCTCGTCCTGACCCGCCAGAGGCCAGAGCCGACACGGCCGCCACTTGCCCCTCCTGCGGCATGCATTGTCCCGAGTCCCGACTACCGACCGGCCAGTCTGGCTTCTCTCTCCCCAATTCCATAAATAAAAACGAAAACAAAATCTCGCCGCCCACCACCGTCTGCCGCCTGCTCCCTCGGCGTCGTCCATGGTGTCTTGGTCGTCCACTTCAGCTCGGGGACGGTCGGACGAGCCCGACAAGCAGCGGAGATGCGGCGCCTTTGGCATGCACGGCCCGCGGCCGGACGGGCACGACTAGCAGCGAAGATGCGGCCGGACGAGCACGACGGGCAGAGAAGCTGGGGCGCTCCTCATCTCCAGGCTCCAGCATCTGCTTCGTCGGGTCCAGGGCCTACAGGGAGACCGCCGCCACCCGCCAGGAGCTTCTCGCGGTGACTGCGCGCGCTGGGAGCCGTCGAGGTGATGCCCGTCGGGGAGGGCGACATGGACCACCACAACGTGTTCGAGGAGTAGGCGGCCCTGGTGACGGATAAGGCTGGGAGGAGGAGGGGGAGCCGGGGTGGAGCTGGGCGAGGCCGCCGGGGAACCTATCCGACGTGCGCAATTTGTAAAAGCATTCTGCCACATAGGCTAATTAATTAGTGGCACGTGGCAGTCAACTCGGTCAACTGTATGCGAACTAAGCAAAATACGTAAGTCAAATTATACAGGTGACCGTATTGAACCACTTAATCAACTTTAGTAACCGTATTTTGAGTATTCTAAATGTCAGTGACTAAAGTGAGACCATCCTTCAAGTTCAATGACCGCAAGTGAATTTTTCTCGGGACAAATTATACGGGAACAATGGCTGCCCCGTCAGCTCTGTGAAGATGGCAGTTACTGCGCGAAGCTTCCAGATCCGTCACTCGGCTGGCCCGCCGGAGCTTCCTGTTCAGCTTCAGCTCAGCTCAGCTCAGCTCTGATGTACTTTCCACCGTCGGATGCCCACCTATCTCAGAAACCGCGAGGACTCCCCGTCCCATGGCATCCAGAGCGTGCGGCCATTCCGGCCTCCCGGCGCCTCGCCGGCACGCCCTCCTACTCCCGGCGGCGGTGACGGCGGCTCCCCCGTTCGTCTCTCGGCGCGCTGCCCGTCGGCGAAACCATGCCCCCCTCGCCTGCGCCGCACCCGGCCTTCATTCCACCGAAGCACGCCGCGGGCTGGAATGGCTCGGGTGCTCCACTAGCAGCAGTCGCCGATCTCCTCCCCTCTGCTGGACTGGCCCGGGTGCTCCCCGGGTTGTCTCGTCTTGTCTTGGTAAGGAGCCCTTAGCTTGCTCTGCATCATTGGGTGACATTTCGTTGCTGCCAGTACCCAAATCCAAATCTGATCCATACTAGCTTACTGGCAGCTGTTTATTTTCCAAAAAAAGGGGGGAGGGGGTTCATTTCAACTCACTCACTAGTGGTTGATGGTTCTTGGTGGCCGGTGGCCGGTGGTGCCCTTGGCATGACATTCTTGTGAAATGGCCGAACAAACTCTGTTACATTGTTCGTCGTCATTGTCGTTAGTGTGCAGGACAGAATGCTCTAGAAAAGGTGGCACGCAAGCACAGTTGCGATCGTAGCAATCCAGAGGAGGCAATGCATGTATATGCATTTTGTGCTCTCTCATGATCGCTCTACATTGTGCATCTATGTAAAGCTTGTGCGCGTCAAATTCTAAACCGCATGATCTTTCATTTTGTATTAATGCCAAAGGAATCTGCATAACACTGCCTAATTTCTTCTTTATTGCAATCTGCTAGAAGAAAGGCTTTTTATTATTTCAGGTCTCCTGTTCAATTTTCACAAGGATATTATATATTTGTAATTGTATTGTTCCATTTTGACAGTAAGATGTAGGTTTTTGTCATGGTTGAAGCCGGTAAGGCATGATGTCAGAGTGCAAACTTCCAACGTAAACCTTGGAGCTGGGAGCTATGACGGAGATCAAACAGGTAGCCAGGGGAACAGTTGGAGAGTTCTGGTACCAAAAGTTCTAATGAACCGTGAGTTGTCGTCCTTCGCTGTTTTCCATCCAACTTTTGTCCTGGCCTCTTATAGACAATATTGAGCTTATATCATTGACAATGCATGGCAGAGCAAAACCACTTTTAGGATATCGTTACATGCAAGCTATTGCTGCCGTGCTACTACTGTGCGCACTGGCATCTGCTTTTGTTGTTTTTCTTTAAAGGACAGCCATCTGCAGTTGTAGCTGCGCTAGCGAAGTCAGGTTTTACAGCAGCATTTACTCTGATTTTTGTATCAGAGCTCGGAATAAGGTATACAAACTATTTCAGTATACCTCTTGCTCTTCTTATCCCTTGTAGCTTTAATTGCATTTTAGCATTACACTCTATGTCTTTAGAAAGCATTTTTTCTGCACTTTTTCTTCAAACGACAAATTTGTACTTTGAACTGATAACTTTGTAGTGTAATGAATATCTTCACAACACATTTGGAGTCACTAATTCACAAAACAAATTGAAGCTTTGTCTCATTCAGAGTCTCAGGTTCACCTACATTATTTTGTTGCCAACCCTTTTAAAGTTTTGTCTCGTTCAGAAGTCTTGGATTTACCTATGCTCTTTTGTTGTCAACCTTTTGATGGTTTTCATTCTCATGCACCGTCACAAGTTTAGAGTTTACCTGCTGTTCGTATGTTTAATACATTCAACTAAACCAAGAAATTTGATCAGGTTGACCCTTTTGTCATTACAGACGTTTTTTATTGCTGCACTACTCGCCATGCAGTATCAAAAGGCACTGTATGTCATGGACCTTAGCATTTTAGATCTGCTTTACTTTATTGCCTAGTTGTCCCTATATTCTTCTTATGTAGTTTTCTCTTCCCCGTCAGTCTCTTCTTGATAGAGAGATTAGTATATTTGAGTTGAGCATAGCACAACCCCTCCCTTGTAAACATAAGACATAAACTTAATCCATCCAAGAGCAGAAAGTTTGTTTTTGTAGCTAGAGTTCAAGATATCAATGAATGTGCATGCACTGCTAACTAACTGGATGCAAAAGGGAAAAGGGGGAAAACATGTATAGAACTATGTTATTAAATGGATCTAGATAACTGTCGATAGTGCAGAAATTCCCTTGGTCTTCCTTGCAGACACTTCGCTGTCATGTGCAAACACTTAACCTGCCACTAGATTTCAGCACCATCCTGTAGCATATCTTGTGCCAGAATCCCTGAACCTAGCTTGTGATGGTAGCAGGCCTGCAGCCTGAGTTGAGGTAGTAGATGTAGAGGGTTGCGAGGGAATGGCAATACATGCCTTTGGCCGCAGGGACCGTGCGATCTGAGATTTGGGAAGACACATTTGTGTTTTAGACTTTTAGTGTAGGACATTATTGGCATTTATGATAAGTGATACATATTTTACTAAATTCATGTGTATAGTGTCTGGATTAAAATATCTCTGAGAATTGTTGTTTTCTTGCATTGTAGTAGATTTAGTCTCCATGTGTATCTCCTGATAAAATAATTATGATATCATTGCCTTTAGTTTTATTTTTGCAAAGAAATATTTAGTTGAGCTGACTATTTTAATGGTGAATTAATGATATCTTTCTGTGCGTTTTATCGTAGGTTTTACTTGGGTCAATGGCTGCTCTTCTCTAATGACTATCGTGAGTGTAGATTGGACGGATCTTTCAGTGTGTACCAGCACAGTTTCAAACAAGTTAGTAACACTACCCTCGTAACACTAACCTCGTAACACTACAGTCTTTCTTGACTAAATCATTAGTTGTGCTTTCAATTAAAATTTCAATGTTTCCTCTATTACTGTCTGTAAAATAGTTTGTAATATATATTTGTTATTCTTTGTCTCTGATATACTAACAGACATGCGCATGACCATGGTTTTTCTGCAGCATTGCCCATAGGAGAATATGCAGCAGTTGCGCTCCTTGCGTTTTTTGGTTTCAAGTCAATTAAAGATGCATGGGCACTTCCAGATAATGCAAACGGGGATCTTCAAGAAAACTCTGAATCTGGAGAACTAGCTGAAGCGGAGGAGCTTGTTAAAGAAAAGGTTGTGTTTTTCAGATATTTTAATTCCGTCGAGAGTTCCTATAAAAGCCTAACTCTTTCCGTAAATTGATAACATTATGGACAAGGGATCACCTTACAATATGGAACTTTAACCATTACTTTTCATATGAATAAGTTAGCAAGACATTGTTACACTGTAGTGTTGTGAAAATATTTTTCATGAAAATCTAATGGTATTATTTTCACATTCCCAATCTAACTAGCATAATCGTGTGCTTTACTTTAAGTTCCTGAAAAACTGCTGCACCAAGGCAGTGTTCTAGTAAAGATTTTTATCTTTAGCCTGTGGTGCTTTTGGTTAATTAATTTAGTTGTGTTCCACTGTTCCAAAAAAATTGAAGTAATGAAAGTCCCTATCCTTGGCTATCGTATTTTTTTATCGAAGGGTGCTTTGCTTTGTAGGCTTCACAAAAGATCACCAGTCCTCTTGCAATTCTCTGGAAATCTTTCAGTCTTGTTTTCTTTGCGGTAAGTTGATTCTCATGTTCAGAAATACTATCTGTCGAAGCTTTGATGATCTTGTCAGTTCATGAACAACCGGTTTATTGCTTGTCGAACTATCTGTACATGTAGGAGTGGGGGATCGCTCTATGCTGGCTACGATAGCTTTAGGTGCCGCGCAGGTCTGTTCAATACATAGAAACACCGCTTGCTTGTTGATTTGGTTTAGCTTTGTGCAAGCATAAACCGGGCTCTTATTTTTGCAGTCTCCTTTGGGCGTTGCTAGTGGGGCCATAGCTGGGCACTTGATTGCAACTTTGCTTGCGATTATTGGAGGAGCATTCTTAGCTAAATACCTGTCTGAGAAAATGGTAAGACAACTAAATACTTATGGTCGATCTTGTATGCTTTGGCTTGTCTTCAGTTATAAATGCTCTGTGAGTAACTACAAGCAAAAATTGTAATGCAGTTGCAAATACTGTATTGATAGTTGTGGTTGCTTGTTGTTTTCATTTAATCAGCTCATTTTTTGTGCATCATTTTAAGAGCTTGGCCTTAGTTCATATGGCTTACCGGAAACGCATTTCTCACCAGGTTGGCCTGCTGGGAGGAGTACTGTTTTTGCTGTTTGCCGCTGCCACCCTTTTTGGTGTATTCTGACCAATGTGAAAAATCTGTTGCTAGCATAAAATCTCTGCAGTGCCGATGTGGTAGTCCATTCTGACGGTGCATTCCACTCTGAAGTTTACTTGCATAAAAAGTTTACTATGTGTAATTAGGCGTTCATGTACTTCTCGGGAGATTTTGATGTGTATAATTGGAGTCATGTACTGGATGCCATGTTAAATAAGTCATGTATGTATTGTAGGATGTATGGATTATTGTCGTGTGTGGACACTAAACACTTACCTCAGCAGAACTGTATGTAAGTCGCCTTCCTTGTATGTTCGAGAGCACATTTAGCTAAGACATTTTCCCATAAGCAAAGGATTAATACCTCATTGTAAACTTGTAATTGCACCTCTGTTATCAATAAAGAGAAACACCGGACTATGTGATGTGTTCTTCTTTTCATCGATAGGACAGTCAGATTTTTCTCCATATAGTTCAGAATCTTACTAGAACTTTTTACTCCTGCTTGTTCTTGCATCGCAAACACTGCACAAGTAACCCTCTCCTTCCTCCGCATTCCATTTCATTTTTTCTCTCCCCCTACTTCTATTTGTATACCCTAGGCTTGGCATTGTGGAATTTGCCTCAACCCTAGGTTTTTTGTATGAAATGTTTGTATAAGATGTAGATGAAATTCTAGTTGAGAGAGGTTGAAGAGTACCCATTCTTTGATTCAAAACTAGTTTCTTTAAAGTTGGCTCCTTCTGTCCTTGCCATCCCTCCAAGTGATGAGCTCAAAAAGGTGGTTGCTTACTTTTGACGAAGATGGTGTCCTTCCGAGATGGGAAGAGTATACGTGTAGGCTCAATTTGTGACCGACGTTTCATGGAATCTAGTTAGTTGTTGGGACTTTTTACCAACTCCATAAGGGCTCGTTTGGTTGTATGGGTAGAATAAACCAGGGAACGAGTCCCCTAGGGGGAAATTATACGTGCACGCGGGAACCCCTACGATCGAGGGAAAAATGGGCCCGATCCCTGATGTTGTTTGGACGCATGGGAAATTTTAGGGAAACGCACGGGAAATAGCCTAGGGAGAGAAAGGAAGTTAAATTTGCTCTACCACATACGTAAAATATGAGAAACAGCACCAGAAAATCAAAAAGCATGTAAATAATTCTGGAGTAACTAAAAATCATATTAACAACATACATTTTAGATGAATCACAAGTAATTACATATTGACTAAAATAAATAAATAAATATGGGTACACGACCATACCAGATCTTTGCAAGGTACATGAATAACATTATAAGCTTCCAGGAAACAAACATACATATAAGCTTTGCAAGGTACAAGAATAACATCCCTGAAACAAAGGGCAACCGTATCCAAATCTGCCATAGATTTAGATGTATCGCAAATAATTACAAATAGAATGAAACATTAAAATTGGCAACACTCAACCATATCAGGTCATCATTATTTTCACACATGAAAATCTGGCCAATATAAGCGGCAGATAGTAACAAGAAATGCACAAATACAAGGGTATAGGACAATGTCTCACAGATTATCATAGCATGCAAACAAGTACCAGGTATCAAAGCGATTTGTTGGTCTCCAAAATAAAATTTATAGCAAGTCCTAGATGACAATACAACCGCAGATGGCCCTTATTCCACAGATTGGTTGATGACGACAAACCTGGAGTATGTTTCTTGTAACCTCCTGCAAACAAAAAGCAACAAAAAATGAAGAAACCATCTGTTAGAGCAGAAACCGTAGTACCCTTGTGTGTACCAAAAAAATGAAGCCGAACATTTTATTCCTCCAACTGATTTGAAGAGATCGTCTAGAAATTCCCTAACTGCCCGTGTCCTAAATATCTACTTTCGTGATCACATTCACCACAGGTAGCTAAGAAGGGAACACCACGCATTACAAGAGGTTGTGCTCTTCACGTGTGCAATCAAACGACCACGCATTACAAACGGGCAGGGGAGCAAGGAGAAGGGTAGAGAATCCGGGGGACACATACCTTCCGCGTAGAGAAGCGAATCCGAGTGCGAGGACGAAGGGGGCGGCGCCGTTTTGCTCCGCGTTGTACCAAGATTGTGGATCTGGAGAAGCAACCAAGACGATGAGTACAGATCGAAGATGGAGATGAAAAGGGCAAACGCAAAATAGGAAGAAAGATGAAGAGATGAAGGTGATTATATCTCACCGGACCTCGGTCGTTGTCGCCGGAGCGGAGATCTTGAAGGCGGAGTACAGCTTCGAGATCCGGGGGGATGCGGTCGGGGAGGCGCCGGCGGTGGGGATGGTAGGGGAGGGGAGGACCTTGGGTTCGGTAGCCGGAGGGGGAGGGGCTAGGGTGCGGTCGCCGGAGCCGTCGCGGCGTCGCCCTCCGAGTCGCCGTCGCGGCGTCGCCCTCCAATCGCCCTCCAGTCGCCTCCCAGTCGCAGCCGACTCGCGGATTCGGTTCCACGGCTCGCGAGTAGTGGATGGGGTTCCCTGGGATCGACGCGGAAAGGACGCGGATCCGCGGGATGGTGGGCATCCAAATGGCCCGATAAGCTTTCCCGGGCGTGTCGGCCGGGGAACAAGAGGCCGGGGAAAGGCCGGGAACCCCCGGATCGGAGCGAACCAAACGAGCCCTAAAGATTTCGCTATCAGATGCGAATAAAAAAAATACCCTTAATTGGTTAGAAGTCTAGGACAATCGTCCGAGAAATGACGAAGTTGGTTTGAAATGCCACCCATATGTGAAAACAGAACCTTATAGCCTTATAGGTTTGGTTTGATTCGGTTGTGGCTTAATAAATAACAAGACCGAAGGGGAGACGCCACCCCGGCTTGTCATTAGGGTAGAAGTGTGACTCGAACCCACAACCTGGCGCTTGGCGCTTCAGCCTGCCGACCATCTGGCCACGGAAGAGTTCACTTGGTCATGGAGAAGTAGTTATGGCCCTATGGTGTGTGTTTTTTGTGTTGTTAGAAAACTGTAAAACCATTTGGTCACTACTCACTCCGTTCCATAATTTTTCGTCTTTTAGTTCCTATTTGAACTAAAACCATGATAAAAATTAAAAACGGTGGTACTGATTGTTCGAACTGTGATGTGTAAGGATAAATATCTGAAATGCCTCTAAACAACTGAGAGATTGTTTACAATCAATTTAACGATAATGATCTCATAAGGTTGATTTAGTTGTAAATGATCACGTTGCACCAAATTGACATATGGGAAATAGTGGGCTAACATGGGTATAGCTACCACCCCAATCCAACCATTCATTAGCCCTATAGGGCATTTCAGGCCGTAGATGAAATTAACACCGTTACCCTCTCCGTTTTGTCTCCCCTTGCCCCTTTGTTTTCTTTTCCTCACCTCTCCCATCTGATCCCCACACATATGCGTGCGCGAGCGGCGGACGGAACCATCGGCGCCCTTCCAGCGTGCGGCACCACCGACCCCAGATGCGCGACGCCCTCCCCTCCATTGTTGACTCCGGCGACCCGCAGCCCTCGATTTCTTCCACCGCGTCAGGCAAGGAAAAATGATCCCGTGCCAGCTCGCCGCTGGGAGATCCTCAGGCGTGCGGCCCCGAGCTCCTCGCGCACGTGGTTCCCCGACTCCGGCATGGCGTGCAACGGCGGCGGCGACGCGCGGAAATCGGCGTGGTGGTGGCGGAATCTGGGGAGGTCCATGCAGGTGTAACAGCCCAAAGTTTGTGAACCTAAAAATGTGATTAAAATTTCCACTTTTGTGTTTCGTTGCATCATGGCATCCATATTAATTTGCTAAACAACCCACTAATTGGTTTGGCACCCTTTAAAAACAAAATGCCAAACCTGCTTTAACAAAATCCCAAATCAATGAAAGCACTCAAACTTGCAAAACACAAATACTTTGACATCTTATATTTGTCAACGAGGTTCCAAGAGTTCAAAGTAGTATTTTGAACTTGCTCAAAATTGCTAAAGGATTATAATTTGGGAATTTAGCAAAAATGCCATAATCCAACCTTATGAACAAAGGTTGCTCAAAACATTTTATTTTGCAACCCCAATTTTTGTGGTGCTTCTACATGCTGTTGGGAGGCTACAAGAATTTTCTCACATTTTTCTAAAATGTCTAAGTGCCTTAATTAAATCACTGAAATGCTGCTGGTTTTAAAAAGAAAAGAGAGAAGGACTTGTTTGTGATGGAAACAAATATTCCAGGGGGTTATTCGTAAAATGGGCATGTCCTTCTTCCTCCTGTGCACCAAGGTACGGCCATGGCCGAACCTCCTCCACTCGATCCCTCCTCCTCCACGCGTCGTCCATCGCCGAAGCAGAGAACAGCATAAAGACCTGCTCTCCTTCCTCTCACCGAAGAACCCTAACCCTAGCTTCATCTCCTCTGTTTCTCCCAAACGGACGAAGGTCCAGCTCGAGCTCGCCGCCGAATCGCCATCGATTGAGGTTGTCCCGGACGAATCCGAGACCACCGACGGGACTGCCTCGCCGTGCTGCTCCCCTATGCAGAAGCAATCGAGCCGGGCGTCACGAATCGCCGCCGCCGTCATCATCTCCTCCGACCACGGCCGCCGCACGTCGAGCCGATTGACGCCGTCCTCGACCCTCCATCCAAGACGAGCTCGAGCACGCGTTGAGGATGAGCTCCCCGTGCCGTAGCACCCCTCCCCTCTCCTCCTAGCGCTCTGTATCCTCGAGCCGTGCAGCTCGCCGTCGTCCGCCGCCGTGGCTCGTCTTCGTGGTCGTCTTCGGCGACCATTGGGCCGTTGCCCACCGCCGTTGGGCGGGATGTCTGGCTTGTCGTTTTTGGCCTGTTCCCCGAGCCCACGCTCGTGCTGGATGCACCGCTGCGCACGTCGCCGTCGCAGTAGCTCGCCTCCTGTGACTTGATCGGATATTCCGAGTCAAGCCCAATCGGAATATCCGGAGACCTCCAGTGCGAGTTGTTCTCAGTCCTTAGCAGTTTTAAGTCCATCTGGGTACATCGGATATTCCGACTGAGACAAATTCGGATAATCCGAAATTAGCCAGTACTCCAATTTCCTCCCGAACGGATATTCCGAGTTAACAAAAACCGGATAATCCGAATAATCAGTACGCCTGGAAAAATAATAAAAGGCAAGAAATTTATGTAAGATTCTAAAATCAATAACTTTTGAGCTGGTTATCCAAAATTTACAAATGAGGTATCAAAATGATAAGAAAAATAAGATCTGTCTGTTGGTATAACTCACCCATCCAACTAAATCAGTTCAATTGTTGTTTTATTAAATTAATGAAAATGGCAGAAAGAAATACTTTTTGGAAAATCCATAACTTATTAAATATTGATCCAAAAATTAAGTTTGATATACCAAAATGTTCAGCAAGTGATATACCTCATGTTACACCTTGTTTCCAAACACGGATACTTAGTTTTCATGTTGCCAAAAAGAATCTAATAAAATGGCAGATTTAAATGGAAGTTCATAAATTCAATAACTTTATTTTGGTTCATCAGAAAAATGTTTTCGTTATATCAGAATGCTCATAAATTCAATAACTTTATTTCTGTACTGTCCTTTAACATCATTTGCATGCATATCTGAACCAAATTGCAGTACTGCACTTTTTAGAAGTTAGGGAAATCATTAAGTTAAATATGGGGGTTTATTTCTCTCCGGTTGAACTAAATACTTCTACACCCATTTAAATTGCTAGATGTTGTTATAGTGATTCCAGTGCATCCAAACTGTCATATCATCATGAGTGTGCATTGCACCTACTTGTATTCGTGTTATTTATGTTGTTTCCTTTCCGGTGTTGTTTGTGCTTCGGTAGATCGAGGAGTTGAGGTGCAACCATAATTCTTCGACGATTCTTACTACCTTTCATATCAACAAGGCAAGCGTAATCCCCCCTCTGAGCATGTCCTATCCTATGTTTCCGCAAATATTTTCTCCACTATAATATTGCATGCGGTTCCAAATGTCAATTTGATTGGATTAGAGTATCCAATAGTTGCATTAAGTTTCCGATGCCATTACCTGTTTCCCTCCTATTATCCATAGGTTTGTATTGTTGGCCTGAGATACTTAACTATGCAATGTTGATGCTTAGCCATGCTTAGTTAAATGTTTATTCGTCCGACGGATATGTCATGTTGGGAACAGATGTGGAAATGTTCGGATGATGGTGGAGAAATTGGTGGTGACAGGTAATAAAATGCTTAAAGGCGGGGATGAGAGGCCACTATGGTTGTGGTGCTTTGTCTCGTTCTGTCGCCTAGGTGCGAGTTCTTTACCTCTTTAACCAAGACTGAGCGTGCAACCATGCGTGAGGCCTATGCAATTGCAGGAACCCTCATAGACTAAATAACTCGGGCGGGACTAGCCAGGGTCCTCTAGTTTGAGCTTCCATTTGCGCGTGCGTGATGATGGTGGTATGAACTGGGATGAGGATGGTGGTGTTTAGGAAAATGAGTGGCCACGGGGCAGGGTGTTGGAGGCACTGAACCTGTCTCGTCCTCACTGATGATCCTGGGTTAGTCCTTAACGAGGGAGAAGTCGACACCGCTCCCACCCAGCCGGCTCTCCAAGGAAGAGAGCTAAAAGCTAGGCAATGGGCCGGACGGTACGTGTGGCAAACATTGTACACCCCTGCAGGGTTAAATCTTTTCGAAAAGCCGTGTCCGCGGTTATGGACGAACTTGGGAAGTGAAGGTAAGACCATAGAATAACTTGAACGGAATGATTAAAACCTGAGTACTAAAGGTACTACTCAAGAATGCAAGGTTAGCTACCTCGAGGGTGATTCGGGGAGGTGCCTTTGTAGAACAGGTACAGTGTAAATGGTGGTTGATGTTGAGAAAGGGATCAAGAGAAAAGAGTACTTCTTACCCCTTTTAAAAATACTCTGATTAGTCGATGCCATGGAGTTATGTTTCTATAAATAAAATCAGCTTTATGCAAAACAGCCATAAAATTTGAAAGCCTCATCGAGCTAAAGCTCTATATTTAATCTTGCGAGTTCGTCGAACTCAACGTCGTTTGTTTTGTTTCAGAGGAGGACTTCACCGACCTCGAAGGTGGGTTCTTTGTGGACGTCGACGAGTAGTCTGGGGTTCCCAGGTGGCAGCTTGGGACATCCCGGAACAGCTGGCGCTGAATGTTTATCTGTAGGCCTCTTAGGCCATAATTTGGTTCTTGTTGTTTAGAACAACCTATTTCACTTCCGCATGTTGTATGTTGGGTCTGTGACCTCTGGTTGTAATTTGCTATCTTTCTCTATTATAAGAGTTGAACTATAATGCTTTGTGTCGTAGAGTCTGTGATGTGCCAGTTGTTCCACAAGTCTTGATCTCTCTATTATGCATTGATAGTTGTGCCTGTGTTAAGGCATCAATCGGGGTGTTGCGTTGCCGATGATCAATTCCGAGCAACGCCTGCCAAAGGTTTTGGCCGGGGATTGGTAAACCCGTAACCTCCGGTTGTATCGCTTAACCGGTGACACACAACATCACTATATAGCAGTCGGGTCGGGGCGCCACAAGTTGGTATCAGAGCAGACTGCCTGTAGGAAACCCTTCTACTGGTCGACGTTGAGTCTAGTGTTTGTGAAAATATTTTTAACCTAAAAATGAGTTGTGAAAACCATCTTAGGATTCTTTTTACTCCTTACTGGTTACACTCTAATCTCGGAGCAATCTTACCTCGATTTGAGTTAAAGGTTTTACTTCTCATCTGTTACTTCAAAACTTTAGGATCACGGGTTGGGTTCTACCTTTAGTGTTATGTGTCCGGTTGCTCCCCTGCGTTGCAATCCAAAATCAACTCAGATGTTTGAACACTGTTATTCCTACCTAGACTAACCACTTATCCTTCGTCGGGTGTTAAACCAAGGACTTGAACCGAAGGTCCCGGATTGTACTTTGATTCTGGTGTGTTGAATTATGTGGGTTGTTACCCATGTGATCCTCATGCTAATTGTGAATCCCGGTACATGAAGCTGCCCTTTTACCCAAGTCCTTGTTTTTGGTAATGTTCAACCATTTACCACACCTCGGATGGCTATGTAACTTTAACTCTGCCATAGCTGGAGATTCTGTCTTGGAACCATCTGGGTTATGACCAGAATTCTCTTAGCGAATCCCCATCTATGTTCGTGACTCTGCTGCATCTCTCCTTTTGGGCATGGTTATCACAATTGAGTAATAACCGGTGCATCTTCAACATCTTAGGATTCTCCTGAGCATGTTTCTTACTCTGATCTGCTTTCCAACCTTTGTCTGTCAGTTGACAGTAAAGTGTTATCGTGCGTTGGTATGTTCCGATGCAAGTCACTCTCCTGATCTGTCAAGACTTTCCACTTCGTCTTGTTAGGAGAAACAAACTCTAGTACCTTGTCCACTTCTCGGACCAGGTCAAAGTAATTTAACTGCGGAATAAGGGGCTTGTTTAGCTTTTGTTCTGCTCCACCTTAGAGTGTCTCACTCTTTGATATCAGGGTATCGTGCTGAGTATCATGATCCTCTCGATGAAGTGATGCTCTTACACTTTGTTACTCTCGCTCTCCGAGTGACTTGTTACTCAAGAATGATGAGAAGTGAGCAATAATGTAACTATCGGATATTCTCAGCAGTTCTTACTGCGCTGAAATCCAAGGACATTCATTGTCCTTCTTATCATGATTGGTTAGCCGATCAATAAGTTGAGTGCGACTGTGTTACCAAGTTCATTCTCGCTGGTGCCCTTCCTCGGTCAAAGAGCTAGGTTTATGCCGAAGCTCCCAAGACCACCTTGTTGTGCCTTGAAAGGCGTGATTCTCTCTTGAACTCACAGACATACCGGTGTATCGTGATGTTCTGGAGGTCTTCCAGAAGTATCGCCAGGTTGTCACCTGACCGTGATGTTGAGCTTATGAGTAAGCTGGTTCTCTGAACAACTCCCTTCTCCAAGAGAATCGTGCTGGATGCCCTGAGTTATTCGGTTGAGCTTAAACAACTTGGAGAGTTAGAAGATAAAAGCTCTATCCGATATAATTCCTTCCTAAAGGGATGTCTAGTCTGTCCGTGTTGAAGCCAGGAAGTATCTCCTCGTTGGATATGCTAACCTCCAAATCTTTCGATTTGAATTGGGCTATCGTCAAATCAAACTCAGACCGACCTACCTGAATGTGTTAGTCTGACCAATACTTATGCCCCGTACTGGTGAAATATGAGTCTACCGTCTTGGAGTATCTGGATAAGTTTGTTGTTGAGCCCAACAACTACCTTCTTATTTCCCCCATGCTTGAGGAGATTCATACTGGATATTGGGCGTAGCATTGGAAAATTGTTAGAACTAACTTTGTGTCGTCACAAGGTATGTGTTCCGAAGTTAGAAGTGATTTTCCCTGGTTCACGTGCAATTGCTGAAAGATGTCGCCATGGATCTGAGTGAATTGTCTGGTTTCCTCGAAATCATTTCAACTCGATCATGCATGTGTAGAATATTCCCGTAATGGTATGTTGTTACCTCCATTCCTTGAGAATTTCATCGATGCATCCAAGCCACTGATTGAATTGTTCCAAAAAGAGAGGAAGTCTGAGAACTTTTTATGTCTTCGTTGGTGTTTCCCCAGCAGAGACTCAATTGTGTTCCGTTGCAAGTAATCCAAGTAGGTGCAGATTGTCTTCTGACAGTTGCTAATACGTGAGTTCCGCAATCTCGTTCCTCCTTTGGAGTTAGACATTCTAGTCTAGCTCTTGGGTTTCTAGCAAATGTAATCCGTTGGTATCCCGTGCAAAGCCTTCCTATTCATCCATGTTGAGTCTGAAGTATCTCTACACCTAACCAGATCTGAATCGCAATTAGAAACGATGGTTGGTGATCGTCAAGAAGCTTGTCCCCGATGTCTAGAAAATCAAGAAGTTTTCCCGATACTATCGTTCCCGGAGTTTCTAAAGTTCTCTCGGTCCATCTTCTCGACCCTTCTCCAGTGATCGGAAATGCTCCTTCGCGAGGAAGGTTCTACTCAAGCCGACTAGTACAAGTTACCTCTTCATCTGTTGGAATTTTGGTTCAACATTCTTCCTCAGAGACCTAAGGCCTTGTGCAAAGTTCATATCCTAAATCTTTTTGAGAAACCGTTATCTACCAACCAGAAACTTCTTATCAATCTCCCGTCACCCGCATGCGTCTCCTAACTGTCAATCCAAGGGATGCTTGAAGTCTCATCCTAAGATTCTACTAGGAGGTACTTGATCGTGGTATATTCACCAAGATCCATCCTCCCGGTGAGGTTTCCTCCTTTCCGATGGTGTACGTTGATAGTGACCTCGAGGTGAAGCCGACGACGATCTTCATGATGCCCTCGGTCAACCTCTTCAAGAAGGAAGCCACCTACAGCGAGAAAGTCGTGTAGTACCGTTGTAACCCTTTTCCCTCTTTCCTACTCTAAGAATCTCGGGACGAGATTCCTGTAAGGGGGGTAGAATTGTAACAGCCCAAAGTTTGTGAACCTAAAAATGTGATTAAAATTTCCACTTTTGTGTTTCGTTGCATCATGGCATCCATATTAATTTGCTAAACAACCCACTAATTGGTTTGGCACCCTTTAAAAACAAAATGCCAAACCTGCTTTAACAAAATCCCAAATCAATGAAAGCACTCAAACTTGCAAAACACAAATACTTTGACATCTTATATTTATCAAGGAGGTTCCAAGAGTTCAAAGTAGTATTTTGAACTTGCTCGAAAATTGCTAAAGGATTATAATTTGGGAATTTAGCAAAAATGCCATAATCCAACCTTATGAACAAAGGTTGCTCAAAACATTTTATTTTGCAACCCCAATTTTTGTGGTGCTTCTACATGCCGTTGGGAGGCTACAAGAATTTTCTCACATTTTTCTAAAATGTCTAAGTGCCTTAATTAAATCACTGAAATGCTGCTGGTTTTAAAAAGAAAAGAGAGAAGGACTTGTTTGTGATGGAAACAAATATTCCAGGGGGTTATTCGTAAAATGGGCATGTCCTTCTTCCTCCTGTGCACCAAGGTATGGCCATGACCGAACCTCCTCCACTCGATCCCTCCTCCTCCACGCGTCGTCCATCGCCGAAGCAGAGAACAGCATAAAGACCTGCTCTCCTTCCTCTCACCGAAGAACCCTAACCCTAGCTTCATCTCCCTCTGTTTCTCCCAAACGGCCGAAGGTCCAGCTCGAGCTCGCCGCCGAATCGCCGTCGATTGAGGTTGTCCCGGACGAATCCGAGACCACCGACGGGACCGCCTCGCCGTGCTGCTCCCCTACGCAGAAGCAATCGAGCGGGGTGTCACGAATCGCCGCCGCCGTCATCATCTCCTCCGACCACGGTCGCCGCACGTCGAGCCGATTGATGCCGTCCTCGACCTCCTCCATCCAAGACGAGCTCGAGCACGCGTTGAGGGTGAGCTCCCCGTGCCGTAGCACCCCTCCCCTCTCCTCCTAGCGCTCTGTATCCTCGAGCCGTGCAGCTCGCCGTCGTCCGCCGCCGTGGCTCGTCTTCGTGGTCGTCTCCGGCGACCATTGGGCCGTTGCCCACCGCCGTTGGACGCGGGATGTCTGGCTTGTCGTTTTTGGCCTGTTCCCCGAGCCCGCGCTCGTGCTGGATGCACCGCTGCGCACGTCGCCGTCGCAGTAGCTCGCCTCCTGTGACTTGATCGGATATTCCGAGTCAAGCCCAATCGGAATATCCGGAGACCTCCAGTGCGAGTTGTTCTTAGTCCTTAGCAGTTTTCAGTCCATCTGGGTACATCGGATATTCCGACTGAGACAAGTTCGGATAATCCGAAATTAGCCAGTACTCCAATTTTCCTCCCGAACGGATATTCCGAGTTAACAAAAACCGGATAATCCGAAGATAATCAGTACGCCTGGAAAAATAATAAAAGG
Organism: Poa pratensis; assembly: GCA_947311845.1. Lineage (NCBI taxonomy): Eukaryota > Viridiplantae > Streptophyta > Magnoliopsida > Poales > Poaceae > Poa > Poa pratensis. The sequence goes on along the minus strand of CAMZMU010000063.1, from coordinate 131,528,886 downwards.
CAGGAATTTATGTAAGATTCTAAAATCAATAACTTTTGAGCTGGTTATCCAAAATTTACAAATGAGGTATCAAAATGATAAGAAAAATAAGATCTGTCTGTTGGTATAACTCACCCATCCAACTAAATCAGTTCAATTGCTGTTTTATTAAATTAATGAAAATGGCAGAAAAGAAATACTTTTTGGAAAATCCATAACTTATTAAATATTGATCCAAAAATTAAGTTTGATATACCAAAATGTTCAGCAAGTGATATACCTCATGTTACACCTTGTTTCCAAACATGGATACTTAGTTTTCATGTTGCCAAAAAGAATCTAATAAAATGGCAGATTTAAATGGAAGTTCATAAATTCAATAACTTTATTTTGGTTCATCAGAAAAATGTTTTCGTTATATCAGAATGCTCATAAAAATATGTACTGTCCTTTAACATCATTTGCATGCATATCTGAACCAAATTGCAGTACTGCACTTTTTAGAAGTTAGGGAAATCATTAAGTTAAATATGGGGGTTTATTTCTCTCCGGTTGAACTAAATACTTCTACACCCCATTTAAATTGCTAGATGTTGTTATAGTGATTCCAGTGCATCCAAACTGTCATATCATCATGAGTGTGCATTGCACCTACTTGTATTCGTGTTATTTATGTTGTTTCCTTTCCGGTGTTGTTTGTGCTTCGGTAGATCGAGGAGTTGAGGTGCAACCACAATTCTTCGACGATTCTTACTACCTTTCATATCAACAAGGCAAGCGTAATCCCCCCTCTGAGCATGTCCTATCCTATGTTTCCGCAAATATTTTCTCCACTATAATATTGCATACGGTTCCAAATGTCAATTTGATTGGATTAGAGTATCCTATAGTTGCATTAAGTTTCCGATGCCATTACCTGTTTCCCTCCTATTATCCATAGGTTTGTATTGTTGGCCTGAGATACTTAACTATGCAATGTTGATGCTCAGATGTGGAAATGTTCGGATGATGGTGGAGAAACTGTGGTGACAGGTAATAAAATGCTTAAAGGCGTGGATGAGAGGCCACTGTGGTTGTGGTGCTTTGTCTCGTTCTCGTCGCCTAGGTGCGAGTTCTTTACCTCTTTAACCAAGACTGAGCGTGCAACCATGCGTGAGGCCTATGCAATTGCAGGAACCCTCATAGACTAAATAATTCGGGCGGGACTAGCCAGGGTCCTCTAGTTTGAGCTTCCATTTGCGCGTGCGTGATGATGGTGGTATGAACTGGGATGAGGATGGTGGTGTTTAGGAAAATGAGTGGCCACGGGCAGGGTGTTGGAGGCACTGAACCTGTCTCGTCCTCACTGATGATCCTGGGTTAGTCCTTAACGAGGGAGAAGTCGACACCGCTCCCACCCAGCCGGCTCTCCAAGGAAGAGAGCTAAAAGCTAGGCAATGGGCCGGACGGTACGTGTGGCAAACATTGTACACCCCTGCAGGGTTAAATCTTTTCGAAAAGCCGTGTCCGCGGTTATGGACGAACTTGGGAAGTGAAGGTAAGACCATAGAATAACTTGAACGGAATGATTAAAACCTGAGTACTAAAGGTACTACTCAAGAATGCAAGGTTAGCTACCTCGAGGGTGATTCGGGGAGGTGCCTTAGTAGAACAGGTACAGTGGTAAATGGTGGTTGATGTTGAGAAAGGTGATCAAGAGAAAAGAGTACTTCTTACCCCTTTTAAAAATACTCTGATTAGTCGATGCCATGGAGTTATGTTTATATAAATAAAATCAGCTTTATGCAAAACTGCCATAAAACTTTGAAAGCCTCATCGAGCTAAAGCTCTATATTTAATCTTGCGAGTTCGTCGAACTCAACGTCGTTTGCTTTGTTTCAGAGGAGGACTTCACCGACCTCGAAGGTGGGTTCTTTGTGGACGTCGACGAGTAGTCTGGGGTTCCCAGGTGGCAGCTTGGGACATCCCGGAACAGCTGGCGCTGCAATGTTTATCTGTAGGCCTCTTAGGCCATAATTTGGTTCTTGTTGTTTAGAACAACCTATTTCGCTTCCGCATGTTGTACTGTTGGGTCTGTGACCTCTGGTTGTAATTTGCTATCTTTCTCTATTATAAGAGTTGAACTATAATGCTTTGTGTCGTAGAGTCTGTGATGTGCCAGTTGTTCCACAAGTCTTGATCTCTCTATTATGCATTGATAGTTGTGCCTGTGTTAAGGCATCAATCGGGGTGTTGCGTTGCCGATGATCAATTCCGAGCAACGCCTGCCAAAGGTTTTGGCCGGGGATTGGTAAACCCGTAACCTCCGGTTGTATCGCTAAACCGGTGACACACAACATCACTGTATAGCAGTCGGGTCGGGGCGCCACAGCAGGCAAGCCCGGTCACCGGCCGACGCTGGAAGAGAAAAAGGGGAGGATTCCTGGGGCCTCGACCTACCCGTCGACAAGCACGATTCCGGCGAACCCGTCGCCGCTCCCCGTTGATTTCTCACGCCAGTTGCTTGACCTCCGCCTCCTGGACCGATTCCCGGCCAAATCGAGTCCACCCTCGGCCAAATCGAGGCAGGATCTCCAGCTGTGGAGCGGGGTCACGGGAAGGCCGCGCGGTGGAAGGTATCGAGGGCCGGCGAAGTCCCGAGCGGGGGCGGCGCTGGGGAGGAGCCCATGGTGGCAGGGGGAGCCACGCCGGTGGTGGAGTCGGTGAGCTGCGGTTTAGGGGCGGTGCTGGTGGCCTCCACCGGCGAGGGGATGCGGGATGCCATGGTTTTTTCTCTCGATTGGAACGTGCACCGTAGCTTTTTTTGTCCAAAGAGCGGGCATGGCTACCGTATCCCGTCCGGGGAAGATTTTTCTTGTACTTTTTTTTCGTTTAAAAGGACGGGACGGTTGCTTTTTCTGTGTACAGCAGGGCTCGTTTTCTACGACACAACTCGCAACAACCCCACCGCAAAGGTTAGCAGACACAAACGGCAGCGTGAATCGCGGCACCACATCCAACCGTCCTTAGGGCATGCATAGCTATCACCCTTGTTAGGAAATCCGCGTCCATTGACATATTATCAAGTTAAATTTTTATGTAATTTGGATGACCGTATGAAAATGATTTTTTCACACAATTTGGATGAAAAATACATGGATCATGTTGTAGCTGATTGAGCACATTCATGAATACAAGTACTAATCTGTACCACACTATGGTGTGTGGTGGATGAATTGGTTTAGTGTTGTTTATGTTTCGCTTAGGGTATTTGATTCAATGTCTTCTGTGTATGCAGTATGTCGTTCTGATAGTCCTATTCCTTCCATTAGGCATTATTTACTAGGGGTGTACTTTTATCCCTAGGGGTATTGGGGATGGGAGCGGATTTGATGAAATTTTTGTTTTTACCCAATCCCTACTGATTCCCACAAATATTTTTCATCCCAATACACTAGCATGGGGGTATAGTTTTTAATCTAGTAAAAAACAAGGCGGTTGGTGGGGGATATCTAGGAATTATCCCATCCAAAACGGATTAGTAAACGGAATATTGGGAATTTCCTGAGATCTCAGATAATCCACTAAATTCTCCTAAAATACACTCCAAATACAGTAGAAGTAAACAAGGCTTACAGTGCACTACTCCAAACAAAACGTGATGTGATATCTTGCTTAAATTTTGTTGACTTGCTGTCAATGTCTTGCTGACATGTCCTAAAATATGGATATGTTTAAGTTATGACTTCTATTATTTGGGGAATTAACACTAGTCGTATTCTCTAGGGCAGTATATATGCATGTACGTGTGATAAATATGCTGAAAACCCATCATACAACACATAGATGTACATGAACATAATATACCTCTAACATTCAGATTCAAACTCATGGTGGATCCACGACACTAAATTTAGAGAGGTAAAAAGTCCACGTTACGCTCTAGTGTGGGTTTTAGTAAAGAAATCCACCATCTGTACGGAGGGCACATATTCAAGAGTAATAACCTGATCGTGAACACCAACATGCACAAAAGAAGCATCAACGCCAATATACTTTGTGAGCTCATGTTGACGTATACACTTAATACGCCCCGATATACCTTATATCTACGGGAGTAGGCGTGATGAAATACAACCGTCCACATGAGGCCGGATGAAAAGGCGATATGCAAGACAATCAACAACGAACAACTATAAATATGATCTCAATCCATATACTCAACAGAATTATAGATCCAAAACTTTTAGATGATGCAAGTCCTTGGCAACCTCGTTCAAGTGCTCCTGATGCTTCAACTGCATCGCTAGACCTATAGCTTCTTAAGATGGGCTGCAAAACACTTAATTCTGCACTTCCTTTTTTTTAGTGTTTCGATGACAATGTGTGTGTGGTTGGGGGGGGGGGGGGGATTAGAAGCTTCACTTTTCTTTTGGGAGGATAGGGAGTTACAAACATTGAACTTTAATTTAATTCTTGTAAATAGTTTGGAAACATCTTCTATGTGACGCCATTTGCTACAATCCTGTCACGACACGCTAGCATTCAAAATCTTAATGCATTTTGGTATATAATGCATCACATACATGTGCATCGTAGTTCTTCAAGTTCATCAGACACAACGGACTCCCACGGGTTTCAAGATTTAGGGGGAGCTCTTGATGTAAATCTCAATCATGTGCACTTGCATTCGGATGAAAATGTCGAATGGTGCACATTTTAGGGGGAGCCTCTCTATAACATAAAATTCAAAATCAACACCGGACTTCTATATTTGTTGAAGCTTTAATTGGGTTGTCATCGATCACCAAAAAAAGGGGTGACTGAAAGTGCAAATAATTATCGATTGCTAAATTTTTTGGACGACAGTGAGAAATTTAGATGTCAAACGAATGGAAATGGGCAAATAATTATGTTTGAGTGGCACATGGTAGTAAGTGGTGTTTGTTTTTGAAGCTAGAAAAAGAAGATTAGAGAAGTGAAAGAAGATCAAAAGGAGAATGAAAAACCCGGGAAGCAGACCACTCCCTCCCTCTGTTCTCCCCTTCCTTCCACCTGACCAAACAACAGATCTGACAGCCAAGCTCTCCTCTCGGTAGGCTTCGCTTCCCGGCCTCCCAGATCCCGATCTCGGATCTCCCCATCATCCATGCCGACGCCTCCTCTCCCCTAGCCCCCACCGCGCCGCACGCCGTCGGCGCCGCCATGGCCTCGCGCCCTCCCATCCGCACCGTCTCCACCGCCTCCTCCTCCCACTCCACCGACTCCCCCACCGCCGCCGCCGCGCCCCCCGGCGGCGTCCCGCAGTCCATCACCGCGCTCCTCAACAACCCGCTCCCCTCCGCCTCCTCCGGCTCCTACTGGCTCCCGTGGCCCCCGCCCACCTCGCTCCCGGACGCGCCCCCCGCGCCCTCCCACCCCTGCGAGCTCTCCCGCGCCGACTTCGCGCCCTACCTCGCCGCCGTCGCCGATCCCTTCTCCCGCTTCGCGGACATCCGCCTCCACGCCAACGCCGAGCTCGCCGCCTCCGACGACGACGCCACCACCTTCTCCTCCTCCTCCGGCCTGGCCGCCTGCCTCCGCGAGGTCCCCGCGCTCTTCTTCAAGGAGGACTTCGCGCTCGAGGAGGGGGCCACCTTCGAGTCCGCCTGCCCGCTCGGCGACCCCGCGCTGCAGGAGCGCCTCGGCCAGCACCTCGACGTCGTCGAGGCGCACCTCGTGCAGGAGATCGCGCGCCGTTCCGCGTCCTTCTACGAGGCCCAGGGCCGGCTGCGCGGCCTCGACGGGGAGATCGTCTCCGCCGTCGGGAGGATCCGGGAGCTCAGGGAGGTGGTCAGGGTGCTCACGGGCGACCTCGTCGGGGACGCGCAGCAGGTGCAGGAGCTCAATGCCACCAGGGGCAACCTCGTCGCCTTGCAGGAGAAGCTCACCATCATCCTCTATGTCAGCCAGGCGCTCACCGCCCTCAAGCTGGTCAGTGGCCTTTTTCCACACATTTCGTCTTGTTAGCTTGTCCATCAGTAATGCGGTTAGTTACTGGGTTATTGATGTGGTGTCTTGGCATTTCTCTCATAGGTGATAATCTGGTCACGCGCCAAACCATAGAACTAGGCATTCAATACTTGATGCAACATTGCTATGTGTGCATAGTTGGTGTGTTTAGACAGCTGTTGTGCGGCGTGCTGCCTTATGGCTTATTCCGCGATTTTTTCATATACTTCCAGCTGATTTGTTAGTTTACAGTTATTGTTCTCTATGGAATACCAGGAACTGCTAGGCTATATGCACAACATTGTTTTGCCTTGAATGACCTTGCATACTCGTCATCTGGTACTTTTGAAGTTACAAATGTGATGTGCCAAATGTAGCTACATGGAAACAGTGCCAGTTCCTTAGTTATTACACAGAAAAATGGATTACAGGGATATGGAATAATGGAACCAACCTTTGTTTATGCATCTATCTTCTAGCCTTTGCCGGATCACAAGTATGGTATTCATGTAATCCGATGATCTATAATACTACATGACTACTGTTAAAAAAAATACTACATGAAAAAACTGGATCTGAGTTCTTTATACCTCGACAACTACTAAATTTGTTTTTCTTTTGTACTATATCATTGATTTAAGCAACATACCTATTGCTCAAAGGTTCCTTTCACCTTTATATCCCTGTGCTTCCGTTTGTTTATTTTTTCTACATGTGCAGCTTGTGCTAGCAGCAGATTGTGCTGGGGCGCTTGATGTCATCGAGGACTTGCAAAATTTGCTAGTAAGTTACCTACACTTTTACCTTCTACATGACCTGACGGCAATGTTATCTACTTATCTCAGTATTCCTATGTGATGTAACTACTCTTTGTCACCCATTTTTATTGATGCTTGCTAAAACCAAGATAGAGTTGAATTGCATTATTCTAATCTCACTCTTGTCATCGAGGCTGGGAAATATCCCAGTGCTCAAACTTTTACTTACTACAATCCTGTTGGAAAGGGTATGCCCCATAGTTGCTGTTGATGATAGTTATTTCTTCCAAACCGGTGTATTCCGGAAAAACAGGGAAACCATTGTATTCTTCACCACAGTATTCTGGGGTGTCACAGTCATAGAGGAACGGACAGGTTTTACTTGAGCAGTGAGGGGCGGAGCAGTGTTGAAGTTGGCAGGGTAGAATAGAGTCTAGGGGAGTCTTACTCTAATCGCAGTTCCTTGGATGGTCATCTTTGTATCATGGCCTTGCAGGATCATAATGCTGCTGAAGCTCTGAGCATGTCACAAATCCACATGTCAACAGTGACCTGAATCGTGGATTGCCTACATGATTTATGAAAATATGGGATCTGCAGAAACTTTAACGAGCAATATAAATTTACGATAGAGCAATAAATTGAAGATATGTTGGTGTAGATCATTGCCTTAGTTGGGTAATATCCAACTATCCATCTTCTCTTCCTATTCTTCCTAAATCAAGTAGTTTAGGGTGCTTGCACGTAAACTGACAAAGCTGTTAGAATTTGGTTATGATCTATTGATAATCGATCAATATCCGACCGCTAATTACCCTTCAACTTTCTTCAATCTGGATAAGTAAATGATACATCAACGATGAATGCATATAGTCGATCAAGCAATCAAATTTCTTAAGAATATGCTATAAGACTAAAAACACATCATCCTGCAGTCTGCAGACAAGTGTAGTATGTGTAACTTGTCTTTATGATCCATAAATTTTTCCTTCTCTCAATCAGGATACTGATGAACTTGCTGGGCTTTATTGCTTTCGAAACATTCGTGATCAGTTGGGAACATCATTAGATTCAGTCAACAGGTATGTCTGTACAAACTAAGCATATGCCCTTTACTCAATACATTGTGCTCTTATTGTATAGGGTCAAATAGATCATAGGAGTTTTAGCATACCAGCTTGGTGTGAAATAAATGCCTTTATGTGCTTTTAAATACATTATGAATTCTGATAGAAACTTGTGAGTTGTGACATAATATCTACATATATATATATATATATATATGCAAATCAATTTATTAGATCATGAACCAAGTAGTGTTTTTACTTCAAGTGCCATTTCGTCTGACACAAATAAGGGAAACACTACTAGATATTGGTACTCTATCAGTGATGTTGTTTGCAGCCTTTTCTGTCCATCAGTAATTCTCTGTTTAACTTGATATTCATTCTTGTAGCATTCTTTCAGCAGAATTTGTGCGTGCTGCTGTTCCTGATGGAAAAATTGTAGATGCAATGATTTCATCAACTGTGAAAAGGAAGACTTCTACCCCCCTCAATGGGACAGAGCATGAAGTATGTGCATTTCTAGTTGTGCAGTTTGCTATATCTCTTAATTTGCCTATCTTTACCTGATTGTAATGCAATTCATTCGTGCCGAGTTTTTTTTGTAACATTCCTTTTAGCTTTAAAAAACAAGAACATTAGTTAATCAGAATTGAATGTACATGTGGAATGAAGTGAGATTGAGAGATCTAGGTGCTAAGAACTGGCAGGGAGCATTGTTAGTGGTACATGCAGTGCACATGCTGTTTGCACTTGCAACCGTTGGGTCTGTAAATGGATTCAATGCCAAGGAGGCAAGGATCATATTAATTTCATTTCCTTGCAGCTTCTTCACATTATATTTTAAAAGACATGTCTCTCTCTTTGTATAATTATTTTGGGAAATGTTTGTATTTTGGTATCTTTGTATCCATATAACTTATCGCAGCATAGTTTCATAATGACTAAATTAATATACCAAAATTTTGTGTTTGATGTATATCCAGTATTCCAGTGGCAACTTACATATGATCAATTACTGATTAGATTATAAACTTAATTACTAATTCACGACATCAATTGTCATATACCATGACCACTCTGAACATTGACACGCAGTTTTTGATCTTCTCCAGTTTGCCAAAGGTGAAATACTAATATGTGTTGCAATTCTGGTCTGTTGCATTCCATCACACTACTTGTGTAGGTTATAGCATAGATTTTAAGCTGCACCGTTGTGGTTCTTGTAAAAGATGTTCAGCTCTTTTTCTTCTCTTATGTTCATCATCTCAATGCAGGTAAGCGTGGATGAGGAGGAAAGCTTCATTCTCAGAGATCGTCTTCTTCCCCTCATTATTTGCCTGTTGAGAACGGTTAGTTTTGTCATTTGTTCCCATTAAACTAATTTGGAGATTCAAATGGAGGGTGAATTACATTTCCTGTTCATTAAATGTTATAGAGTTAGCAATGTGTGTCTTTAGAGTGATAAGAAATATATAAATAGTTACACATATAAAACACTTAGTCATATTTGGTTGAGCTATTTAGCTACACAACTAGCACAATAACTCTTGTGTTTATTAAAAAATTCTGTCACTCGTATAAGGTGAGTTCATGGGGTCTTCACTTATAAGAGACTATCCTCGCAAAAAGTTTACATGTAAATAAAATACCCTCTAAAGCTTCATTCATACAGAAAATCAAGTTCAGTTTTTCTTGAAAAGGTCAATCTCCTGTGAGCTTAAATAGTTGAGTGGTGGAAGCATTATGTGTATTTGGATAGTTGGTATATTCAGCGAGTCATTATTTTATGTGGAAACAGAATGATGTGGTTCATATTTGTATCTCGCAGGATAAAGTTCCCATGGTGCTAAGAATTTACAGGGATACACTTATTACTGTTATGAAAGCTTCAATCAAATCCACAGTCGCAGAGATGCTTCCAGTCTTAATTTCCAGACCAACAGATTCTGATTCCGTAACTGGGGAGAGAGCGGCTGATTCTGATGGTCTTATTTTTTTTCTTAATTCAATATTTGTCCTCATAGTTTGCTTTACTTCATATACTAACTCCTACATGTTTTGAACTGCAATTGTGCAGCTGGAGGCCAGTCTTTAGCAAATAAGCTGCGAAATTTATCATCTGAAGGGTTTGTTCAACTTTTGTCGGCTATTTTTAGGATAGTTCAGGTAATTGATTTCTCCATACGCCATTCTTTTTGTTTGCTCTTGAATGAAGATGATCTCTCGAATTTGATCTTAATGTGCATATCCTTTCTGTTGTTCAGTACTTTAATGAAGCTTCTAAACAATACTGGGTGACATATCGATTGATATGTTACAGTGGTGGTCATTTAAATTGTTCTTCTGTTGTCATATAAGAAAATGTTTTTTTGGATGGAATATTTATCGCCAGAATGCAATATAATATATATGTATATCCATGAAGACGATGTGCTCATTTTATAACACGATCAAGTTATTACCTAATACACATAAACATATCTTTACCAGCTACATAATGTCTGATATCGGCCGATAACTAGTTCAAATATTTGTCGATTAATTGTAAATGTTGGCCCATAGGTCATATTTGATCCTGACATTTTAAAACGACACACTGAATTGGTGCCAGTAGGGGTGAGATACTGAGATGCTTCCGATATATTGGCAGAAACAACCGATATTTAGAAGCTTGTCTTAGATGTTCCTGCCTTGCTTATGCAGTTTTTTGGATACACCAAATATTTTTCTCTGTAGCTCATGTCCTCGTTGTTTTGTGGGCATCTGTTGCATGAACTGAGTTATTTTATGGCAATGATCTAACTTAAATGGCATATTTAGTGCAAATTCCTGACTAGGTGTAGCCACAATCATGTATTCGCGATAATTCTTTTGGTTGGAGAATCAGAGGTGATCGTAAAATGTGTTCTATCATCATACAGCACTCCAAGTCCAAATTCAGTTGATGCTAAGAGAAAATAATGGGTGGAAGTTCTAGCAGTCGCAAATAAAAGAACAAAGGGAAAAAATGTACTGCTCATAGCAAACTTCACTTTTTTTTAATACTGGGTGATTAACATTTGTGTAAATCCAGGTACATCTGCTGCAAGCAGCCGAAGTAAAAAAAATAGTTCAGTGGATCATGAGAAATCTTGATGGGAACATAAGTGCTGATGCAACAAATCCGGTCACACAACATGGTGGCTCAGTTGATTTTTCTCAGGAGAATGACAATGGTGTTAATTCACGGGTCTCTAATACTGTTCCACGTAATACTACTAAGCTATCCTTGTTACAAGGAAAAACAAATGATATGTCCAGTCCAAATTCAATAAAAAATGTTCGGTAAGTCGAGTTACAACATGATCTTTGTTCTATACTATTTAAGTTAATTGCTGGTGTCATGAGGATGCTGTTGTCAGTTCTGATATCACTTTAGTGCGTCAAGTCACCTTTCAGCATTTCATTAGTTGCGTGTCTTAACTATATGTGATAACATGAGATGCTTAAAATACCTGCATTTTCTACAGAGCTGACGTGTTGAGAGAAAGCACAGAAGCAGTTTTTGCTGCGTGTGATGCTGCACATGGACGATGGGCTAAACTGCTAGGTGTTCGTGCTGCTCTACATCCCAGGTTAAGGCTTCAGGAGTTCCTGATCATCTATAATATAACAGAGGAATTTACAGCTGCTACAGAAAAGGTTATTACTTTGTCTGCTTAAATAAGATGCACATATTCTGTATTAATTGCATAAAAGCAAGTTATAATTTTATCTTCGACTCCTGTCCTCGTAGATTGGAGGCAGGTTGGGTTACAACATTCGAGGGATTCTACAGCAACAATCAAAGCAATTTGTTGACTATCAGCATAGTATTCGGGTGAGTTTGTATGGTTTTGTTGTAGTTTACGAAAGCTAAATTTGCAGTCTTACAGTTTTCTCATGTAACAAAAGGCTTTGTCGTTGTTGTTGTTGTAAATTTTCTCATGGAACTCTCTGATGTTAAAAAGCTTATTTTAAATTTCATCTATATGGGCATAAGCTTGTAGAATAAGTGCAACATCAGTGTCCCTGAAACTTAAAAGGTGCTATTTTTGGAGTATGAAGCCTTTAGCTCTGTCCCTCAGTTATAGCTAGATTTACACTCGCTTGCATACAATACAGCCTTTCCAATGTATTTCACAAGTAATATTACTTAAGGCAACAACATGGTTCACCATAAATTGAAGATCTTGAGCGTGAACTGATAGCGGAACTAAGGACACTAAAGCTTGGGGAATTCTCCGTGTCAAAAACTTGATTTGTCATAAAAAATTATAGTTGTTAGGGTTTGTTAACAGAAAATTCTAATGTAAATTTGAGATTGGCATCAATTTTGTTTCGTAGTTGACACACAAGTTGTACAGTTTTTGTGCACTGAACGTTTAATATTTGTTTGTAGATGGCAAAAATCAAGGCAGTTCTTGACCAAGAGACGTGGGTTGCTGTTGATGTTCCCGAGGAATTCCAAGTGATTGTTTTGTCACTGTCGTCTACTGATTTTCCTGTTAATGGCATGGAGATGCCTAGCATTGATAACAAAAGGCTCAGTGAGGATGGAATTTCTACAGGTCAAGAACCAGCATATTCAGCGGAAAATAATGTTGACAATGGCAATGTAACATCTGTGACAGGCCATGAGAACAAGACTGAGCCCACTTCTCCTCAGATGGAAAATAATGTTGTTGGGCATGTCAAGTCAATGTCACAAACCATTGTGCTTGGAGGTGTTGGCTATCATATGGTAAACTGGTTAGTCATCTCTATTTACCATTTAATGGTTCCAAGTCAAGTCACTCCTTTCTAAAGCTTGCCATGCTCAGATAGATAAAAAGGAAAATTGTTCATTCCTTTTGCTTTCAAATTAGGTAGCTGCATTCAGTAAAATCTGTGTCTACTGTTCTTGTACACAGTGTTATACTTTGTCGTCTTTGTTCTATTGTTGTCTCATCTTATCTATAAGTTGTTTCCTTTATTTTCTTTCCACTAATCTTCAATTTTGGTTTGGCAGTGGTTTGATATTGTTGAAGATGCTATCAGAATATGTTGACATTAGTAAATGTTTGCCATCATTATCTTTTGAGGTGGTCCAACGTGTTGTCGAAATATTAAAGCATTTTAACACTAGGACTTGCCAACTGGTTCTTGGCGCAGGTGCGATGCAGGTACTGTACTTCCTAACAATACATCCTCATCTTCTAAACGTGAATACAACTCTTACTTCATCAGTATCAATTCTTCATTGTGTACCTTTGTTTGCACTTATTATGTGGATTGTTTGTCTAATTTCTTTGAATGCACGAGTCTGCGCTCAATAAACTTGCATCATTGTATAGCGCACAGACTATTTGCAAAAAGTACTACCTACATGGAAATACTATTTTAAGGAAAATTCGAAAAGGTTAAATTATTTTGTTTGAAAGTAGTACTTTAATGCTAGTTTCCTCAGACCTTAATCAATCCAAAGAGCTGATCTGAAGTAGTTATGTAATATGTAACCACTTTTTTTTTCGGTGATCAAGAATTAGGATTGCATAATTTTTATTTTCTCTTGGTTCTGTTTCAGGTATCTGGTCTTAAATCAATTACTTCTAAACATTTGGCTTTGGCAAGTCAAATCATCAGCTTCATAATTCTCTGATTCCAGGTAAGCATTTTTTTCTTCCATATTACAGCACTTACTTTTGTTGTAGCCATAGTTTCTTTTAATCTTCTTGCATAAACATAGAGCTCTGAACTTCTGAAGGTTAAGTCAATCTTAAGTAGTTACTTCCAAGTTATTTTAAGGTGCATAAGCCTAATATACCTGTATCCCAGCAGCATTAGCCCAGCTTAAGCAACAGCAGCATCCCAGCAGCAGATCAAATCTATCTAAATTCTAAAAGACTAAAATTAATCAAAGCAGCAGACCATAGCCCAGCTTAAGCAACAACACTATCGCAGTCACTCACGGGCTCATGCACACCCAGCTTAAGCAGCATCGGTTGCTAAAATTAATTAAGCAGCAGCCCCTAGCCAAGCCCCAAGGAGTCAGTCACGCACACAGCAATTAGCAGTTCAGCACATAGCCACATACACACACAAGCAGCACCGGCGGCGTGTGAAACCAGGGGATACCTCAGGGCCGGCGGGAGTAGATCGAGCTCGATCTGGATTCTGGACAGAGAGAGAGAGAGGACGAGGGGAACGAGCAAGGGGCGGAGGAGGAGCTGCATCGGCGGCAAGGACGAGGAGGAGGTGGAGGGCGGAGCTTTTCTGGGGCTATGGCCCGCGGGAGAGCTTCAATGATGGCGGAAACGAGCTCGCCTCGCAGCTGGAACAGGGACGAGGAGGTGGACTGGCCACTTTTTCCTAACCCTATCTCTACCTGCTGATTTCCCTATCTTTCTCCCCTATTTCATCTTCTCCCGCTCGCTCACCATCCAGCGCGCAGTGGCCGCTTTTCTGGCGTTTCTCCGCTTCAGGGCGGAAGCTCACGCGAACAGATTAAGCCAACGCTTTTTAACGCTTAGCGCTTAAGGAGACGCTCAGGCCGAAAGCAAAGCGTTATGCCACCGATGCGCTTAATTTTCCACTTAAAGCTGAGTAAGCGTATGCTTTTTGGAACCTTGATCTTACATTACTGAAAGGGATATCTGAAACTAGATCTTGGCAGATTTTCACTTGTACTTGGGTTTCGTTGAACTATCCCCATTGGTGTCAGCAATTTTGCTAGCGCATGTGTGATTGATCTATTTCTGTACAAGCATACAACCAACCAAATGGACTAACACAATCCATCTAAAGATACTTTATCTATTCAATCCACCAAACATGCAACATATATCCCATGAGCCTGTCCTGTTTTTGCTATTCTCAGAAGTTCACTTAGGAAATAAGAAAAGTGTGCATGATCATGTTGCCTCAGTTTTTCAGGACGACACTGTTAAGAAATCAAGTAAGTATATCAATTTTGATTTTTGCGTTGGCTTAATCATTTTTTGTTTGAAATTGAAGATATCCGGCGAGTACTTTTCCTGAAAATACCTGAAGCACGCAAACAGCTGTTGATGTCTGAACTTGATAGAGTTACTCAGGTACGCTTACTAATTTATGTATTTGACAACACGAGCAAGGGCAGCCAACCTTTTCTTGTGCTTTGCATGAATTCATTTCTTACAAGTTCCTAGGAAATGGCAGGACTACAAGGTTCATCGAGATGAAATTCACACCAAGCTAGTTCAAATAATGAGAGAGAGATTGCTAGCAAATCTCAGAAAACTACCTCAGATCGTGGAAAGTTGGAATGGATCAGATGATAACGATTTGCAGCCAAGTCTATTCGCCAAAGCTGTTACGAAGGTAGTTTCAGTTCAGATCATTATCAATGGAACCATCTCTTTATCATTTAATTGTGATTTCTAGCCACCCTCGTTGTGATTGTTAGTTCAGATCATTATCAATGGAACCATCTCTTTATCATTTAATTGTGATTTCTAGCCACCCTCGTTGTGATTGTTCAAAGAATGTAGCCATGATCTTAACATGAGTGTGAAGTCCATCTGTTGCTACATGGAAACAACATCTTAACTCATTCATTAGACCGTCATTTTCCGTCCTTTATCTCTCTGAATCTGGTTTCAGGTGTTTCACTTATTTATGTTATGTTTTTCTATCACAAACTTACTTTTCAGTTTACATTAATTGTTGTTGAAATCTGTATATTTGGTTTTTGCAGGAAGTTACTTATTTGCATCGCATTCTTTCTCAAATACTGCTCGACGTAGATGTGCAAGCAATATTCAGGTGCACAAATCACTTCTGAACATTTCTGCAGCACTTCTGAATTAACCACATGAACAACCCTTATGGGCTAATTAGCATGTGAACAATACCCTTATGGGCTAATTAGCACCATTAGTTCTAACATATTAGCATGGCTGACGGTAGTGAGGTTGCTCACGCTGAAGTAACCACGTGAACAATACCCTTATGGGATAATTAGCACCATTAGTTCTACTTCTGATTTTTATGGTACTGTGTGCTTTTGCTGGAAAAAATTAACTCTAGCATGTTTTCCTTGATAATTTTTCACATGCTCATGTAAGGGAGATTTGTTATTGTTTGTTGTTCCCCTGCAAGATCATCCCTTGGAAGATTGTATTGAAAGCTAATATCTTCTGACCCCTCATGCAATGCAGGCAAGTAGTTCAAATATTCCATTCACATATTACAGAAGCATTTTCAAAGCTGGATGTAAGCAGTCCTCAGGCAAATAACAGGTACAGCACTAATAAATCATAGGGATTATTTCCCGCATGCAAAAAGAAGAAGGAATGAACCAATTATTTCTCTTTTGAGTCGCAGGTTTTCTGTACCTATAATTTTCTAACACTGTTATTTTCATGGTTGATTAAAACCCAGATTATGTCGAGATGTTCAACATATTCTTGTATGTATCCGGAAGTTGCCCGCTCAGAACTTCAGTGCCGAAACCGTTCGAAATTATGGTCTCCTTGACGAGTTCTTGGCTGAGAAGTTTGGGACTAAAGTTGATGAGTGATTGACATGTACATTAGGAACTGACTCCTGTCCGCAAATGTTCAGTGGTGGTAAATATGGTAAAGGGGAAGTGCTCCAAAATACCACAATCATTGGCATGAAATCCTATGCAGGTATACTTTGGATTAATTCTCCTGTTATTTGTTGCCCTTTTGTCGTCACAGACAAATATATTCTTTAAAATTGGAGTTAATCCTGGCTTTTCTCGCATGTCATTTCTAAGCATTATATGGCCTGCCCTAAGTGGTATTTTAGTTGTATGCAAGGTGCTTAAAAGCATTCAGAGACACTCGTTGATTTTTATTCAAGATAATTTTACAACTAAAGCTCTTAATACGTCTGGACCTCAGATTTTTTGAAACATGGTAGAGCTGTGTAACATGCAACTCTGATGACCATGCAGGTATTGCTGCGGAGGATGCCGAAAACAGAGTGCTCTCGATGACGATGACAAATTACCATGTCAATGTACACAGTAGTGCTCTGCGAGATCATGCCTGTAATTTTCCCACAACTGACGAAAGTTTTGCATACTTTTACCGTGCTATGCTGCACTTCATCTTTTGCTTTGTTCCACCCTTGAGGGGAAAGCTGATATCGGTTAGATGTTGGGTAGAGGAGCCATAGAGGGAACCCTGACAGTTTCGGCAGCACGGCACATTCTTTGCGTACTTTAGGTGCGGTGTATTGGATATCCTGTTGATGTAGGCAATGTAATTTGTTCATGTATGGTTTGTAACTATTCTTCCCAGTGCAGTAATAAGTAATTGTTAAATGTTAGTACAGGCTATACGTGGGTCATGGTTATTTAACAGAACTTCGGTGCTTAGTTGCACCCATTTTTTTGCCTTCTTGTTCTTGTTGTAAAATAACACAGAGTCAGCACTGTAACTTTGCTTCGCTGTTGGGATTTTGGCCAGTTTCCTCATATAACGAAATTGAGTGACAAGTTTATGACTTCGAGAGTTCAGTGACTAAAGTACTCATCCTGTAAGACATTTGTGATATTTTGAGAGTTCACTGACTAAATGGTGCATTTTCCTCTTTTCAAAGCCTGTAAGCACGTTAACATATAGGCAAATTATTAGTTGTCTTTTGGAAAACCTACAAGTATTCAATGCCTTAGATTAGTAATGCAAAACATTCTTGATTAGCAAGCAGAATGAAACGAGTTACAAATATATGAAATAATATTGAAATTACAAACTTTTATCAGTGAAAATCAAGGTTCGTGGCAACTAGTTTGTTTTGTGGTTTTGCAGTTTTGCTAATTTTTCGGGACTCAGAATTAGTCGATCAGATCCCCACTGGATGGCTATAAATATTGACTAAGAAATAGTTGCTCCCTTTATGTTTTTGATCTTCAAAATGTGCCATGAGTCGCTCACTTATCCTTCTGTTGTTCAAAAATTGATTTTCAAAATGTGCCAAGAGATGATATTATATTTTTTTCTAGGAGTTACTTCACTTTGGAAACGAATATACGTGATTAGAATAAAATAGAGCCCAAGTGCTTCCTGTTTCTATGATTAACACAACAAGTTTAAATATATTATTATTTTAAAATGAAAAAAATAAACGAAGTCCAAACATTATCCAATGTACCTCACGGTCTAGTCATTTGGACAGCGATGAGTATTTTCGCTGAACCAAACACATTTCTTTTCAGCAGGAAGGAAAACGAAAAAATGGTTCTCCTCCTCTCGTCCCCTCTGCCACGAGCGCCGTACGGAGCACCCGCGTCCACATCGTCGCCGTTATCCACTCTCCCGCGGCCAAGGGGCATCGTCTCCCCGGCGCGCGCTGCTCCGCTCGCCGTGCTCCACCGCCGGCGGCGCCTGCCGCCGGCGTCAGGGAACCGGCTGCTTCTTGGGTCGGCGAGCTAGCCGCCGCCGTGCCATGGAAGGCCGCGGTCTCCGGCGCGCTTGCGCTCACCTTATCCTTCTCTTGCTGTAAGTTCATCTTGGTCATGGTCATATGATAATCGGTCTCAATGTCTCATGCGGCGTCTCGTTCCTACCCGCAGTTGTTGGTTTGGTTAACGCCAAGGCTGGGGTCAACAAACCGGAGTTGCTGCCCAAGGAGTTCACCACCGTCATCGATGTTGCCGGGTTTCTCTCTTCGGGCCAGGTAACTCAGAGTCTCAGAGTCTCTCTACTGTAACCACTGGCATTTGATTCAAATGTCATGCTTTAGATTGCCACATGTCATATTGACTTCCATAAGGGTACATGTGGAATAATTGCTTATGAAGTTTAAACTTCTAGTACAAGTGCTTGCCTACAAATTCCTAGCTTACAGTGAGTTTTGCTTCAGAGGGTAGTCCTAGTCTTCCTACCCATTTTTCGTTTTTCTGATGCTAACAGAATATTGCAATAGACAGTAGCTGACGATTTAAATCTGTTCTTAGGAAAACCGTTTGCGTCAAGAGATAGAAGACCTAGAGAAGGACACTGGGTATAAGTTGAGGTCCTCGCACAAAACTATCCTGATACTCCAGGTGACTTTGCTTCTTCTTTCTCGCCATATCGTACGACTCCGCCCTGGATTTTGTTATTTAATTATTCATATGTGCACAAATACAAGGGCATCTGGGTACGATTCTAGCTAGATTGGGAACTGCTGATGTCCTGTGGTTTCTGGACTTAAGCAGACTAATTTATGATTCTTTGCTAACCCTTTTATGACTTTCCAGAAATATCTTGTGTGCAATATAGTTATTCTTGTGTTGTATGGTCATAATTTATTTTCATTCAGCACATGCAACTAGACTATGAGCTGATTTCTGGTGAGGCATACTATGTAGAGCTCATAGTTGTGAACTTGTGATAATCAGTAGTCAACATGATATGCGTAAGCTATTTCGTATAATTTTGTAACCATCTCTGTTATAGATAACAAGATGCCATGATTGTTCACATGTATTATAGCACATAAGATTTATTAGTGTTCTGTCTGAATTATTACAGGATTGGCTATCAAAGATTTTTGGCAAGTTGATGACCGAACTATTGTTTTCGTTGCCGATCCCACCTTTGGTATGATACTTCTGTTTTAAATATAATCTTGAACATTTTATTGTTCCTCTATGTCATGTCTATTTTGTTATCTGAATACCAAGTGCTAAGCCCCATATTAACTGGAAGTTGAGAGTTGGAGCATTCTCTAATTCTTAGTACAGTAGTAAAAAAGGAATACTGCTGGGATCAAGCATGTTTCCAGAATTCCAATGGGTTCACTTGTCCATGTACTGAATTCCATGTGATCCTGATCCAGAATTGCAGATTTATTAGATGATGACGCATTACAATTTTGACAATAAAACTGTATTCGTTTTAAATAATTTTGTTTGTATTGCATAACTTCTGAAACTTGTATGCTGCCATGCACTCATGCTTACTAGCAGGACAATGTGCTGAATATGGCTCTGTTTTTGCAGGTAACATTATAAATTTTAACATTGGTTCATTAATCGATTTAGACATTCCTCAGAGTTTCTGGAGCCGTGTTTCAGGGAAATATGGCAACATGTTCTACTGGAAAGAAAAGGTTGCATTCTGCCAGTTTATAGGGTTTTGATTAGACAATAAAAAAGTTGAGGGGATTATAGGGCAATATTGCCTAGTTCTCCTGTAGCTATTCCTGACCATGCCTTTGTTTTTGGCACATGGAACAGGGAGAAGATGCATCGATTGAAGGTGCTGTGACAGCGATAACTCGTTGTCTGAGGGAGCCTACAGGGCCAAGCAACTGTTCCGAGGTATTTTAGAGGTGAAACTTCATCATGGAAGGACTGAAACATGAGAGGGATATAACCGGTGCACAGTATGTACAGAATCAAAATGTCATAGTTACAGAAAATAAACATGTTTCCCATTAATTTTTCTAATCAAAGGACATTCTTTATCACGTGGTCCAATGCCGAAATAATTCAAAATTACTGCACCACTTGCTAAGAATCCCTTGGAGTTGTCACAGCCAGAGTTCAGCCATGGGGACTGGTCAGTTCCACCAGGTTTTTGATGCCAGTCTGGACTGAGATTCGACACTGATGCATGTCGCTTTTCAGCAATGTTTTCACTATTTTGACCAACTTCGGTTGCTCTGCACCTATATTCTGGTTAAGGGCATCTTTGATCTAAAAGGCCTTCCATATACACCTCTGGATTACTGAAGAACCAAAAGAGGATGCTAGTGTAATTGGGTCTCCCTCTCCTACAGGATAAAAAAATGGTTGTATTAAAGATTCGATCAGTTGTAAATGGCCCATCTTCTGTGAAATCAGTCCGCCAGCTTGCCCCTTTCGTGCATGAAAGATGCTCATTCTTTCAAATGGTAGTGATGCCACTAACCTTTTTTTACCCTGGAATCGGTGGAAGCAAAAGACCCATTGTGAGCTGCCAATTTTGTATTAATTTTCTTGGCAATGACGAGTGCTGGTATCTCCAAGCCGTTGATCTTATCTCTGTATCAGGATATTCTCCGTCAGCCAAAAGATACCCTATATTTTCTTCTTGGCATACAGATTGGATTCTGATTGATCCACTCGAAACTCCTGAATTGAGGGGTGGCCTTGAAAGAAAAGTGTTTTGATGATACGAATTCAAACAATCGATTAGGCAGGATAGGATGTTAGGCAGGACAACCTACACTGATTTAAGGACGTGTGGGACTGAAATATTAGAGGAAATAATGCAGTCTTGTAAGCTCTGGGTGATTCTAAACAAAGGAATCTCCATGGGTCACCCAGGAGCGCTTATTTCATGCGGAAACTCTTGGCTGGAAATAATTTATTTTAATTTTATATCCGGTTAGAATAAATAAGAAAGAATTAGATGGTAGCCTAGTGATAGCCTGATGGTAGTCCAGATTGGTTGGTGAACCTAGTGATAGCCTGATAGGAGACTATCTAACTTGGTCCAGAGAGCACTTGTTGGGTTTAAGATTCGTTTTTTGATAAATGTTACTCCCTCTGTTCTAAATTAGATGACTTCATTTGTCCAAATATGGATGTATCTATACTTGTAACATGTCTAGATACGTCCGCATGTGGGAAAATGGCTCATCTAATTTGGAAAGGAAGGAGTACTAGTTAAGAGCATCTCAGATCCCTTATATCGCAGTGCTCTAAAAGCCTTTTAATGGATACCAAAAACCCGTTTTGTGGCACCGCGCGGGCAACGCTGGAACAGATTGATCCCGCAAACGTTTACCGTAATACCTAATAGGGTAAACGTTTGCGGGATATGTTCTGCCGCTGCTTCCGTGGAAGCACAAAACAGGTTTAGCATTTTAGCCCATATTTGTGATTTTGGACTGTCCAAAATCACAAATATTGAATCATTCTTTCCATTCCGAGCCATCCATTCTTTATTCAATTATCTGGATTTAAGCGACTGTTATAATTTGGATTATTGTTGTATTAAGATTTTGGTTGGGAGACCACACATGAAGCCCCTCATGAGGAAGCTAAGGTTGTGCTCGTGGGTCGCTACATACTTTCCCGATGGTGATGTATGTAGCCACACCAGTTGGACCAGCGAGGAAGGCTGATGCTTCTACGGCCCACAATAAAAATATAGAATCCTTCACTAGTACAGAACGACACTAAGGACACTCTCTATGGAAACGACAGCGATAAGGCGACGGTAATTCGTGATTTGCGCGGGGCAAATGCGGCCCGCCAGGCGGCGGGGCCCACGAATAGCCGTTCATCGGCAACAGAAGTTTCTCACAACCGTTGCCGATGCACGGGAAATGGAGATATGTTACCCTCCGTGTTCGATATTGGACTCTATGCAAACGGACATTCTGCCGACCCGTTTCCAATTGACGATGGCCTTTATAAATAGTCCCGTAACACTCAGTGAAACCCTACCCCTCACTTTCTCCCCATCTGTACGAGGCCTAGTCGACTACTTCTGGAGGGGAGGAGTGGTGAACATGAAGGGAAGAAAAAATGACGCTAATTGAACTTTGTTTCGGCCACCATACCAAGTTTTGTTGCATGCAACAATTTAAAGACACTATCAGGGGGCCTACTACGTCATCTATCACATGATGCAGTACGTAAGGCGGCTGGGGAAGTCAATTAACATAAATAGTTGGGGCAAAAGACTCTTAGGCCTATCTGATGAACACTTCAGGGCTGAGTTACATCGTGTCCGGCTCGCGCTTGGATATCATCAACATGGATGTATTCGATTCATGTGGGCATGCAGTTCCACGACGACCTTGCTTATACTCCGGAGGAGGTACTAGAAAGGTTGGAGCAACAAGGCGACAATAAGCCTTTCAACACTAGGCTTGGCGTTCGCCCATTTCTTAGAAATAAGAAGGGCGGTTTTAGGGTACGTAGTCGATAAATTAGTTACACTATCTTTGTATATGCACGTGCGCATATTTTTATTTTTCCAGACTTGTCTCATAGTATGAACTTTTACAGCTTTGGCAATATGAATCATTTATGCTTATTTATGTTCTTCGTAGATGTTGTGACTTGATTAATTATGATATTCTCATGCAAATCTTCTTCTCTTCGTAGATGACAAAGTTGTATGCGGTGTATAAAGGGAGGTTTCCAGAAGTCTACGAGACATGGGAGGAGTGCCAGCCACAGGTCGACCAGTTTGAGAGCAACATCTACAAGTCGTTCAAGACGAGATAGGAGGCAGAAGCAAGGTACTTGGCTAATAAAGGTGGGACGAAGAAGGGTCCAGCTCAAATCGTCCCTCAGATGGTTCCTCGTAGGCTCAAAGATTTTATATTCCTTGTCTAGTTCGTCCTGATTTTGCATTTGTTGTTGTCTTGACGTGTGTGACCTAAATAGAATAATGTGTGATCGTACTCCCCTATGTGATGAACATATTAGTTATGACGATGAAACTATTTTTGAAAGATTGGTTGGATAACTTGTAGTTGGCCAACTATTTAGTATTTGTTGTTGTTGTCTTTATATGTGTTATGTATAAAATATGCTGCCATGTCAGAAAATACGCGGCATCATGCCGCTAGGACAACCGAAAACTGCTGCCGCGTTCCCTTAATAAAAACCAAATAGTGCGTGCGCAACATAGTCATGCGTCCAGCCTTTACCGGTGGCATTTGAAGCACACGCCACTAATAGCACGTACTGGTGGTGCATGGAACGCGCACGCCACTAGTTTGTATGTTACCGGTGGTGCGTGAACCGCGCGCCACTTGTAACGATTAGCAGTGGCGTTTTGTACGCGCCACTAAGTACCAAATCGGCGTGCCACTATAAGGCTATTTCCTATTAGTGCATGCACGCACACCAGACCCACCCATAAGGTCGTGTCTCCTTGCCACACATTAGATAGACGTACAAACATTGTACTGTTGTTAACAAATTAACTTGCATGCCAACCTCAGAGTTTCACATGTAACACGATTCTCTGTGTCCAATCTTCATTTCGTTGCAGTTTATATATATAATTTAAACATTTGTCCATAGAAAATAAAACAAACTCTTGGATGGAACTAGTTCACACTTAGCACCCTCAACCGCAGTACAAATGCAATTGAGTCCCATTCATTTTCATACTTTGTTTCTATTAAGCCGCCACACTCAATTAGTTGATTAAATTTACATAGGCGCCCCGTGCACATACATGGGATGCAGTTATGGATGGCAGGCTAAGAAATTCTGGCGATCGAGTTAACTAATATGTGATGGATCCGAAATGTACTGGATGCAATATATGCTTAATTAACCACTGATATCTATCTTGGCCACGCCCCATAATAACAGTTTTCCTGCCATAATTAAACTTATCGCCACAATATCATCTAGTAGATGAACTGCCATCCGCCCATTGTTGATGGCAAAACAAGAAGCTGTTTTCAATCCCGTTTTATTATCCAGCTATGACACACGCCAGGACAGATGTACATATATACGAGGTGATCTTCTCTTGTGTCATAATCAGAATCTGTGGGCAATTTCTGGATATATGAAAATATATGGTTCATTAATCAATAAGATATGGCCAATATATCAATATTAATCCCACCTTATTTTTATTTCGGTGTGAATCGGCGCAGATATTTGCATGTGTGAATCCACGTGATTTGCGAATGGACGGCGGAGATCGACTGGACGTGAGGAGGTGCCTCCTCTCGGCTCCCTATAAATATCTTGGCGTAGAGGGGGTACAAGGCACACACCACCAAAGCGTCAAGCAGCAAGAGAGCTAGCTACATCTTATATTATTCCCCTCTCCCTCAAGCTCTAGCTATCTTTAAGGTCCCTATTCCTTCCTTTGTTTCTATCTTCTTTCTCTTCATCGTTCAGTAATTTCTGTCTCCATGCTTTACCTAGAAGAGATTGTTAGAGGTGCTTAACATGTGCAGGATGAAACTTATGCATTTTGATCTAGGCAGCACATAGTTTTTGGTTGTTGTTCCCAGCCATGTATATGCAATTATGCATCCATATATACATATTTTCATTTCATGGTTCCTTCGCTATGCTGATGTTATCCTGATGATGTTCATGGTGCTACTTATTGCAGACAAGAACATGGAAGATTACCCATGTGTAGCACAACATTTCTTTGTGATCATTTCATCATTTTTATTATGCTTTTTATCCTCATAGGTGCAATCTACTAACTGTTTTCATAAAATAGTAGATACTAAGAAAGTGTCCAACGTCTGATGATTTCAGTTTTTGAGCATGATTCTGCAAAACAGATCTGTCACATTTTATCAGCTGAGATATACAAAGCGTGTGCATATCTTCCAGATTATTTGTGATCAGTAATTCTTATAATTTTGCAACCAAAAATTAGTTATTGGATGCATACAAAACCCTGCTATTTACTAATTGAGACAATGATTTGTTGATCTTCTTGAGAATAGCCAGTAACAATCAACTTACTAGGCATGTATCTGAAGTAACCAATCTATTTATTCTGTTTGCAGTTCTTAGCTGATCATGGCACCCAACGCCCAAGGATCCCCTTTTAAGGCACTGATTGTTGAAGACGTCTTAGTCGATACCATGATTCTCTCAATGATGCTGCGTAGGTTTCACTGCGAGACTACCGTGGCTAAGAATGGAAAAGAAGCTGTGGATCTGTTCCTTGAGGGGAAGAAGTTTGACATTGTTTGTGTGATAAGGACATGCCCGTAATGACTGGCCCGGAGGTACTTTAATTACTTTCTCATTTTTTATATGAAAATATTTCTCGTTTTGCTTCAATATTATTGGTCTTTGACAAATTATTTCTTGTGTTACTTGCAGGCAGTTGAGAAGATCCGTGCTATGGGAGAAACTGATGTGAAGATCGTTGGGGTGTCAGCTGATCATGATGCCATGGAGGTGTTCATGGGTGCTGGTGCTGATGTGTTTGTGCCCAAACCGATAAAGTTTGATGTCCTTGGGGCTATGATTCATGAGGTCATCAACAAGAAGAAGAACGCCATGGTCTAGCGGATCCAGCTTGCTCGAGATATGGATGTAATATAATATTGAGCTCATCTATTTTTGAGCCGGTCAACATTTTTGGGTTGCTTTAATTTCATCGTGTTGTCTTTAATTTCGAGGTTCATGTTAAAGGTTTTCATTTGGAGAAGAAATAGAGATCCATGTAATAATATCTAGCTCTTTCAATCTCATTCTGACACTTCTCGTCAATTCATGCTTCGTGGTTTGCAACAACACATATTTTGAGGAAAATTATTTGGTTACAAATTTTAAGAATGTTTCCATGGTTTGGATTACTCGATATGTTGTGGTACTCTACCTAAGGTCCCCATAAAGCTAAATGTCCTTAAATGTTTAGCATCGCGTTGACACGATCATCGATGCTTTCTATGCAATTATTGACAATGCACACATTGTTCTCTCTAGCACCATCATGCTACTTAAACTTACAACTTAATTCCTTAGACGAACCTTTTTTTATAACTTTGTTTGGCCACAAGTGTAGTTCCCCGGAATTCTAAACATAAATTGTGGCATATGTCCTGAATGTTAATCGAATTTTGAATTTTTTTCCCATAATCCAAATAGAATATCTGAGAGCATGGTTGCACTTGTCTCGTTGAACCGATCAAAATGATTGTAAGTTTTTCGAATACAGATTATTTAGAGGCCCGATGAATTTTTACTATTATATCTGTTTTGATATTAAGGAAAGTTCATAATATACCCCTACATTCTTTCGTTCCCGTGGGAATCGGGGTCCCCACGGGCCCGGTTGACGTGGATCACATCCACTCCCCCCGTGAAGGACCTCGAAGAGAGGAAAACATGAAAAGCGTGGAGCCATACATAATCTACATCTAAAAATGGGAACACAAGCGGTGCCCCCTGACATCAGCATCCACTTCAAGCCCAAGTCCATCATGAACTCCTTCTGCAGCATCATCTTGGAGAAGCTTCCTGGGGAGCCCGCCTAACCTTTTTTCCACAACCATGGCGAAGAAATAAACGTTTTTTATATATTTGTAACTTAGATTTTTGCAGTCTCTTTCAGAGAATGGTGAAGAATATAGTCACAAATATTAGATAATATTGGTAAAAGTCAATGGAAACATGATGTTAAACTACAAAAGGACTAGATACGTTTAGGACGAGTCAGCGTGCGCGGTCAGGCCTATCATTGCTATGCGTGTCCTAGGAAAGAAGTTAGTTGTATTTGGACAGATTGTTAATCCAAAGTGCTGATTAACTTCCTAGAACAAAATTGCAAAAAATGCAACATGGATTTAATATATTTGGGCCAACTAGGTAAGGACAGATTCAGCGGGGGCAAGCTGTGGTGACGGCCCGCTAATGGTTATGTTTCTACTTTAATAGCATATAATTAACTACTAATATTCTATCCAATTTGGGAATTTCACACTCATGTTGAAACCCATTAGCCCAAAATCAAGAATCGGGCCAGCTTGCCTCCTTATGTGTAGTTTCTGGCTCCATCCCTGCGACTAGGGGTTAGCTGTTTTGCTTAATTTTCTACCCTATGCGCTTCATATTTCCTTTTAGGGTTAAGTGCACTTTTGGTCCCTCAAGTTTTGCAAAAGTCTAACTTTGGTCCCTTAACTCTATTCTGGTCTAAATGTGGTCCTCAAACACTTAATTTGTGAGACTGATCACAAAATCCTTAGGTGAGATAAGATTGTATGGGAGAGTGATTGAGATTTTTGTCATTGAACGTGCATGCTAATTGCATAATGGATCCCCACGTCAGATTAACCTAGTGTTTGAGTACCACGTTTAGACCAGAATAGAGTTAAGGGACCAAAGTTGGACTTTTGCAACACTTGAGGGACCAAAAGTGCACTTAACCCTTTCCTCCTTTTATAGCAATCTCTTGTTCTTCCGCTAACCTAACACGCCACCGCCGCCACGGCCTCCCTGATTGACCTCTGGC
Source organism: Poa pratensis (assembly GCA_947311845.1). NCBI lineage: Eukaryota > Viridiplantae > Streptophyta > Magnoliopsida > Poales > Poaceae > Poa > Poa pratensis. Next base: position 131,501,151 of record CAMZMU010000063.1, on the reverse strand, counting down.
CTCACATCCTCTGTAATATATATATTTCATCTTGACCCTAGTGAATAGCTAGCTAGCCCATGGCACCTCTATAGCACCATAACCTCTAATCTCGAGAGGAATTGCACATTTGCGCTGAAACACCATAGTACAATTCAGCACCACTCATATCATCATCGAATCGACACAAGGATCTGTGTCATCTCATTGCCATTGTTTTGCCAGTTGTTCTTTCCATTGATCATTACCCCTTGCCGCTTGTTGGAGGGGTGGCTGTGTCTGTTTTGATTGCTGATCTTTGCTCAATGTTCTTTGATCCTGAAATAAACAAGCCATCAAGCATTTGGAAATTGGTGTTCGGTTCATCTAGCGAGAAGCTCCGATGATGTAAGTTTATTCTAGAAGTTTTCTATTGTCATTGATTCCTTTTTTTACCTCTCGTAAAAAGGCAACCACACTAGATAATATCTTGGGATTAGTGTAGAGAAAGCTTGGAGCGCGCCTGGGGCTAGGATCTAACTCTCAGTGGATTTAGTCTTCTATACTTTAAAATTCCTGGTAGATTATGAAGATCTATTTGGGTTTTTTCTTAGGCCGAGAGCTGGTTCCGCTATAACCCTGCGCCTAGAGCCGCACCTTGTCGCGACCTCTCGCACGATGCTCGTGAGAAACACAAAATTTGATTGCGAATGCAGAGCCAGTGCAAGAGCATGCCTTGGCCAGGCCAACTATTTTTGGGCCTATGCTTATACTATAATAAGGATAAAACCGCGGTAGCGCTTGCCTATGGGATTAGATCCACCCTTGCTTAGGACCTTAACGATCTAAGATAAAGAAAAGATGGATGCCTAAGATGCATTGGGTGCTTCGCTTGGACAACGAAAATAAATTTACTGACATAATTTATCTCGTTGAAGTTTATTTATATACTCGAGTTTCAATTTCTGATAAACATCAACAATAGTTATATACTCTCTGCTCGCTAAAACGTTTTATAAAAAGAGATAGAGGAAGTAACTTAGGACACTAATAAGAGCATGACTATTGTAGTAGAACAATTTTTTTGATGACGTAGACGAGCACACACCGCTACACACGCACACCACACCCAACCCTGGATGAACACGTCTCTTAACCACACACTAGAGAGATGAACACCATTGAAATCACTCGAGCGCGGACAAATATTGTACTGCTGTTAGCAAATTAACTTACACGCCAATCTCGGTGTTTCACATGTGACATGATGCTCTTGGTTTCCAATATTCATTTCATCTGTAGCAGTATATATGTATAATTAAAATACTTGTCCACAGAAAACAAAACGACTTTTGGATCGAACTACTGTACTAGTTAGCAATTAGAGCCCTCAATTGCAGTACATATACAACTGGGTCCAATTCTTGACTGTACGTTTTTTTAATTTCCATTAAGCTGCCAGCTCATTATAGGCCCATGCACATACTCTATATGGGATGCAATTATAGATGGCAAATTGAGAAAACTCTGGAATCGAAGTAACTAATGCCCAGTCTGGGATCGATCTGGAATATACACTGGATGTTAATGCATGCTTAATTAGCCGCGCTGATCGTTATCTTTGCCGGATTCATATATAATATAGTTTTAATGCCATAATTAAACTAACTGCCACAATAGGATCTACAGATGAACGGACAGACATACGTGTATATACGCGGTGATCTTCTGTGGTGACATAAACGGCAACCTTTGAAGCCACAAATCTTTGCGTATCGAAATATACTTATATTAGATCTTCTCTGGTGCCATACTCGGCAATCTTTGAAGCCAAAATTCGGCGGGCACATATATACGTATGTAAAAGCGTTCAGTTTCTGGGAACAAGAAAATCTAAGGATCATTAATCACAAAAGATACGGCCAATTTATATAGTATCAATATTTAATTTCCCATTTTTTATTTTGCTGTGAAGCGCTGCAGATATTTGCATGTGCAAACCCACGTCATTTTTTGAATGGACGGAGGAGATCGACTGGCCATGGACACCCTCTTCCCCTCGTTTTTCTATAAATACCTGGGCATAGAGAGGGTACAAGGCACACACCAGCAAAGCCTCAAGCAGCCATACGTTCTAGCTAGCTTTAAGGTCCTTATTCCTTCCTTTGTTTCTGCCCCGTTTCTCATCATCATACATGTAGTAGTTTTCTCTCCATGCATACAAGAAATTATTCGAGCTGCTATACATGTGTGGAATGAAACTAGTGATTTTGATCAATGCATCACCCCTTCTTATTTCTTTGGTGTTGTTGGCAGACATGTATATGCATGAATGCATCTATATATACATGCTGCCATTTTCATGGTTTGTTTTCTAAGTTGAGGTTATCCACGTACTTCTTTGGGTGCTACTAGCTTGTGGCAGAAAAGAACATGGGAAATTATCTATGTGTAGCACAATCTGTTATTTTTATCGTCCAAGGTACATCGATTCTTAGTGGTTTTTTCATCTATTTCTTGAAGTTCTTTTTCTCCTCATTTATGCAATCTAGAATTTTACTTTTCTTTTCTATCTGATAAAGTTTTTCATAAAATTGTACATACTATGAAAGTGTCCGCACCTGTTGAAATACGTGTATCTGATGATTCCAGCCTGTTGAGCATGATTTTGCAAAACAAATCTGTCTGATTTTACCAGAAGAGATATATGAAACGTGTGCTTGCCTTCGAGATTACTTGCAATCAGTATTTCTTAATGGAGACGTACACAACCCCCGCGATTTACTAATTAAGATTGTGATTTTTTGTTGGTTCTTCATGGGAATAGCTGGCAACAATCACTTTGAAAATATAAGCGTGGATCAGAAATAACAAATCACTTTGTTCTCTTTGCAGTTCATTTAGCAGATCATGGCATCCAACGCCCACGTATCCCCCCTGAAGGCACTGCTTATTGAGGACATCGCAGTTGATACCTTAATTCTCACCACCATGCTGGGTAGGTTCCACTGTGAGACTACTGTGGCTAAGAATGGGAAAGAAGCTGTGGATCTGTTCCTTGAGGGGAAGAAGTTTGACATTGTTCTTTGTGATAAGGACATGCCTGTACTGACTGGCCCTGAGGTACTTCAATTAGTTTGTCATTTCTTTTATGTATGAAAAAGAAATACTTATTTCGTTTTCCTTGAGTACTATTGGTCACTTGACAAATTTTTCTTGTGCTACCTGATAGGCAGTTGAGAAGATCCGTGCTATGGGAGAAACTGATGTGAAGATTGTTGGCGTGTCAGCTGATTTCAATGCAATGGAGGAGTTGATGAGTGCTGGTGCTGATGTGTTTGTGCCCAAACCAATGAGACTTGATGTTCTCGGGGCTATAATCCAGGAGGTCATCAACAAGAAGAACAACGCCGTGGTCTAGTGCGATGCAGCTTGCTCGAGCTATGGAGAGAATAATTTGTTGAGCTTATCTATGTTTGAACCGGTCTGCATTGTCTTGTCTGTTTAATTTCATCATGTTGTCGTTTTATTTCGAGGTTCATGTTAAAGGTCGTCATTAGCAAGAAGAATAAGAGAGACTACCTATAATTACATGGGATCCATGTAATACTATGTAGCTCATTCAGTTTCAGTTTGTAACTTTTCATCAATTCATACTCCATGGTGTGAGAAATATACGCCTTTTTTAAAGGCAATTTATTTGACTATCAATTTTTATAATTGGATCGAGGTTTGGATTTCTTGTCATGTATGGTGTGGTACGGCTAACTAATGACCCAATAAAGCTAAATATCCTTAATTTGGAAAAATAAGCTAGCTTTTGATACACACCACGCTCTTTTCTCTCTAGGAGTCTAATGTTACTTAAACTTACATGCCCTTACACAAGTAAAGAGTAGCATGTCGCTGACTGCACATCGCTTGCGGGTTTTAAGTAACCGGGTCAGCGATAAGACTCACCGGACACCAGACTGAATTTGGAAAAAATAAGCTAGCAGACAAGTAGTAACGCCAGTCGACAGTGATGCATGTCAGTAGTACGACATGCTACTGAAAGGCTTTACGAGAGTGCCAGTCGGAAGTTTTAGCCAGACATCTAGTTGAATGGACGTCTCACTGAGGAGCATGCTTTGCTGACTGATGTCTTGTGTAGTGCCTATCAGTAAGTTCGGTTAGTAGTAAATATTATTGTGGACCGTCCCATTCTCCTATACAGTATATGGGTAATTTGCAAGGTGGATAGCTCCAGAGTTAAGCTCCGGATCCCCTGGACGTGCCTGTAGAATCTAGGGGACCGTTAACCCTGCCTTTTTAGAGAGACATTGGCCACTCACGCCTGCCCTCTCTTATTCTCCCTTCGCCTTGAGTCGTTCTCTACTCTTTCTCCTCTTCAAGTTGTGCATCTGGCTGTGGCTACGTTTCCAGCGAGTTACGCATCCGGCTCGCGGGCGGCAGCGTCAGCTAGAGTTCTAGCGAGTTGTGCATATTTCTGGTGTGTAGTATGTCTTCGTCCTTTCGATCATTGAGCTTTCGATCCTAATCTGCCCAAGTTGTAGGTGGGACGGGCCCCTCATTTTCAAGGTGGATCACACCATGAAGAACCTTAAGAGTTTTTTCTTGACTTACGAAAATATTACGAGGACGGGGATAAAGGTAATTGCCCAATGACCCTTCTTCAACTCTTCCCATTATCTTTGATTTGGAGATGTATTTTGGTCCGAATTCAAGTTCTTTACTTTTTTGCCGTGTGATTGTTTCCTTTGGCTTGATGATCTTATCTAAGCTATGATAAAATATGAGCAACTTGACTTGAAGTTGTTTGGTAGTTAAAATTTGATGGGTTGAACATGGGTGCATTGGGGGGTGAACCAATATGTCCATAGATTTTGTTAGAAGATTGAAAACTATATGAAAAGATAGGGCAAAGTTATGCTATGTTTCAGGTTACTCTGATGATGAGTAAGATACGATGGGGTCGCAAGTATTCACTCAACATGTCCTTGTGGCGTTTGATGGGACTCCTCGTTATGTTATTTATTTTCTGTTGTCTATTTTCTTTGAACTAGTCATGCATGAGGTACGCATTGCCGGTGGAGATAGTGACCATGGTGGCTCAGGAGGTGACAGTTTAGATGGTGACCACGGTGGCGCAGGAGGTGGCGGACATGGTGGCTATGATGATGTTTCCTGCCTCTTCGAGAACACCAACGAGTATGCTCCTAGTCAAGAACATCTCCAAGCTCCACCACGATGTGTCATCGATCTTAGTAAGACATAGTTTTGTTTGAAGATCACATTGCAATATCGTGTACATTGTTATTTATCTAGGGATTTAGATGAAGAAAATTTTGGGTTGTAGATTATGTTCTCGGGTGTTGTATATTCATGTCAATTAGATCATGCAAATGTTGTTTGGATCATGAAAAATCGTGTATATTCATCTATGTTTAGGGTTCAATTTTTTAATCTCGGCTGTTGTATATCCATGTCAATTATATCATGCAAATGGTGTTTAGATAATGCAATTTTTTTCTTTTTATTGAACAGAAAGAAGTTTTTGGTTACAACCTCCTAGGAGGGAATAGCATGTTAATTAGATCATGCAAATTGTGTTTAGATCATGTCAATAGTTTGATAGGTGTTTATTTGTGCTGAAATATTTTGGTTCAATTTTAACAGAATTTTGAAAACAAGAAGACAAAAAAAAAGTATAGAAACTCTGCCGTGGCAGAAACATAACTGTTTTGAGTTATGCTTTCGGAATATTGTTAAGATTGATCAAAAATATTTTTTAACGTCTTATAGTTCAAATTGTTGTTTATTTGAGCATGCAAAACTATTTCTGGACAATTTGATCATGCAAATTGTTGATTACACAAGCTTAGTTTGGCCGTGGCAAATTTCCAATTTGTCTTTTCAGCTACGGTTTGTTCATGTATTTGTTCGTTTATTTTGTATGTAAATTGCTAATAAATTGATCTTTTTCTGCATGGTCAGATGATTTAGCTAACAAGGCAAACCGTACAAATTATAATACGGACGCAAAGCGGCACATATATGCTATATGCTATTGGCATGTAATGGCTCAGGTCATCGATTAAATAAAGGTGTTCTAAATATGGCTGCAAGAGATTGTGAGTGTCCAAGTTCAGTGATGTTTAGCGGGTTTGGAGGAAAAAGGGGAGGTCGGAGGAACAATCAATTCCGTAAAATGTACACGGAAAAGGAATTCAGGGAGGAAGAAGATTCGATTTGATGCTGCTGTCATGGAAGTGATTCCTACCTCCGAGCGCACAACTTTAGAACATTTATCTCATGCCATGAACTTGAACATAAGCACATTGCATCGAAGGTAAAATATCCATTGCTTCACATGATTCCATTTGTAATTTTATGAAGTGAAAAACATGTACGGAAGTGTAAAAAAATTCTTTACATGTTTAGGTTGAAGTAGAAGAAATTTAGGGGGTGCACTAGTGAACTAAAACCATCATTGAAACCCAAGATCGAGAAGCAACGTGTTCGGTATTGCCTTAGCAATATTGAGCCTGCTAGCTTGCCTCATGATCCCACAATGAAGGGTGCGTTCAATGTGGTGCACACTGACGAGAAATGGTTTTATCCTACGCGAAACATGTAACTATCTACTTGAGCAACACCGAAGAGCCACCAAAGAGAGAGGTCAAGGACAAGGGCCATATTTAAAAAATCATGTTCATATCGGCAATGGCAAGACCACGCTATGATAAAGATGGAAATTGTACTTTTGATGGCACGATAGGTGTGTGGCCATATGTTGAATGGGTTCAGGCAGAAAAGAATAGTAAAAATACGGAATACACAAACTTATATTTTACACCTCATTCTTGTGTGTGTTTAATGTGCACTTTTTATTTTATTGTAGGGATAGTTGTGGCCATATGTTGAATGAACTCAAGTTATGCAGTAAAGTTGACAAGGCAACAAGTCGCGAGTACTTAGTGAACTGTGTGTTGCCCGCTAAAAAGGAGAAGTGCCCATTGAGTGATAGATGTAACCCAATCAATATTCAACAAGACAACGTGAAGACTCGTTGGTTTTGACGACTCTATTGTTGTTCATGAGGCCACTAAAGGAAATTGGGACATTAGGATGGTTTTCCAACCACCTAATTCACCCGATACCAACATTCTTGACCTAGGGTGGTTCGCTTCCGTCCAAGCCATGTTTCAAGAAAATATGCCAAAAACACTCCCCGAGATTGTTCAAAAGGTCGAAAAATCTTTGGAGAGTATCCTCATAAAAACTTAACAAAAGTTTTCTGAGCCATCAAGCTTGTATGAGGGAGATCATTAAGCATAAGCGACCTATTCATTATGCTCTTCCCCACTTGAAGAAAAAGGCTCTAGACAGACAAGGGTTGCTCCCTGTTCGATTGAAGATTGACAAAAAATTCGTTGAGGCAGTAGTGGAATTCATGAACAGTCCATGATCTAGAGCATCGGTGGCTTTGTTTGTGATGAACTTTGTTGTGATCTAGAGCTTCGTTGGATTTATGTGTGATGAACTTTTCATTAGTATTGTAATATATTGGACTTTGGTGGTTTTATTTGTGATGGACCATTTATTTGTATTCACATATGATTGACATGAAGTTGAGAAAATATTAAACTTAATTTTCAAAGCAAAAAGGCAAAAACAGTAAACAAAACTATGCCGCGGCAGAGAATCTCTGAACTTCTCTGCCGCGGCAGAGTTTCTTCACTAAATTTTCCTTTTTGCTTTGAAAATTTTGTCTAAATTTTACCATTTTTTGCGAGGAAGTACAATTTATACACACACCATATAACACCAAATGAAGATAACTTTGCATAAATTTGGCAACTCAAAATATTACATCATTTCATAATATTGTTTCATACGTATAGGAGAACTCATTGATTCACATACATTTTAGCCATAGCTTATCGAAGTTACTAACCCATCGCGGAGTCAAGCAAAAATGTGGTATCATCGTAAACAAACTCTGTAGGGCGACGATGACACACAAAATAGACGCCATACGTGTTCACCCAAGTGGTGGTGGAACAATCCGTGCACCAATAATTAGAGGGTGACTACGTCTCTCCCGCATACCTCGCAAATAGGAAGACAAACTTTTTGCACGGTCAAACTACAACCACATTGTCTGAACACACTTACGTCGCCAATCACGTTGCATTTGCTGCCTAGTGGAGGGTAGACGCAGCCCTCGCAAACGCTGTGATCCATGAGAAGGTCGTCCACGTTCATGACAACCTTCCCTTATCAAAGAGTGGCTAGCAGCACATTCTTGTCTAGGATCTGCTTCAATGTGGTGGTCTTCATCTCGGTGTCCTCTCCCTGGTACGGCTCGGCCTTCTCCTTCTTGTCTTCCACGGCTTGATCACCATGGCCCTGCTCTGCAACATGTTCACCATCCAAAACTTCAGCAACCTGCACACACTCCATCGCTACAAAACCGTCACCATGAGCCGTTGCAACCTGCACGCCATCCACACTGCTACTGCCGCCTCACCTCCACCATAAAATCCATCCAAACATGCACGTCGCCCTCCAGATCTGAGATCCAGCAGCTAGGGTTGCGACCGCCCATCGAATTCCACCCGGCCAAACCATCCCTCCTCTCCTCCGTCCATTTCTCTCTGTCCGTCTTAGAGATCGATCCATGGCATGAAGATATAAGAGGATACAGGGAGAAGAAATGGTCGCGAGCGCGTATGTGGGGACGGTTCACGAAATTACTTCGACTTTCACACGGCATGCAGAGGGGAGCGATTCCAGAAACCGTATACATGCGGAAAGAATTTAATTTGGCGGTGGGCTGCCACCGTTTCCTCTCTCCTAATTAATCATTTAATGCCTAAGTTGCTACTTATTCTTGAGAATACCTGGTCCAATGGTGGTGACGGCTTCTGTAGCGTGTGCATGAGGTTCCCGCTAAGAGTCTGTTAGACCGGGTGAGCGCTCCTGTTTCGCCTAGAGGTGTCTCGGGGTATGCGATGTCCCCGATTACTAGTTGATGGGGGAGGGTTTGCATGTTTTCAAGGCATGAGGCTCCGCTAACATGATCTTCACCCGTTTGTCTCTCCTGCGTTGAATAAATTAGTAAAGAAGGTCGTATGCACTTTTCGATGCAGAGGCTAGGGTCTTACCATCCATTTCGAAAAAAAAACATGTCTGGTTATCGTATGTTCTAATTTTGGTACTCATTTTTGTGTACTAAGGTAATCGTATGCTCTTATGCATTCATAATTATCAAAACTCGTTCATAGGACCAATTTCAGCGCTATCCCTCTGGGCATAACAATCAGGCTGATTTTAAAAACAAACACCAATGAACTTCATAAACCTAAACTGCCAAGTGTAGCATAGCCTTAGTTAATAGTCCAAGATTACATTCCTTTTCCTGACATGGGTTGCCTGATTTGCTTTAGTTTGCTACATGATTGTCTTTATATTCATATCTTGTTCTTACGTTATAGTGATCTACCCTCGCCAGTCCTCCGGTTGATCTCTACCTCCGTGTTCTCCATAATATATATCCTTCATATTTAGAGTAGCCAAGAGCTAGCTAGCCCAAGCCGCCTCTAACCTCGATAATCCATATCCTTACGAAGAGTTGCACCTCTATGCTGAATTACCTGACAAGAAATCAGCACCGCTCTTACCGGCATGCATTCAACAACTTGATCTATGCCCTGTAGTTGTAATTGTTTTGACCGTCGTTCTTTCCGTTGACCATTATTAACTACCTCGCCTAGGAGAGGTGTGGCGAAATCTCTTGAGATCGTTGACCGCTCAGTGATCTAAGGTCTGTCCATTGAGCCCTACGGAGTTGGTGCTCGATTCATACTACCGACAAGATCAAATGATGTAGTAATTTTTTATTTTTCTAAATGGTATCTAGTTGATTTCGTGTTACCCTGCTAGAGAAAATGATAACACATGTCTTGACACTAGGCTAGAGCTAGCCGAGGAGCATGCCTTTGATTCGGCTAACTTATCTTGGGTTTACACTTATATACTTTAGAACTTTCTGGTAGATTATAAAGAACACTAGTTGCCCCAGACTAGATCCACATCTACTCGGAACCACCCTTGTGATGTTTGGGAGAAACAAAAATAAAATGGCTAGGACAGTGTGAGTGCTAGAGCACCCTCGTCGATAACTCTTCTCGGGATTAAGGCTATATTTTAAAATTATTTATTAGGAAATTTTGTCCTAGGCCTCGAATTGAGGCGTCAGTAGCAGCTCTAGGCCTAGCTAGATCCATCTGTGCTCTAGACCGCCCGCTCTTCCTGAACTAAGATAAAGAAATAAGATTATGACTAAGATGTCTTGACTCTTGGGTACGGATAGAAACATCAGTGATGTGGTTTCATTTGGTTAGTGTGTTTTATGTAGAAGGGTTTACAATTTTTGTGAACTTTGACTGTCGATATATAATTCTAAAGTCCAATAAAATCATGACTACTACAAAAACGTTTATGCAATTATGGTGACGACAGGGGCGGAGCTGGACCCCAGGTAACCTGGGCCATGGCCTGGGGCGCAACCAAATTCCAGGCCTAGTAGGCATACAGAAAACTCCCTTGGCCCAGGGCGCAGCCAACTTGCGGCCTTTTTTCTGGTCCATTTTATACAGCCATCGTTTTGCCTCTCGCCTAGCTTGCCCGTACGTTCTGTTTCTCCCCTCGCTTGCTGCCGCCGCGCAACCGCGCCCGCGCCGTCACACTAATCTCTGTTGGGTTGCGCAACGGAAAGTTATTTTTTTTGTTTAAGCATGTTACGCAACAGCCCAAGATCTATACTATGAAGATATGTAACACCCCATAATACTAAATCTAGAAAACTTACTACAACCGTTGCGGAAGATCTTGTTGTAGTCTAAGTAGATGTCGATGAAGCCTGATGAAGAATCTCACGTCCACGCCGGGAAGTGAGATTGTCTTTCGATTCTTGTTGTCGAGGGACTACTTGCGCAGCCCCGCTCTAACAGTATCCACACGTACACCGCACCAATCCATCAGCGTTTCGCCGTCCAGGGCTACTTGCAACCGACGAAGAGAGACTACCTTGCGGCGTAGTTTTAGTGGTTGATCTAATCAAAGTTGATTAGAGCAATATGAGATTAGATAGATCTAATTCTCAACACATGAGATCTACTAGAGAGAGAGATTAGAACAATGTCTAATTAGAGCGCCGTCTAATTAGAGCATCCTCTAATTGCACAATATCAAGAGAGAGAAACTTGTGCAAAACCGTTGTTATGTTCAACCCATGGGGTTGGGAGTGTTTATATAGGTGGCCAAAGGGGAGGGGTGCTTGGGCAAGGGGAAGGTCCCCTTGTCCAATTCGGTTTGGGACTCCAACTCACCTCTCACTCTCCATTCTTTGCACCGACCGCCTGGTGGGGCCCGGCCAAACCGACCTCGGGTGGGACCCGGTCCGCCAGCCCTGCCTCGCCTACCCGCGTCGCCCGCCCGTCCGCGTCCGCCCGCCTGCGTCCGCCGCGCCCGCCTGGCCGCCGCGTCCGCCTGCGTCCGCCACCGCCCAGCGGTGGTGCGGCTTTCACGTGGGCCCTTGGGCCCATGTGGCAGCCACCTATTATTGGGCTTTAATATTTTCCAATAATTATTTATCAATTAAATAATTAAATATTTAATTAAATAATATTTTGTCTAATTAATTCTTATTTAAATATTTTCTTTTACAGAATATTCCCCGAATTAATTACCTATAATATAAAACACTTTTATATGATCCGGGACATCCAGTGTCCGCAGACAAAATACTCTGGACAAATATTTCGACTTACATAAAACACCCTCGGAATAAATCCGACAATAATATAAACACTTCCTATTATACCGAGACATAGAATGTCTGCCTTCTCTTTCTCTATACTTTCACTGGAACAAGTCCCGGTGACATCGGAGCTACTCTGACACTATCTCATGACCACTAATACTACATCTTTAGTCTCTCAATAAAAGATTGACTCACAGCTTAAGTGTGTGACCGAAAGGTTCGATGTAACACATAGACATGCCTGGGAGCTTACCAGACAATAACCAGCATTGGGACCTAGACGTCTGTACTGACTCCTATGTATTACCGAGTGAACGACAAAACCTCTTTATGTTTCTCATTACGCTAATCCCCTTACGTACACGATACCAATGATATCTAGAGTGTGAGACAAATGTGCTCTAGTGTGATCAAAACCCTTTGATCATAACACATATGAAACTCGTACCAATATCATTCTCTGTTCTCATACCGTATTATCAATGTCCTGTGATAAATCACACTGTGTCTGGCCAGACGATTGGGGTGAATGATTATACTTGAGATGTCCTTGAGGATGTATCTCTCTATCGCCTGGAGGAGTAAGAACCCTTCTTGAACAATCTCAGTTCCATTACTTATTCTAGTTCAAACCCAATAGCCATCGTTATGGTCCCCAGTTACGGCCGAACGTTAGATGACAATCAAAGCGAGAGTGTCGAATAAGCGGTCACTAGATGTTCTCAAGGTATATGAACTAACTAATGAAAACTCTGTATGATCTTTGCTATTCTTCATCTTGACAATTTTGTCTCATAGCAAGATCATAGGATGAGTCGGTTCAGTACTATTATCATTCCGATAATAAACTCCTATAGTTACATGACTTATACAAAGTCCATGATCAGGAAAACATGATCATCAGGTAACGAGATAGGCTAGTCTTAGAGACAAGAGTAGGAACGCTTTTCCTTGTTCATATCTCTACACGTGCATCGGAGGTTTTCCACTTGAATACTTTTAATTCGCTATTCAAGTACCCAATGCAGTTATAGCATAAAGATATAAACTATTAATAATAAACTTGGAGATAAAATAATACTAAATATTATTGTCTCTAGGGCATATCTCCAACAATCTTCGTCGTTGCCGGCAGCCCGGAAGCAGCATTACGGCCTGCTGCTTTGCACACATGCATACTCAAATTAAATGTGGCCATGTTAATGCATGCTTAATCAGAGTCATACCTATCTTGGCCATGTTCATATATACATCCATGACTACACCTATTATCGTTGCGGTACCCAGCTATGACGACACGTCGAGACAGAAGATATAAGTATATATGTGGCGATCTTATATGGTGCCATAATCGACAATCTTTGTACTCATAATCTTTGAGCGCACATATGTATCTTTGAGCGCACATAAATTCAAATAAAATCACGACTACTATAAAAACCTTTTATGCAATTATGGTGATGATGTGTGTGCCCACACACCTCTATGCATCCACACCACACCGACCACCCACAAGAGCGTGTCTCGGAACCACACGTTATAGGTATGTACACCACCAAAAGCACCCGGTTGAGTACAAACATTGCACTGTTGTTAGCAAATTAACTTACACGCCGACATGGGTGTTTCGCATATCACACGATGTTCTTAGTTTCACGTGTAATTTAAACCTTTGTCAATAAAAATACAACTAACAACACTTGGATTGAACTAGTTTGCAGTTAGCACCCTCAGTCGTAGTATATTTACAATTGGGTCGGGCTCATGCATATTTTTTATTTCTATTAGGCCCCCCAACTCATTTATATTAGGCTCATGCACATACATAGAAATTAAGAAAAATTGTACAATCATAGTAACAAATGCTCTTTTGTGATGTTAATATATGCTTAATCACCCGTTGATCTCTATCTTGTCCATATATAGCCATGACTACACCTATTGCCATTGCGGTATCCAGCTATGAAGACACGTCGAGACAGAAGATATAAGTATATATGTGGTGATCATATATGGTGCCATAATCGACAATATTTGTACTCATAAATCTTTGAGCGTGCATATGTATCCACAGCGGTGCCGTGCAATTTATGGAAAGATGATAATATATATGGATCATTTATCAAAGATATGGGCAATATATCAATATTAGTTCCCTTTGTATTTTGCTGTGAACGGTGCAGAAATTTGCATGTGTGAAGAACATGATTTTCAAATGGACGGCAGAGATATGCTGACCATGGGGATGCTACTCCTCTAGGTTCCCTATAAATACCTAGGCATCAAAGGGGTTCAAGGCAGACAACACCAAAGCCTTAACCAGCAAGAGCAGCAAGGGAGCTACATCCTCCTCTTTCTCCATCAAGTGCTCTAGCTAGATCTAAGGTCCCTATTCCTTCCTTTGCTTCTGGCTTAATTGTTTCTCATCGTCGTGTAGAGGTTTCACTGTCTATGTTTTACATACAAGAGGTTTTATAGGTGTGTGTAGGATGAAACTAGTGCATTTCGATCTCTGCATTGTACCTTTTTTATTTTGTCGTTGGCAGCGATGTTGCCATTTTCATGGTTTCTTTTCTATGTTGAAGCTATCATCATGGTGTTTTGGTGGCACACTTTCAAAAAAAATCATGGGAAAACATCTGTGTGCATCACATACTCTGTTATTGTTGTCATTCAAAAACAATAATTATTCGTGTTCCTTTCGTCATTTTATTGATGTTCTTTTTATCTTCATATTTCCAATATATATTTTTGTTCCTTCTTCCACATATGAACCTTTTTATAAACCAATACTTATTATGAAAGTGTGTGCACCACTTGCAAGAGATACATCTGATGGTTTCAGCTTCTTGAGCATGATTTCGCGAAACAGGCGTGCCACATTATGTGTATTTAACATTTCTTGTAATTTAGCAACCACAAAGTAGTTAACCATACATAAATGAGATAATGATTTCTCGCTGATTCTTCCTGGGAATAGCTGGTAGCCTCACCTTGCAAGCATTAGGCATGGATCTGAAGTAACCAATCTATTTATTTTGTTTGCAGTTCGTTTAGCTAATCATGGCATCCAACACCCAAGGATCTGCCGTGAAGGCACTGATTGTTGAGGATGTCGAAATCCATATCTTGATTCTCTCCACGCTGTTGCGCAGGCTTCACTGCGAGACTACCGTGGCTAAGAATGGAAAAGAAGCTGTTGATTTGTTCCTTGAGAGGAAGAAGTTTGACATTGTTTTGTGTGATAAGGACATGCCCGTAATGACTGGCCCAGAGGTACTTTACTACTTCCCCATTTTATATATGAAAAATACATATTTTGTTTTTTCTTGAATATTGCTCCCTGACAAATTATTTTTGGTGCTACTTGACAGGCAGTTGAGAAGATCCGTGCTATGGGAGAAACTGACGTTAAAATTGTTGGGCTGTCAGCTGATCATGATGCCACCGAGGCATTCATCCGTGCTGGTGCTGATGTGTTTGTGCCCAAACCAATGAAGTTTGATGTTCTTGGGGCTATGATTCAGGATGTCGTGAACAAGAAGAACAATGACGCCACTATCTAGCTTGAACAACGTCATTCTCGGGCCTATAGTTTGATTGGGCGATGGTGGGAATAAAATGTTGAGCTCACCAATGTTTGATCCGATGTGCATTGTCGTGCCTGTTTATTACAGTGTGTCGTGGTTTAATTTCTAAGTTCATGTTAAAGATCGTCCTTAGATAGAAGGACAAGAGCCTCTACTAGATGTATCACTTTCATTTCAAATCAAGTAAT
Organism: Poa pratensis; assembly: GCA_947311845.1. Taxonomy (NCBI): domain Eukaryota; kingdom Viridiplantae; phylum Streptophyta; class Magnoliopsida; order Poales; family Poaceae; genus Poa; species Poa pratensis. The sequence continues at coordinate 131,485,582 of CAMZMU010000063.1, read as the reverse complement.
TTCCGTTAATTAATGCTACATGGTGTGAGACATGTATGCCTTTTGATAGGAAAATTATTCGTCTATGTATTTTTCAACTGTTTCATGATTTGGATTACTTGTTTATGGTGTGGTACGTCTAACTAATAGTCACCATAAAACTAAAGTTTCTTTCTATACAAACTATTTACCACTATACACATGTGCACAATCTTCTCTCTAGCACTATCAGTCGGAAGTCCATGTCACAGGCTTTAGTGGTACTCGGTGTTACATGGAGTTAATGGCTGGTTAAAATTTATAGGTACCATCCATACAACTTCATTTCTCAAGAATAAAATTTAGTAACAACTAAGACATGAAATTGTATAGTCTAAGATAAGTTTCAGATATGAATTATTAAGTTTGCAACTGGAGGTGTTACTATTATTTTAATAGGTTCACAGAGATTTTGTATGCTCTTAATGTTGCAGGTAATTTTAAATGATGGGGATTAAAACAATACATTTTATTGGTGAGAAAACATTTGAATGGTTCCTAATCAAAGCAAAAGATTATTTGATTTTTGTGTATTAAGTAGATCAACATTAATGATCCATTATATAAAATATAATATGTGTGTCCTCCATGCAAAAAAAGAAGCAAATGTAAGAATACCTACTAAGACTAAACATGAGAACTTCAATTATGTACATACAAGTTAAAGAATTATTTTTCATGTGCAAGATTATAGGTTGAGTGCACCATCAAGTATCAAGAACATTTAACAGGTCTTCTAGAGGTGAAACTAAAAGTGATATCTTGCAAAGTTTAAAAAAAATGTAGCTAATTCATTTCTCATTGTTAATTTTATAAGCTTGAGTACCCAATTCAATGATGGTCACAAAAAAAAATCTTATTTCCTATTGTAGAATACTGCTCTTAAAAGTTAAAATTCATCTTAATTACTAGAAGCATTACATGAGTAAATGCGAATCGATGGCCGGTGGGAGCCAAAGCAATGATGTTGGTTTGTGGTAAAATGTTTTACCATCGTGAATTAAATGTTTGCTTGCAGACTTAGAAATATTTTATAAAATATTACAATGAAAAAACATGTTTATACAAATTCCAAGCTCTAAACCAGCCTACACAAATGTTGTTGGGTCGAGTAGTGGCCCATCAGTGTCATCACACATATATGTTCCATTGCCAAACGACATTTACAGCTAGAGTGTTTCTCGTGGCATTATGTGTTTCTGATGCACACAATGTTGTTTTCACCAATATTTTTTTCGTATATGCAACCAACCATCTGAAATCAATTTTCATTTTCTAGGTTTGATTTTGACATCGTATAAATAATTGTGTGCTAATCCACGGTAACAAAATTCTTCTTGACTATGACTAATATGACTATAACTTAGTTTCATCAGGTTCAATAGCTTAATAGGGTTTTAGTGGTAATTCTATTTTAGGGGGCAAGTTTCAAAGTGGTAGCAGGGTATATGCTAAAATTCAATGTGGAGATTTTATATACTGATAAATTCTTGGTTTGTCTACTATAAAACATAATTTTAAAGGAATATTAAGTTTACACAACTGCTTAGTTGATGGTATCATGTGATAGTTAATATATTTTCCAATTTTGTAGCATGTGCTGGTGCAAAGTAAACTTCAACTAGCCTAGTCGAAGCAATAAGTTGGTTCATGATACAACTTTGGAATGGTGTCTATTGAATGCTTGTTGGTTGTGATATGGACAAATTTTCTAAATACGATAACGACATACGTGTGAGATATACATAACCTTTGTTATAAATTAGTGGACATAAATTCTACGTGATTGAGTGGTATAGACATGCTCAATATTCACAATCCACTGGATCCATAACCAGAAGACCCATTCCATGCATGAACAAAACAACATTGGCGGCTAAAATACATCTCACAACATTGTGGGGGTTTCCATGCATGTGGCCTTTACAACCTGGTTTTTTGTTGCATATGCAGTTAACATATTTATTTATATGTTCTTTTCATGGATGTAATTTGGATGTTCTATGAATAATTGTGTGTTAAGCCATGGTTACATATTTTAGCATGACATGCCTAAGATGCGTATATTCTAGTCTGAATTATTAATAACTATGGATCATAGGTTCAACAACTAAATGATGGTAATTTAGGTTTTAGAGCTACTTTCAAACTTTAATATTCCATGAGTTTGAGTAGTAAACATTGTTAACTCTAATTGTGGGTTATGGTTATTTCGACTATCTCAGTTCATGCCTTCATTGTTCTGGATTATAGTCCAATCTGATGGCACAAGAATTAATTTTGGGCTTAAAGTTGTATAGCTTATATTGGAACTATTATGTTTTTACCATTTTTAGTTGAATATGTTTCAACCATTTATAGGCTTGTCAAGTTCAATGTCTGCACTCTTATTGGTGCAGTTTAAATTTGAGACAATGGAAGCAGAACAATAAATATTGGTTTTCCTAATGTTTTAATGGTGTGGATCAAATTCTTAGAGGTCATGATTTGCAATGTGCTACTAAAATACGATAATGGCATACATTAATAATCACGTTGTTCCCCTACATCCTCACTCAAGCAGAAATAACATATTTCTAGCGTAAATAGGCCAAGCACCGATGTGGCTCTTTTCATGGCAAAATTTATCTATGCATCAGGCTACCTGTGGTTACCATGTCTGTTTTACAACCATTGGATGTTGGGATTACGTGGGGTGCAATGCTTGGAAAACCAAAAATTTCTCGCATCCCTTGAAATTGTGCTTACCACTGGGCATGTAGGTGTGGAAGTTGATGTAGTGTGTCGCGGGAGTGCAATATGGTCCTTGAACATGTCCTCAGGGATCATTCTTCTTGATTTTCACAAGTTCAAAACTCTAGCGGTATCCACTCGTACGGGGTGGAACGTGGGGGCGGCGGATTACTAGATCTGATCGCATGATATGGAACTTTGTGGTGGTTAGGGTTTCCAACACAAGAAACAACATGTGGCATTTTTCGTGGCCATCCGATCGAGGTTGCGTCCTTCTTATATAGGCATTCTTCGGGGCCTGCAAAATTTGCAGTCCACCAAACTCTAATGTGAGTGCAAGTGTGCAACACAAATCCATTACGTTTAGGCCTCTGTCATAGTTTGACTTATCCAACCTAGTCGGATCAGATCCGACTAGTTCCGTCTTCTAAGTGTGATCCCATGCATGGTTTCACGAGCGTTCAGACACAGTTAGAGTTATTCCTCCGAGTTCCCACCATGGCTCAGAGTCCTACTCGTTTCCATGAACGCTCGGCCTCAAGTCGATAGCCGGTAGCTGCTTCTAGTAAAAATGTGTCGACTCCCGAGTGAAATAATGTCAAACTAATAATCTTGTACAATTTGTAACATTACGCGTGCTTGTTGTCTTGCGATATACCTTATCATGCTATAGGCAAGTGTTTCTTATCCTTTAATATATAGTTCGACTCTCTGTTCACGACCGATGATATGAATTTTTTGAACTAACTCATAATTTGGGTCCTTGCTTAACTCTCTTAACCGAGTCACATGGCCAACCAGAACTAGATCACTCGAGAGGACACATAGAATATCTCTTCGACTGAGTCGTGGCAAAACTCATCTTGGTCAACCATGACACACAACTTGTTTCATAGTGAACCTATAATCTACCTTTATAACCACCTAGCTATGAAGCAACGTTCGATAGACCCTAAGTCAGTTGATTCGTCACAACTTGGATCATGTGAGGATCTCAGATATAAGGACATGGCATATACATTCCTTGAGAGTAGGTAAACTAACAACTGACATCTCGCTCGTTGCATCTCAATGTGGTTCTGTCAGAGTAGGTGAAAGGATCGGTATGACACCTAGGGGGGGGGGGGTGAATAGGTGCTACTCCAATTTTAGTCTTTTTCAATTTAGGCTTGACACAAAAGGTAAATTCTCTAGATATGCAACTACGGTGAATTTACCTATATGACAAGCTAGCAACTAAGCACGATATAATAAGGCGGTAAACAAGGATAGAGGTAACCGAAGTCAAAGCACGCGGAGACACGGATGTAATCCCGAGTTCCTCCTTTTTAGGGGAGTACGTCTCGTTGGAGAGGTGTGAACCAACACAATGGTTCAACGGCCACAAAGGCCTCACCCTCTTCTCCGGTGAACCGCACCACAAAGGTTTGGTTCACTTCAACTATCGGAAACCTTCGAGGCGGAGTCCGGAGCCTTTACAACAACGATTTGGGGCACAACCCACAAAGGATTGGGGGCTCCCAAACAGCTACAATCTGTCACAAAGACAATCAAGTGAGTACAATAGGGGGCTAGGTTTTCCTAGTGGAAACCCTAGCAATGGTCCCTCAAGTGAATGAGGGGGAAATGACAAACGGCTCGGTGAAGATGTAGATCGGGGCCTTCTCCTTCAATCCTCCAAAGATCAACAAGTTTGGGTGGAGGGATTGGGAGATCTAGTGATTCTTGAGCTTGCAACAATGGGGATCTTGTATTCTGGTCGAGCTAGCTGGCTGGAGGAGAGTGGAGGGGTATTTATACCCCTCCCTGAAAAACTAGCCGTTGCAGCTCTCTTCACACCGGAGTATCCGGTGCTAGTGGCCGGATACTCCGGCCTTGGGGCGGAAACTCCGGTTTCCTGGGGCCGGATACTCCGGCCCCCTCCAGGGGCTGAACATCTTTTCGGCCAAGCGAGGCTCAGCAAACATTCCGGTCCTGGAGGCCGGAAACTCCGGCCTGGGGGCGGAAACTCCGGTCACTGGGGCCGGAAACTCCGGCCCCCACCAGAGGCTGAGCACATTTTCTGCACAGAGGCCAGAAACCTCTGAGTCCGGAGACTCCGGTCCTGGGGACCGGATACTCCGGCCTAAAAGGCTCCAAAAGCTTCTTTTCTCTTTTTGGTGTAGATGCACATGTGCTGGACACATTTAAAACCTGCAAACACTTAACACCAGATTAAAACTATCACATGTGTTGTTAACTAACACACAAAACTAAGGGATACAAAAATGTCCTTTCAATCTCCCCCTTTTTGGTGTTAGATGACAACACAAGGATTTGCGATAAAAAACAAGATCATATCATGTCTAACAAAAGGAGATACTCCCCCTAGATGTGTGCATATAAACAATTACCTTGGAATGCATAAGCACACACATAGAGAGACAAGTCTTAACCAAATAGCAACATGATATGGAAACAACCACATTTCCCAAAAGGACATATCACAATATAGGTTGAGTCTAGGGATAAAACCATACCTTGTGCATACAAATGTAGATAACATCCATATAAACCATAGCACACTAATGTAGGCTCAACCATACATAATAAGAAATCCATATGTCTTACACTCACATAGATAACATCCATAGTTCTCAACACATAAGATGCAAATAAAAGTTCCAAATAACATAAAGGGACACAAGCGCAACAAGAATGATAAAAAGCACATGCTTGTGTCCGACCCATGCAAATCCCACGGAGAGAATCTAATAGAACTACTTCTCCCCCTTTGGCATCGAGACGCCAAAAAGGGAAAAGAGCATTACTAACGTAACCCATGGAGATCACTCGGAGTCTTCACCGTCCTCATCACCATCCCCTTCTCCATTGTAGTCTTCATCTGAAATGTTCATGGGAGCTTTGCCGGTGTTGCGAGAAGATGATGGCAAAGAGGTCACATCCGCATAATCGGACCAAGGAAAGACGTCTTCATTCCATTTGCTATATGAGAGAGTCTCGGCGGACGAGGAGGAGAGAATAGGATTCCCATCTTCATCTTCTTCCGGAGGAGGAGTGACACTACCATTGTTGAGCTTGCGCAACTCCTTGATCATGATTTGTTGGTTGTCAATGATGTGCTTCTCTCTCACATATGAACCATGGTTCTCCTTGTGAAGTGCAACTCCATGCAAAGCAATTTTCTTTTCCACCAAGATAGCTTGCTCACTTCCATATTCACTTCAGCCCTTCCTTGAAGATAAGATGGAGGGTCGGCATTCTTGCTTCTCCTTCTAGGCATTGGGGCCTCGGTCGCCGCCTCCTCATCACTAGATTGTGGAGGAGGTGCATGAGAGGAAGACGGCTGCTTGGAATGCTTGCTCAATTGGCGGAGAGTGCCCTTGGGATGCTTGGTGAGGCGAGAGACATCAACGGAAGGCACCTTCTTAATGATGAGCTTCATGATGTATGGTGCGTACAAAGGATTCTTATGCTCAAAAATGGCCCAAAGCAACTCACACTTGATGAAATCCATGACATCAATTTCTTGACCTTTGCAATTCGGACCGGCCTGTTGAACCTTGTAAGCATGGTAAAGGAGATTGACAAGTCCTCCTCGAATGGCATCCACATTTCCGGCTTGAGGAGCAAGGTTAAACCGAACCATGCGAAGAAAAATGTTGAAGGTGGGGAGGAGGTCTTGATTAGAGCCAACCGATGATGCCACAGAGTATAAAGGGCGCAAGCGACGCTTGTTGTAGGCGACCCCTTCCACATGCATCCTCTTCCCAACTGGGGTAGTAGCCCCCTTGAACACATAGCCCAAAAACTGTCCAAATTCCACAAAGTTGGAGGTGCACTTGTGAGGACCGGTCATCCAAGTCATTGTGACTTCTTCATCATGATCAAAAACAACTGTGGCGAAGAACTGATGAATAAGCTGAATATCATAGCCTTGTTGAGTGGAGATAAGCTTCTCAAGACCAAGCTTCCGAACAATCCACACTGCCTCTTGAAAGTACGGCTTCAAGTTCAAGGCATCAAGACTCAACACTTTTTGCTCACAAACCACATGTTTCTCAATACGGGCATAAATCTCATGCATAATCAGCTGCTGCTCTTTCCTTGGAAAGTTAGGATCATTGGTGTTGGGCGGCAAGTCAAAGAAGGACTGAGATCTCATCCGGCGGAACTCAAGCTTCCCCATACCCAAAACTGTGGTCAAGGAATCAAAATGGGCTCTCTCGGCCTCTTCTTCATCATCGAACCCACCTAGGGCAGCATGCCTTGTGGCTTCCTCATCTATGGCACTCTGCTGACGCAACCGACCAGCGCTGCTATCAAACAACAGCTTGTCCCTTGTTTGACTACGTTCTTTCCTTGAAACCTTGTGAGGATTTGAGACGGAGGCCTTAGTCCTCAGAGCACCTGTGAGAAACAGAGTAGTAGGAAAGCATGTAGATAAGCTTGCATGTCCAGGAACAAAAAGAAGAAGTAACTAAAGAATTCTGGGCACTAAAATCTTGATCTACACCGGAGTTTCCGGCCTCAGGGGCGGATTATCCGGTCCAGACCGGAGAATCCGGCCTGCAACACCGGATTATCCGGCCCCTGAGAGGGGAAACCTCGATTTAGTTCAAGAACTTTGTGCAAATAATTCTAGGGTTACTTCTAGGATACACCTTGCCATCTAAAAGGTTTTGCACCAAGAAAAACTAAGGGAACTACTCTCCAAACCTAGATCGAGAAGAAAACCTAGGGAGAGAGAGTGAGTACCCTTTTTGTCCATGGTGCAGCCCAAACGGAGGAGAGGAAGGTCCCCAGCGTCGGTGAGGAGGAGGAGGCCGGAGGCACGGCGGATTCCGGCGGCGGGGAGCAGCCGGAGCAGCACTTCGAGGTGGTGGCGGCGGCAGGGGAGTGGATGGGGGTCGGGGGTGTGAGGAAGTTGTGAATACAACTCCCACCCCGATCCCCTTTAAGATCCCTGCGAAACTGCCGGACCGGAGTATCCGGCCTAAACACACCGGAGTCTCCGGCCTGAGCCAGAGATTCCGGGGTTTAGGGCGGATACTTCTGTCAGACCGGATTATCCGGCCTTATGCACCGGATTATCCGGCCCCACCAACTCAAAATGCTGGATTTTTTTCTGTTGGACATGAAGGATGCAAGAAGAGCAAGCTTTGGGATAAGATAGGCCTGGGATAAGACACAAAGTCACTGAAATGGTACTTCACACTCAAACTTGGTAAGAGGCACAAAAATCAAATAAGAATCATCATTTGAGCGTGTTTTCCATAAAGAACAACGGATAGGCAATAAAATCCAATAAAAGACCAAATAAGATCAACTCTTCACAAAGAAGAGGGCGGTGGCCTAGGCCACCATGTATGAGTGTGTGGTGTGACACCGCGAAGATATATCTTGGGTTCACGGCCACTACTCGTCATTTTAAGCTCACAATTCATAAAATGAACATATAGAGACAAAATGAGTTCTTACTATCGGCATAATGGGGGGAGGGATAGTCCAATGGATTAGGACCGCACTCCCCCTATGTCCATGCCTACACCTAAACCAAATAGATAGTCAAGAAATAGGTGTGTATGCAAGATAGTCAAGCGACGCTCCCCGAATCGATGATATTTAGCTCATGCCTCAAATAAGTGAACCTTGCTTCATCAAGTGGCTTCGTGAACATATCGGCAAGTTGGATCTTCGTGGGAATATAGCCAAGCTCAATGTCACCCCGGATGATGTGATCACGGATGAAGTGATAGCGAATCTCAATATGCTTCGTTCTTGAGTGCTCCACCGGGTTGTGACCAATCTTGATAGCACTTTCATTGTCACATAAAAGAGGCACTTTGTCACAATGGACACCGTATTCCTTTAAAGTTTGCCTCATCCACAACAATTGAGTGCAACAACTAGCGGCCGCCACATACTCGGCTTCGGTGGTGGAGAGAGATATGCAATTTTGCTTCTTAGAAGACCAACTCACCAAGGACCTACCAAGGAATTGGCAAGCCCCGGAAGTTGATTTCCTATCATCCTTGCAACCGGCCCAATCCGAATCCGTGTAACCGGCAAGAGAGAAAGTTGAGCCTTTAGGATACCACAAACCAAACCTTGGGGTATGAACCAAATATCGAAAGATTCGAAGAACCGCCGTTTGGTGGCTTTCTTTGGGAGCCGCTTGGTACCTTGCACACACTCCTACACTCAACACAATATCGGGTCTAGATGCACAAAGATAAAGCAAAGAACCAATCATAGAACGATAGAGCTTTTGATCAACATCCTTATCACCCTTTGGATTAAGTTCAAGATGACACTTGGTGTCCATAGGAAACTTCTTCTCTTTAGCATTTTGCATCTTGAACCTCTTGAGCATGTCTTGGATATATTTGGCTTGAGAGATAAAGGTCCCTCCACTCAATTGCTTGATCTCAAAACCAAGGAAGTACTTCAACTCTCCCATCATGGACATCTCGAACCTATCGGTCATAAGCTTTGAAAATTCATCATTAAAAGCTTTGTTAGAAGAGCCAAATATGATATCATCAACATAAAGTTGGCATATGAAAAGCTCCCCTTTAACCCTCTTGGTAAAAAGAGTGGGATCGATTTGCCCCACTTCAAAGCCACGGTCTACAATAGCTCTCTTAGGTGCTCATACCAAGCACGAGGTGCTTGTTTGAGACCATAGAGCGCCTTATCAAGTTTGTAGACATGGTTAGGGAAGTGTGGATCCTCAAATCCCGGAGGTTGCTTAACATATACCAACTCCTTTAAAGGACCATTAAGAAAGGCACTTTTCACATCCATTTGTTGCAACTTGAAATTATGATGTGATGCATATGCAAGAAGGATACGGATGGACTCAAGGCGAGCCACGGGAGCATAGGTCTCTCCAAAATCAATGCCTTCAACTTGAGAGTACCCTTGTGCTACCAATCTTGCCTTGTTCCTCACAACCATTCCATGCTCATCTTGCTTGTTCTTGAATATCCACTTGGTGCCTATAACATTGAGGCAATCTTTTGGCTTCTCCACTAGATTCCACACTTTGTTGCGCTTGAAGTTATTGAGTTCTTCATGCATGGCTTCCAACCAATCCGGATCTTCAAGAGCTTCAAAGACTTTCTTTGGTTCCACCATAGAGATGTGAGCTTGATGTTCATTGAAATTTGCCAATTGTTTTCTTGTGGTGACCTTGTTCTTGACATTAACAATGATATTCTCTAGATGAAGACTCTTTCTTCTCCAATCCTTTTTGACTCTTGCTATACGACGGGTTTCGATATCCTCATTGATGCGAGGAATTTCGGCTTGATCATCTTGATCATTTGAGTCCCCGTCTTGACCGGATTGTTGACCTTGATCATCTTGAAGCTCATCTTCAACAAAAGAAGGAGAGGGTTGATCTTGGTCTTGACCTTGGCTAGTGTTGACAATAGGAGAACTTGGTTCTTGAATAGCCTCTTGGTCAACTTGAGGAGGGCCTTGAACTTGTTCTTGGATAGGTGCATCATTTGCTTCCATAGAAGGTGCAACTTCAACTTGTGATGATGGATTCTCCACATGAGTGGAGCTAGGACTTGCTTGAGGAGGCTCATGACGGATTTCAATGGGGCGATGGAAACCAACCCCCATTCTTCTTATTGCTTCTTGAGGTTCCTCATTATCTACATCACAAACATGAAATTGCGCCACTTGGGAGCCGTCATTCTCATCGAACCTCACATCACAAGATTCTATGACTTTCCCAACGGTCTTGTCATAGACTCTATAGGTGTGAGATTCGGCACCGTAACCAACAAAAACACCCTCTAAAGCTTTAGATTCAAATTTAGACAAACGAACACTTTTGTTCTTATAGAAACACTTACAACCAAAAACTCGGTAGTAGGAGACATTGGGCTTGTTGCCGGTGAGCATCTCATAAGATGTAAACTTCTTGCCAACACGAAAGAATAACCGGTTAGATGAATGACACGCCGTGGAGATAGCCTCGGCCCATAAGAATAGCGGAGACTTAAACTCCGCCAACATAGACCTTGCCATATCCATGAGAGTCCGGTTCTTCCTTTCGGCTACACCATTTTGTTGAGGGGTATATGCAGCGGAATATTGATGACGAATCCCCTCTTCACTAAGAAACTCATTTAAGGTGTAGTTCTTGAACTCGGAGCCATTATCACTCCTAATGACCAAAATAGGGACATTGTATTGGCGTTGAACAATATTGGAAAAGTCGATGATGGTTTGTTGGGTTTCATCCTTCGTCTTGAAGAAATAAACCCAAGTAAATCTTGAATAGTCATCAACAATCACCAAACAATATTTCTTCCCACCAAGACTAGGTTGAGGCACGGCACCAAAGAGATCAACATGAAGAAGTTCCAAAATCCTCGTTGATGAAATAATGGTCTTGCCCGGATGGGGAGAATCATGCATCTTTCCTTCAACACAAGCCCTACAAAGACGATCTCTGGAAAAAGAAACATTGTCTTTTAGTCCAAGAATGTGGCCACCCTTGTGAAGACTTTGCAAAGTTCTCATGTTGACATGGGACAAGCGGCGATGCCACAACCACCCCACGTCGGCCTTTCCGAATAGGCATATTGCTTGAGTGTTGGTAGACCCCGAAAAGTCTACCACAAACAACTCATTTTCAACATACCCAACGAACATGACCTTTAGAGTCTTGCTCCTCAAGAGTACCACCATATCAATAGTAAAATGGACATCAAAGTTCATCTTATTAAGAGCACGAACGGACATAAGATTGTAACCTAGAGACTCAACAAGCATGACATTTACAAGGGTGATATCCCTTGCAACTACCACCTTGCCGAGACTCTTTACCTCAGCTTTTGAATTATCACCATAAGAGACGGTTATTGTATAATCTAGATTTGGTCTCAATCCGTCATAATCTCCTTGCTTCCGGTCATATGACTAGTGCATCCACTATCAACCACCCATTTAGATCCACCGGAAGCATAGTCCTACAAGAAATCATTGCTTGGATTTAGGTACCCATTTCTCAATGGGTCCTCTTTGGTTAGCAACAAGGGTCTTAGGAACCCAAATAGAGTAATCAATGTAACCATCATATGGACCAACATATTGAGCATAAACATCCCCATAATAATCAACATAAAGAATATAGTTGGGGTTGTTATGCCCCGCAAAGTCACTACGAGTGGTCTTGCCCCTTGTGGCACTACCACCCGCAATGGAAGTCTCGGCTTGTGCGGGCTTGGTCTTGATCTTCTTGTTGTTGCCCACTTTCTTCTTGGGCTCGGCTACATAACCAAGACCCTCCTTCCCTTTGTGTGGTTTTTGCTCAAATAAGTAAGCAATACCCTTATCTTTACTTTTGGGATAGAGGTCTTGGCACTAACATTTTCTTCAATAACATTTTATGAACACGAGGAAGAATAGATATGCTAGTTGAGCTAGATTTAGAAAGTTGAGTTTGAAGTTGCTCATGAGACTTGACTAAAAGGGAGTGAGTTGTTTCCAAGGCCTTGTGAGCCTTGTCAAGCTTCTCCATACCCTCAAGAAGTCTAGCATTAGCAACCCCAAGTTCAACTTTCTCCTTTTTAAGCACTTTATATTTAGCAACAACATGATCTCTATCCTTAATGATTTTATTAATGATATCATCATTTTTAGCATCAAGAGACTCAAGTCTTTCCTCAAGAGAACATCTTTCTTCACTCTCTTCATCAAGAGAGGCATTCAAGGATGCTACGGAAGCATTCAAAGAGGCAATGGTGAGAGAATCCTCTCTCTCAATCTTACTCTTTTCTTGAAGAAGTTCTTCGGCCGCACATAGTTGTCTCATGAGAGACTCAACATGTTCCTTAGCTTCACCTTGCAAGTTAGTCATGAACGTATCGAAAGCAACAAGTTCTTTCTTAATCACAAGACTAGATTGATCACTCATTTCATGCATAGTCTTGGGAGAAGGAGATGATACCTCGGTGACATTAGCCATGAGGCAACGAGCGTTGTTGGTGGAGAAGTTCTCATTGGGGGATTCAAAGAGAGAAGATGATGAAGTTGATACAATAGCCAATGCGGCTACCTCTTTAGTAGGTGCATCTTCATCTTCGGAATCACTTGTGGCATATTCTTCTTGTGCCACCAACACAATTCTTGGTGCCTTCTTGAAGAAAGGCTTCCTTGGTCTTGCGGGCTTCTTTTGATCAACTTTGAATGGTCCTTGGGGATGAGCTTCCCACCATTTTGCTCTCGGTTCTCATAAGGACACTCTCTTATGTAGTGGTTCTTGTCATGACAATTATAGCACGTCTTCCACTTTGAGGCTAGCTCTTTCTTCCCACTTGAGTTGTTCTCTTTATCAACCTTGGCTTTAGCTTTTGCCGGGTCTTGCCAAAACTCTCTTGTGGCAAGAGCTATATGACCATTTAGAGCCGGTTCAAGATCATTTGGAGCAATGTTGCTTGGGCACGCTTCAACCTCATCAAGACATACCACCTTGGCCTTCAAAGCAAGTGAGGGGCCTTGTTTCATCCCCATGGCCCTAGCACGGCTATCTTCGGCATTCTTGGTGGCAACCTTGGAGGCTTGCACTTCTTGCATAACTTCATTGGATGTCATTTCGTTGTAGTTGTGTCTTCCTTGAATGGCCTTCACCTCGATGGGCTCGGAAGGCAAGAGAGCATTCACATACTTCCTCTTGACATAAGCATCATCCACATAGGTTGCCCCCACATCAAAGAAGGCCTTTGCAAGAGTCTTGAGTCTTCCATACATGTCTTCATGAGTCTCATTGTCAAACATGTAGAATCCTTCGGCATCATTGCTCAAAGACTCATATCGGTTTCTCTTCATGCTTTCATTCCCAAGAAATGCAACCTCAAGACAATTCCAAGCTTCTTTGGCGGTGGTGGCATTGAGAACATAATGCTTGTCACTTTCACCCACTGAAAGTTCAATCATATGGAGTGCGGAGGCATTGAGTTGCTTTTCGGCAAATTCTCTTCTTGTCACATTGCTTGGATCCGCAACCTTGTACCCATCTTCAATGATCCTCCAAAGCTCGATAGAGGCACTGTTAATATGAGATTTCATTGAGCGTTGCCAACTAGCAAAGGCTAATGCATTAAGCTTAGGTGGAGGACCAATGGGGTTTATGCGGGTGGTGATAGGTGGGTCGATAGGGTACCATCCCGGAACGTTATGGTACTCTTCCTTCCCATCTTCATGCTTGGTAGGAGGAGTTGGTTTAGATTCGGAGGTGGTTTCCACCCCTTCTCATTTTTCTTTTTACCCTCCTCGGAATCACCTTCATCGGAGTTAGAGATGCCCTCTAGTGGGATGGTTTCCGAAACCTTGGCATTTGTGAGTTTCATGAGCATGTCACGCAACTCATCAAATTTGACATTCATGTCATTCATGGACGATGTCAATGTTGTTTCCAACGATTTGATATCGGCCATGGATGCCATGGTCTCTTGGCCTTGGCAAGATCGGCCTCATCCTCACTTAGTGTCATACTTCTCTTAGGCGGTTAAACCCAAAACAAGAGAGCCTAAGCTCTGATACCAATTGAAAGGATCGGTATGACACCTAGAGGGGGGGGGGTGAATAGGTGCTACTCCAATTTTAGTCTTTTTCAATTTAGGCTTGACACAAAAGGTAAATTCTCTAGATATGCAACTACGGTGAATTTACCTATATGACAAGCTAGCAACTAAGCACGATATAATAAGGCGGTAAACAAGGATAGAGGTAACCGAAGTCAAAGCACGCGGAGACACGGATGTAATCCCGAGTTCCTCCTTTTTAGGGGAGTACGTCTCGTTGGAGAGGTGTGAACCAACACAATGGTTCAACGGCCACAAAGGCCTCACCCTCTTCTCCGGTGAACCGCACCACAAAGGTTTGGTTCACTTCAACTATCGGAAACCTTCGAGGCGGAGTCCGGAGCCTTTACAACAACGATTTGGGGCACAACCCACAAAGGATTGGGGGCTCCCAAACAGCTACAATCTGTCACAAAGACAATCAAGTGAGTACAATAGGGGGCTAGGTTTTCCTAGTGGAAACCCTAGCAATGGTCCCTCAAGTGAATGAGGGGGAAATGACAAACGGCTCGGTGAAGATGTAGATCGGGGCCTTCTCCTTCAATCCTCCAAAGATCAACAAGTTTGGGTGGAGGGATTGGGAGATCTAGTGATTCTTGAGCTTGCAACAATGGGGATCTTGTATTCTGGTCGAGCTAGCTGGCTGGAGGAGAGTGGAGGGGTATTTATACCCCTCCCTGAAAAACTAGCCGTTGCAGCTCTCTTCACACCGGAGTATCCGGTGCTAGTGGCCGGATACTCCGGCCTTGGGGCGGAAACTCCGGTTTCCTGGGGCCGGATACTCCGGCCCCCTCCAGGGGCTGAACATCTTTTCGGCCAAGCGAGGCTCAGCAAACATTCCGGTCCTGGAGGCCGGAAACTCCGGCCTGGGGGCGGAAACTCCGGTCACTGGGGCCGGAAACTCCGGCCCCCACCAGAGGCTGAGCACATTTTCTGCACAGAGGCCAGAAACCTCTGAGTCCGGAGACTCCGGTCCTGGGGACCGGATACTCCGGCCTAAAAGGCTCCAAAAGCTTCTTTTCTCTTTTTGGTGTAGATGCACATGTGCTGGACACATTTAAAACCTGCAAACACTTAACACCAGATTAAAACTATCACATGTGTTGTTAACTAACACACAAAACTAAGGGATACAAAAATGTCCTTTCAGTAGGTAAACTCTTCTACCAGACTTGGTACTATTGGATTGGCATCACCATGCCCATGAAAAACGGAACCGAGTCATCAGCCGAATCATACATTAGTCAAGGATATGTGTCCATATAACCTTATTAACTAGGGGCAGTTCGAAGCATCATACAATACATAATTCCACAAGTGAATCACATATTTGATGATACATATCACTGATAATGTTCAAGGACAATTACATAACTCATGAATACATTTACAAAATATCATCATACTCCCTTTGTTTCAAAATAAGTCTCTTAGATTTGTCAAAAAGTGAATGTATATATACATGTTTATGTCTAGATACATACACTTTTGGGCAAATCTAAGACACTTATTGTGGAACGGAGGGAGTATGATGATATTTTGGTACATAATATTTCCGACAAAAATCAAATATTATAAAATGAATCAATGATTCTACGTAGTAGATCATTAACACTAATAGAGTAGTAGTGCACGGATAAAAATGGTGTTCATATCCATTCGTTGATGTATATGTGTGCTAGCTTCCGCAATGCACTCATCGTATCTGACGACGGTGATGGAAAACACCTCCACAACTCCAAGCAGAGAGCATGTACGCCATGCCAGCGACCACTCCAAACCTTGCACTACATGGCCACCACCTCAGCACGAGTCTTCTTCCAGATAGCATCCCGGGCAGAGAAGTTCGTATTCTCACCACACGTAGAAGCTCCTAAGGACGGTTGGCTTCCCAAGGTCAAGTGCAGCGCAACACGAGAACCACAACCAAGGCCAGCGACACCTCCATCTCCGCCGCATATTGACTTCAAGGAAAAGAACCTCAGGGAAAGACAGAGGCAAGGAGAGAATCGAGGCTAGCGGGGTGATGGTCGGAAGGCATGCGTGGACACAGGCACGCCGTGAATCCCGGCGGCGGATGTCAGAGTCCTTCAGGTCCAGGGTGGCGTTCCATTGCAATGGGAAGGAGGAGGATCTGCGGTAGAGGACAGCTGGAAGGGCGAGGATTGCTGTCGTACCGGCCGTAGGAGCGTGGCGGCAGGAATCCTAGCTCGCTGAAGGGAGAAAAGAAGACTTAATTAACCAAGTATGACTTACCAGTGGAAGTGGGTAGTTTCCACTAATAATTGATTTTCACCGCGATGGAAGCAGGGGTCGACCTGTTGCGAAACACATACTATTAGAAATTTAGAAGCAGCTGTATTTGGAGAATCTTGTATGAAAATTAACCCCTTTGATTCATATTCTTCTTTTTCACCAGAGAAGTTGGTTTGCAAAGCTGAACCAAACATAACCTAAGTGCGGATAAATGGACTCTGAGATATACAAGGTGAAAGCAGCATTACAATCGAAAATGAAAATGTGTGAATCGGGAATATACATGAGCACGAGAACGCAGCACTTCCATCTAGCTATAAGGCAGTAGCTAGCGCAGCCGTATCTGTACAAGAGATGTCGATATATACGCCGTACGATGTACCTCATGACAAAAAAAAAGACAAAGGCTCGTCTGATGAACAAAAGAACACGAGCCCTAGCATTTCCGGTCTCAGAATAACAGTGCCAGAATAAAAGAAGGAAATCCCTCTTCAGCTCGAGTGTTCGCCGCTTTGTACAATAAAGAAATGGGTATGAGCGTCAAATATAACTAGATCATTCCCTCTTTGCTGCAGGCTATAATTGGTCTCAGCAATGTGTTACCAGTGATAACCTTTGTAGTTGCAACTAGGAAGTCATAGCCCATTCCTTCCTGCAGTAGACATGAAACATGATATGGCAAATAAGACACCAGATCTTAGGGTAGGATTTTCGTGAACTGAACTATTAGACTCCCAATAATCACTTAGAAATAAATAAAAAGGAGAACTGGACATGGAAAATGTGAATACAAGGAGAAAGCAGTGATTAGCGCTAGCTCCAAGAAATATTTTGTCTGTAAAGAGAGCTTCAGGTTATCAGAGAAGTTAACGGTGATTCCCATTGTGAAGTGGAGAGGCCCTAATTTCAATTATAAACCCAGAGGTCACAAAAGGAGCAAAAATAAGCCAACAGCGAAGTCTTTCCTTTTTTATTTTCGAAGAACTTCCATAGTCTAAAATCGTTCCAACTTTATAACACCTTTGAGTCCATTTCCTATAAACATCTCAAAGAAAATGGAAATGAGTTTGCCAATATGTACCTGTGCACTAAGGAATCGTAGTGCAGCAATCTCAGCAGATGTTACGCCACCAAGAAATACAACCAGAACCAGGGAGCGCTGACCAACCCTAGAATAAACAGACATTTATAACAAACGTAGGTGAAGAAAACCTTAACTGTGCCAGTGCTATCAGCAGGAAAAGGGAAAAATATGAAGATATAAAAGTCATACTGGACAAAAACTGACTACATTAGCAAAAGATAGTATAATTCTTGGCTTCTCCATGTGACACTAGTCATAGGAGATGCAATCTCAAAGGATACTATTACTACTAATCTTCTTTGCCTCACTCCCCTTGGTTTTATATCTCACTAGTCTTACTCCTCACGTTCTTCCCCGTAGTCTACATATTATCGCATTCTCCAAGATCTGCTACTTACAGTTGCCTTTCCAATCCTCACAATCACAAGGTCCAATGGTTCAGAAAGTTGATCCAACCTCATGCATTTCAGGCAATTCACATAGGTTGGGGCAAACCATGCGGAGAACACCACAATTCTGACAGACTAACTTTTCACAAACTAGAAATACTTGCTCGCTCTAAGTATAAGATCATGAAATAACATGGGAAATAGGTTATTCAATCTAATCAGCAAACAACATTGTCACCTATTCTTCGAGGAAGTTCATGAAGGAAACATGATTGGGGTAACCGGATCCTTCTCAATTTCTGGTGTTCCTAAAATGTGGCAACAAGAGTTAACATCAAGGAAATTTACCTGTCGGTACTCTGTTGCCCCACAGAACCTGGGAGTACTTCCGATGAAGAACTTATGGCCGAAGCACCCTATATGAGTAGATTAGATCAATATCTTAAGAAAAAAGCATCCTGCTTCCCGAAAAAGCTTGAACTTCGACGTAGACAATATCCACTCACTCTTTTCAAATCCAGATGAGGACCTGGCAATAATTTTAACAGTTCTTCAATGGATCGCCTGCACAGTGCTGCACAAGTTAATATCGGGAAACAATCTTAACATGTGACACCTTCTAACCCTTCAATTAAGGCCATTCAATCAAAAACCATTTTCTCAACATAACATCATTGATAAGAAAGTAACAGAACTTCTGAGGAGAATTGGTACAAAGATAAATCAATTGACACCAACATTTTTTGGTCGAATATATTAGTAAGCGAATAGCTAACAGTATTCCCAAAACCACATTCCGTATGGAAAGAATAAGAATGGTTGTAAGAAAGTGAACCGGAAGTCACTTCCATATTGCGCGGAATATCATCCGAGAATGACCCAGGGGTGCAAAGAAAAAGGGACACAGTTCTTTCCAAGCGTGTACTGATTTTGTTACCGCCATACATGCAGAAAAGGGTAAATTTGAACAAATTCATATGCAACTAACATCTACTTTCTGTAACTAAGTACCAAGCTAAAGATTTTTTTCCAGGGTTCTCTGTTCAACTTTTATCTTAGTTTATTGAAAAGAATTCCCTCCCTAGGGAAATTAAACCTATCTTTTCGTGCATACTACATTCTAATGAACATGAATAAATCCTTGAAAATAAACTGATGGGATACAGTATACACTTACCATCCAGACCTCACTGCATGCTGAACAAGGCGAATACTAAGAGGCGCATATCCAGAAAAGATGTATGATATATCATCAGGCCTGAGATTGAAAATAGGAACATGTAAATCGTGTTGTTAGCATGACCAAGACAATTCGGGACCACAAATAAGCATGGAAACTTGCTAACAAATGCACAGCAATCAGAAGCATGAATGCTCGCAGTAGTGTTACAAATATTATGCATAACATGATTAGGGGAAGAAAACAACGTTTTCAACATATCCGAACACACAGAAAAAGATCAACAAGTTTCAATGAACTTTCATGTGAATTATGAAATGATAGCGATTTTCTTCTTTTATACGAATTTGTTTACTGAAGCGGCTAAAAATGAGATTCTTTTGTGTTAATCAACTTAGACTCAAAGAAACAATTTGGGTATATATAAAAGAGTTAAAGTCACTTGCCTATCAATATGAGTATTTTTCTTAAAAAGTGAAATTAACTAGTATGAAAAATGAACAGACAAAACCATAATTACATCACTAAACTTGCACTTCACAAAGATGACAAATTTGTGGAGATTAATTCAGCATAATATATTTGTAAGTAAAACATGAAAATAAAAATCAAAGTAAATATGAAGTCTTAGCAGTGAATAAATACTTTTCAGGATCCTTTATATCAACTATAAGCTGCAGAGCTTTGCTAATAGCAAGCCAATTACTCCTCGATTCCTGCACAAAATGATATGATATTACAGAAAATTTGCGACACGAACTGGAATAAATAACAAGATAAAACACCAGTGGGAGCAGCTGAAGGTTCTGAAACAAAAAGGAAACCAAATTCATGGAGAAGCTATGTTGACTAACCTGCCTCTTAACAAGGCCGGCCTTTTCCAGATTGTATAACAAGGGCATATGCTCAAAGCCATAACTATGCAGTATTTCTCGCCTAGCAAATAGCAGAAAATGGATAGAAGATGAGGATAGAGGTTAGATGAAAATCTGACAACATGCTGGAAGTGGCAAAAGGATATTTGACGAAATGCACAACACAAACTACTAAAACACCTCCATTATAATGACATCGATATGGTGCTGGGAATACTTAGTGCAACAAGCATAAAATGCAGAAATGCATTTATCCACCTGCCTAGTAGGTACTTTAAAATGGCAGCTATTCTTCTGCAATCATAAATTCAAATGTAACTAAAACAGGTTACGGTCAATGCCGCAAAATTGACTAGGAGAATAAGTCTTCAAGTACTATAGATGATCATGATCCTATCAACATTACTTATATAGCTATAAGCATATGTTGCCTGTTGCAAATCTGTAAACTGAAAACGACTATGGCGTTTATGACGAAATAGTGGAATACCTCAAGTAGTCAAAATTCTTCTTTGGCAACCCAGCATTTGTAAGGGAAAATAACACTAGAAGGCGAAGAACAGTTTCAATTGGTTCTTGCTTCTGTATTATATCTTCAATGTACTCGAAACACCTGGGGATGTGGTTAGCTTAATTAATATCTCAACACAAAATAGTGGGAACTATTTGACAGCTTGCTTCACAATTGTGATATCCTAAAAGCTAAAAACAAAGACTTAGAAAGAACTTCAGTAAATATTGCGGGGAACGTTTTTATATACCACTATGGCATGTATTAGATCTGCTTGGAACATATCTTATTTTGTATTAGACACGAAACACTATACTGTTTCATGCCCCAGTATGACAATAGTAGCCATTGCCCATTAGCACTTCCCCATTTTATCCCCTTCACATCTCGGCAAATCAGAAGATCACAGCATACAATCATCCATGTTATTAGACCAACAAAATACATGGAACCAAATCAAAGCAATCAAGCTAAGGTTGAGGCCAAGAAAGCATGAAAAATCCATGAACAAAAGCAACGAAGAATTTCCACCCTTTAGGAGGTAAGAAAGGCAATGTTCACGCTTCCGCATAGGCCCCCACCTCCATTTCACTCTCCACCACCACGTGGCTGATTTAAGCCTGTGACTCTGCAGCCCAGCCTACTATAGAGCATCTAAACCACAGACATACCACTAACCAGCCGAGCATGAGGATTATCCAATATGCCATAGGGAGAAAGTTTGATCTACTCCTACAAACTAGATATACAAAGTACCAACAGTGCCCTCTACCATACAGATAAAAATTTGTGCTACTCTTAAAATATAGATATACAAAGTACCAACAGTGCCCTCTACCACACGAGGTGCTTTCCTGGGCCCAATCTACTGGTGCACCCCCTAGCGCGGGGCTTCGTGGACTCGTGGCAGCAGAACTTCCACTCTGTCTTCACCACCATGAGGAATGGCACATCATCGATGATCATTCTCACGGCTTGGTGGATTTTGAAGCAGCGTAGCATGGTCATCTTCGAGGGTGCGCAACGTAGCATCGCTTGCCTTCTTGACATGGTCAGTGCAGACTGAACAGTGGGCGAGAGTCGGGAACACAAGCTCTTAGGGGTCGTGGTAGTACTTTTGGGTGTGGTCCTTTTTAGGGCTTGTACATAACTCTCTTTTCTATCAATACATCGAGACGCAAAATTTTGTGTTTTCTCGGAAAAAAATTACTCACACTGATGCTGACACGGGAGACATTGCTGTCACATATTAAGTGATGTGGACCTTGGACCTTATGGCTAGTTGGATGGCCATGGGGATAGTATCAACTCTCAGCTAACTACAGAAAGCTATCAATGAGTTATAGATAGGTTAGATCCCAGGCCTGCTATATCAAAACAGAGGCGTTGTATCTCAATTATTCAAGTAATGAGATTATCCAGTCTGCTTCCTCAATGTTTGTGTCTCTCATCTATAGTCTTCTGCTCATACCCAGCCCAGCTGAGTGTTCACTACTCCGGGCATTATATATCCAGTTAGGATTTAACCATCATATCGCATATAGGGAACACAAAAGCTTACTAGGTGGCAACACAATCACTCTTTCTTAATGATGCAACTTGCCAACTTGCTAGAAACCCTCCATGTCAGACCCCATGACAAATGGCCTTAAAACTCGACAATGGGTATTTGATCTGGTATCGAGAGTTTAGATGGTAGAATACATGTTTAAGTATATAGTGATTACAACCACAAAAGTTCAGGGTGTAAAATTGTACTATCCAATAGAAGCAAGCATATAGATAGTATTGCTTTAAATACATGAGACAACTTAAGGAACATTGAACCAAGGGTGAGTAATAAACTATAATAAATGCATGGTAAAGTAGTTAAAAGAAAGCTAAGGAGAAGTTTCTACAATAAACTCACGTTTCATAGTTCTCCACCTCCAATATTATTTGTTCAATCTCTACACGGGCATGAAACGAGGGTTTTGCCGCAAATGATTGCAAATGTTGTGCCAAATTAACATGCCTCTGAATCAAAGAATGTCATAGTTAGTGGAAGCGGAGGCAACAAAAGAAGGTACTTCAATAACTCACAGCTATCTCCGGAAGTGAGTGCAGCCTCTTCACAAAATCCTTCAGCTCAGAAACCGACTGTGTCTGTTTATGAAAAAATATGTCAATAAGTTCCATGCAATAGAAAAAAAAAACTGCGATACACATGCAGATACTTAAAATGCTAAACAGACGTGATCCTAAGTATGTACAGAAAGGAAATGATTTTATCCGAACATGTGTTCATCACTCCTTGCCCAAAAATGTAAGATCAAACACCACCAGCACGTCATAGCTCAGACATGCCCTCTGAGCTTATGCCATGCTAGCTTTTGGGAAAGAGAAGTTATCACAACTATATGCATTGTATTCTATCACCGTAGTTATTTTTATACAGGATTCACGGAAAACATGGGCGTAACTTACTACTCGATGGGCCTAGATGACATATTCATTCGAAGTATAAAAGGACAATACATTCTAAGGAATAGATAACATGATGCAAAACTTAATCCTTACACTTACATTGGTGGATTTTACTTCTGCATAATCTTGTTGAATAGATGTTGCCTTTTGGCGCACAACCTGCAGTCAAAACAGTTTGTGATGACCTAAACATGATATAGATTATCGCAGCTTGTAGATAACAAGCAAAACAAGAGGCAAGGCCAGTGGAGTAAACCTGAACTACAACATGCAAGTTGAGATCTCGAATCTCCTTGTACAGCTTATCACTGAAAAGAGAAGAACAGAGACATCAATTTGTAGCTCTCTATCCAGCACATATTTCACAGAAAATGCATGCTTATATACATATAACTTGCAATCTAAAGAGATTTATACACACCACATCGATATAACAGCGTATTCAAAGGAACACACCAGACTAATAGAAATGTAATTCAAAATATTAATGCAGATTTATTTTTGCTATCCCAGATAGCACATACTAGAGAAAGTTACCTTGAATTGAGCGGAACCTTAACCTTTTTTCCATCTTGCTGCCCCCCCATAATGCTGGAATCAACTTCCACAGTTCCATTGTGAATTTCCAGCATCTGTTGAATACAACATAAACGCATTATTCAACTGAAGCTACTAGTTACGCACTGGAATACAGTATTAGAATGGTAGAAATTCTGTTCATTTTCGTTGCATTGATTAGGAAATGAACATCGCAACACTGTCATTGGATTAGTGAATGATGTTCCAGAATCAAATGAAATAGAACAGAAAAAAAAGGAGACCAACCCAGCCAAAGAGCTAAAACAACTGAAGCAACAACACTCTGCTGCAAGGAACATGTCTAAGTATGCAGCTAAATATATAATTCCAGTTGGCCTAAGATTAACACGTTCAACATTCACCAGAATATCATTTCACACTGCTCTTTAGTAATTAATACAACTAAATCTAACAAGATCATTGCGACCATTGCAACACATATAACCTAGCAAAGTTGTGGATAAGAAAATAAATAGGGGAAGCATCTACAAGCATTTCACATCTCCTACTAAATACACCAACCAAAAGCAAGTTAGGCACTAGTTAACATCTAAATACTATCACAGTTAGTTCAGGCACCATGCGACATTCTCACACAGCTCAACCCGTATGCATCTGTGCAGATCTTTGAATGATAAAAATCAGTAATTTTATTACAACAACAACAACGTGTTGTACCGTCTCCATTCCAGGGTAGATGTTTCGGGCATAGACAGTACAATATACAACTTTGACCACAATATTCCAAAAAATACTTTGATACAGAAATGTACACTATTAAATTCACAAGGCTTGTATATTAGTGGTCAAATTCACAGCAGTTAGAGTGCATGCATTTTAAATGACATCTAGTTTTGAACTGGGTAGTAAACATGAAGGCTGAAGGAGCCAACACCATTGATGTCACAAGCAAAGTTTTAGGTGTGTTTAGTGGCACCATGCATCCCTGTGTGCTGCTAGAAGGCTCTATGGTTGCTAAAATTAACTACGTACTGCTGACTTCATTACAAGCCTACACTGCTGCAGGTATAATCTGGTGTAGCAGTCACAAACTCACAACAAAGATGGACGCATCATTGGAGAATGTCTTGTTTTGACCATGGTAAATGATAAGAGAACATGAACTATGTGGTGTTTCGCATCTGCCCCAGCTTTAGCGAAAGCAATACTAGAATGCTATGAACCAGCTAGCTTGTAGAATTGTACGATCACATGCTGTCAATTAAGGTTCAACAGAGAAAGCTAATAGGTCAAACACTTGTGACTTTTGAGTAATGCCCTGGAGAAAGCTAACAGCTAGCTTGTATCCAGAACTTCCTGGCCTACCTCGTCTAATAGACCTTCATACGTCAACTGAGAACACATGGGTGTCACCATATCCACCTGATTGAGTAAAAGAACATGCATTAGCAGGACATATAAGAAGAGAAGTATCACACACTAATATCTAAGACCACTATAATTTTATTAACATTTTATCACTTAGAACAAACATAAGTGATAAAGTTCATACATGCCAAGGAAAGCA
Source organism: Poa pratensis (assembly GCA_947311845.1). Classification (NCBI taxonomy): domain Eukaryota; kingdom Viridiplantae; phylum Streptophyta; class Magnoliopsida; order Poales; family Poaceae; genus Poa; species Poa pratensis. The sequence continues at coordinate 131,460,354 of CAMZMU010000063.1, read as the reverse complement.
AAAATGATGACAGAGTTACAACAGCAAAATTACCTCTCTGTCTAGCAAAATGAGGGTGTCTATCTCTGGCATCCCCATCTAAAAGCACCAAAAAGAAAAAATTAGTGATCTGAGTAACAAAATCTTGAAATCAGTTAGCATTACATTATCCATGTTGACAGGATCTTCTAGTTGCATATTGTTCAGCAACTCTGCGGCTTTGGTTGATGCTACACCCTTCGCCCTAATGTTGGGGATAACTCCAAAGGCAAACTGGAAAAAAAAAGAGTACTACGTGTAAGTGTGCCACTTAAGAATTTTGTGGAAGTCAGTATCCCGCATTAAAATAGGGTGTCAGACCTTCTAGTTAATGAAAGATTATGTAAGGAAACTTGTGAGCTCGCAGACGTAAAGTTGACAAGTAATACATGCAAACTTAAAGCATAGTTGTAGATAACAACTTAGACCATCCAAAAAAATATTTCAGCCTCACACAACTGTATCCTGAGTGTACAAATCCTCATTTCGACTTTTCGAGTACAGAACTTAACAAATATAGGACGAGAAGACACGCATACCTCTAACTTATGAATGGCTTTTGCAACGTGCCAGACAGAACTAGTATCTCCTTCAATAAAGCATTCCTGAAAATCATAAAGGCTCTAATGAGACCCAATACCGTGCAGTATTAAAAAAAATGCTACACCAACTATATAGAAGTACCTGCAAGGAATAATCAAGCTCAAAAGAAAGCACATCCTCATCCAGCGGAACTAGATACAATGGATATTCTCCAATTGTTAACTTCTGATGAACTTTCTCTTCCTCCAGAATCTGTGGGAGCAAAAACAAAAACAAATATTTTTTGAAAATGTCTTATTGAGGATTTCATTGGTTCATCTGTCCTAGCTCACAAAATTCTGGGTGCAATATCTAATTTGAACATCCCAAGGGTAAGGGAGGCAAAACTAACCAGACTAAGATTACTACTACAACAAAAGATACCTAACTCATCCAAAACAGTAAGACAGCTGAAGTTGACACCTAATCTATCCCCACACCATTATTAATGATGTATTTGCTAATTTCTAAACATTTATTCCTCAATGAATACCATGCTATAAAAAAATCTACATTGACTTACAACTTATGAGTGGCCGTTGCCCTTCAAAGTGAGATATTTGGTAAGTAGCATTGCAGATATGAGATATATGACATTTCTGGGGATTTCACAAAAGATAAGTTTAACTTTATCTATTTCATATAAGTAACGATAGTTAGCAACTTAGCATCCCTGGACCCTCTCTTGGCCTGTCAAATCAGATATTCTCCTTATCCATAAGAAATAATGGTGATCAAAATCAGGAGAAACTGGTAAAAACAGTAGGATAATAACCAGCAGTACTAGTCCCTGTAAATGCAAAGCTCAAGCTTGTTGATTCTAATTTTCAAAACGGCCCACAGCCAATGGGCCACAAATTACTGTAAAGGGGCCCATCTTTAAATAACAGTGAAGTGGCAGGCAAGCTGAAATCCTAGAGAAGCTCATTCGAACTGTGATATGAAAATGTTCGTACGAATAATCAGTAAAAAAAAGTTCCAACCTACAGTAACTACAGTATATATCATTGGTATGGACAAAACTGCATGTATGCATTAATTACAATGCAGCAGCCTAGCAGAATGAAAGGCACATTCCCCTTCAAGAAGAAGGTACATTAGTTCTTATACCCACTGTTCAAGAAATCGGCCGATATTCCGATAAATCGGCCTGATTCCAGCTTGACAAACTTCTGAAACCTAGTCAACAAAGCTTAACTATTTGTGCAGATTTCGTCCACACCAGACGAATATTCACTCTATTTTACAGTAAAATATGAGGACAAATAGATTCCTAGTACACATCCACACACGGATTTGGTGATTGTCTGACTTTCCATTCTGATTACACTGGGATCTAGAACAGTCGAATTGCCATGAGTCTTGCGAACTATTTATCATACTCGAATTCTACGTCCAAATAAAATAATAGAAGTATAGACAGATACATTATTAAAAACTTAATGTACAAAAAAAAAGATTTACCTTCTCACAAGCAACTGTACGGCGTGGTACAAAATATAGAAAATATTCCCTTTGTAGCCCTTTGGGCTCATCGCCCTTTATTTGATTTGCAATAAATTTCATGTAGTTCGGTTGCGAGCGAACAAGATACACAATTCTGGGGCACTCCGTCTGCAGAGGGTCAGCAGACAGGATCCGCAGCTCCACATCATGTTCCTGATCAACGTAAAAAAAACATGTCTGAGCTAATAAAAGTTTACTCAGAGAAAGTAACTACACTATGGCTTTAGCATGGTGCATCACCAATGTTCAAAGACATCTATTAACATATTAGACAGAGACATGAAAGATATCGGCTATTGGCACCAGATCCACATTCTATCACTGAACCTTTAGCTGTGAGGTCTGCAGGATCAGCGAGAGGGTGCCCGCAAGCTTCGGATCGATGACCAGACACTTCTTACCCTAATCTGATACACAAGAAGGAATTCAAACTCTGTAATGTCAACAAGAGTACAGAAGATTGTGATGGGGATTGCAGGAGGAGAAACGTACAGTCTTGACTATGTTAAGAAGGTCCTTCTGTGATTGCTCCCTGCAAGACAGGGTTAAAACAGATTATGAACACGAGTCAAAATTTAGAGGGACGGACAGGAGGTGAGTGGGATCAGGATGAGAGACCTGAGGGCAGTGAGATTGAGCGGAGAGTTATCGAGGTTTGGGATCTGCGCCATTTGACCCGCTCTACACCTTCATGTTTCACAAATGCATAAAACATGGGTCTTCTTAACACAAATAAGCATATATATATCTGAGTATTTACGAGCTAGATAGCATAACAAAACAGCTACAGCCTACAGCAGGGAGAAGCAACTGATATTCATACACGTGTTCTTCATAACTCATATACAACCTCCGTTCTGCTCTGTGAAGCAATTAACATAAAAACGTCCTAAAAGCCACCGACAGTCGACCATCCAAATCTGACTAAATAGCGATCAGGCACAACCGCACAAGTAACAGACCTTAATGTTCGTATTTCAGATGGCCTAAATTTTTTTTTGCTAGGGAGATGGCCTAAATTACATCCATTATCAGCAGAAGCAGCAAAGCCGGATCGTTCTACACCCTTCCCAAACTAATTACTACTGTACTAAGAAGCAGACAATGTTGCGAGGCCTAACAGCATTGTGTGTCATAGATACAACAACAGCTCTGAACTGTCGACTGGTGCAGGAATCAACAAGGAAGTTTCCGGGAGAAGACGGCGGCCTGGATATTCTGGATAGAGGGTATACCTGGACCGCCTCGTCGTGCCTCGGACGACGCGTGGGCGCGGATAGCGGCGGCGCGGCGCGGCGAGTCCGACGGGGGAGACGCCGGGGTTGGGGTCACACGGAGGAGGGTTTCGGGGCAAGCGGGAGGTAGAGAGGATTGAGCGAGCTTGCGCGGTCAGGGTGGAGAGGGAGGACGGCGCACGGCGGCGGGGCTTCGGCTCCGGCGAGAGCCACGACGAGGTCCCGTCGACGGGAAGTGCGATGCAGCCAGATCCCGCGGAAGTGGGGTTTTTTTTTTCTTTGGCTCGGATGTCAGAAGTCACAAACCGAAACGGGCCGTGTCGTGTTGGGCTGCCTGGGTTACATGGGCCTCGGCCAGAAGCGCGACGGCATGTCGGCATGTACAAGTTAGCAAGCGATCAGCGCCCAGAGTAGCATTCGCGTGGTTCTTTTTTTTTTGAACACAAGCGTGGTTCTTTTTATTCTTCCGATTTGTTCTTCACATTTTTGTTTTCTTTTTATTATTTTTATGGAAACGTTCTAAAAGATGTTCGTGTGTCTTAAAATGTTCACGCCATGAAAAATGTATTACGCGGATTAGGGGAAAACTGTTCAAGAGTTCCAAAAATAAATGTTTCAAGTATTCAAGAAAATTGTTTGTGGATTCGAAAAACATGTTCACCGGTCGGATCGACAGTTGTTTCAATTTTTTTGGAAAATGTTCTAGGGCCTTGAAAAATGTTCACGGATTCAAAGAAAAGATTCACGGGTTCCAAAAAAGGGTTTGTAAGTTCAAAAAAAATCCTACTATTGCCACACTTATCAAACATGTCATGCGCCACATATCACAATTGGAGAGGAAAACAAACCAGCCTTTTCAAAGGTCGGCAATTTTGTAGTGATTACCTACTTATGTTGTTCGGTTGTTTGGTACACATAATTAGATATTTTGAAACATTTAATTTACTTGAATTTAAATAAGAAGATAATTTATTTTTCTCATCTCTTTTATTTTATAAATCATCTTAGTATGATTGTTTTTGGAAAACGATTATAATTAAGCCCTATGTCTAGCTAGTAGATTCCGGGACTACAGCAAAACGGCTGGAAAATTCTCCCACGCTTCCAAGCGAGGCCTTCAAGGAAATTCAGAGCTGCTGGCTGGCCGGGTTTGTGCGAGAACCAAATTTCGTTTCAACCACAACTTGGCAATTCAAACTTTTTGAACAGGAAAAACAACCGTGGAACATTATGCTTGTTTGGTCCACAATAAAGGATGCGGCGGCGCCTATAACACTATTGTCAACGGGAATAATATGTTATCGTTTGCCAATTCCTAGATGTGTAAGTGCCATTTATTCTATGTCACACACATAATATAATTAATCTGATGGTAGCTGTCGAGTCAACCGTACACGTGCTAGACGGCGATGGCAGCAATTGGAGCGTCGAACCTTGAACGAAATTGCAGGTCGTAGGCTATTTTTTTCCAAACTGGGCTGAGTATGCATGGAAATCCAGCTGTTTCAATCACCTTTGGTCCACGTTTTCTGTTAGAAGACCAACTTCTACAAAATTGTAGTTTCCTGGAATATTCTACACTTCAGCACGTAACAAAGAAGCGTGACTCGATCGACCATTTTCATCGTCCCGTTTATCCTTTCTCCTATACACGCGCATATGTAGCTTTCACTTCACACTGTTAAATTTGAATCATGTGTTGTTAAATTTGAATCATGTGCTTGAACAGTTGGAGATTAAGGCTCTAGGTTGGGTGGCAATTACCCCGTCCATATTAAGGCTTCTGGAGCGGCTCGATATGGGCAGACTTTGAAATATTGAACGTACGAAGACTGCAAACTACGAAGAAGCGACATTGGGCAATGCCTCTCTCCATGACCAGTAATCCAGGAGTTCTTCGCATTGTGTGTAATATGAACACGTGCGGCATGATTGGCTGTGGAAATATTTGACTCCACCATCTCCATCACTTTCGAAAAGGGCATGGATCGGACGCAGTTTGAAGTTTGAACGTTATTTGCGACCTGGAACGATTTTTGTTTGCATCTTCCTCACGTCAACTTATCACAAGAACATGAAGAGTTCTGCGGAAATTTGCATAAAATGCACAATTCTCGATTGAATCTTGTACCGTGTGACTTCCGAGGCATGTCGCTCTCTCTAACAGCCTATAAATTCGACAAGAACACCGCCATGCATACCAGGCACACCTTGAGGCAAGTCGCACATACAAGTCGGCATATTTCGATAAAGACATAGTACAAGTCGATCGGCATGGAGAAGAAGAGCGTGGTAATCATCGGCGCCGGCGTGAGCGGCCTGGCGGCGTGCAAGCACCTGCTGGAGCGTGGCTGCCGGCCCGTCGTCTTCGAGGCGGACGCCGTGGTTGGCGGCGTATGGCCGCACGCGCCGGCGTGCACTAAGCTTCAGACGCCACGGAACATGTACCAGTACTCCGACTTCCCGTGGCCTGACTCGGTGACCGAGGAGTTCCCAAACCGCCGGCAGGTCGCGGACTACCTCGACGCCTACGCGCGCCACTTCGGCGTCCTCGACCACGTCCGGTTCGGGCATCGCGTGCTCGGGATGGAATACGTTGGCGTCGACGAGGAGGAGGTGGTGGCGTGGGACGAGTGGACCGGGTGCGGCGAGGCGTTTGGCTCCGGCGATGGACAGTGGCACCTCACGGTGGCCGACTCCCAGGGTCACGTAGAGGTAAGGGTACAACAAGTTCTGCACAAACTTCCAAGTTGTGTCGCTTGGATAAGGAATTGGGGATGAGGCTTGGTAGTTGGTACGAACATGGTGGGGATTAGGTTTCACGTGCCTTGGGTTGGTAGACGCTGGTTTAGAATAGAAATTTTCTATTTGTTGGGCTGGGTCTCGCCTAAATGGTGGGGTTTTAGTGGTCTGCCTATTTATTTCGGGCAAATCGGTACCAGGATTACAAATTCGAGTTTTCTGTAATAAATTCGGGTTTTTCAAACTGCTAGCCGATGCAGATCTCGGGTTTGTCGGGTTTGGGTTTTTTGGGTTCTGGCTCGGGTTTTTCGGGTTCGAGATTCAGATATCGGGTTTATGCCCACCCTGACTTCCAATGTACACATATGGCATTGGCTTGATGACTTTGAGCCACACAATTCCAGAAGTTGTTTTTTTTCTAATCAAACTTCCAACATACATTTGATACTTGCACTCGTTGTTTTGCCTCTTTAATCCTACAAAGTCAGAGTGAAAGTGAATATGTTGCCCTGCAAGATAGGTTGTCTACTTGTTAACTTTGTTCATGTGATTTTTGATAAACATGTTTTCCTTTATCAAGGTACACAAGGCAGACTTTGTGATTCTTTGCATCGGAAGGTTCAGCGGTGTGCCCAACGTACCTACATTCCCTGCTGGTAGAGGCCAAGAAGCATTTGATGGGAAAGTGATCCACTCTGTGGACTACTCCAAACTGGCCACCGAGAAAGCTAAGGAGATGATCAAGGGCAAGCATGTGACTGTTGTTGGCTACGAAAGATCAGCCCTTGACATTGCTAATGAATGTGCGAAAGTCAATGGTAAAAACATTACGTGCCTTCATTTTATGAGAAAACAACATATGCCCGTATATGTTACATATAAAGTATGTAAATAGAGCATTATATAGCGACATCTCAGCATCATTTCAGGTTTCTTACTGTTGCGTATATATAAAAACTAATTGGGATTTTGTACTTCTCCAGGTGTCGAGAAACCATGCACAATGATAGTCCGAACCAAGCGTTGGATCGCACCAGACTCAAATGCTTGGGGTGTCGACATATCAAATTTTTATTTCACTCGCTTCGCTGAACTTCTCCTACACAAACCTGGTCAAGGCTTCCTTCTTGGAATGTTGGCTACAATTTTGACTCCATTGGTAGTGCAACATATCACCCTTATTTTATATTAAATCCTAAACTTTATATTGCTGAAGCTTTAATTGTTTACACTAAATCAAGAGAAGTATTTTATTTTTTTCTTTAATTTTTTCCGTATGAATAGAGGTGGATATTTTCGAAGCTTGTTGAGCGCTACTACTCCATTACGATGAAGAAGTACGACATGGTACCTGAGCATAGCTTCTTTGACGGGATAGTGGCATGTGTGGTTGCCATTGCACCCGATGGTTATTACAACAAACTAGAGGAAGGCAGCGTTGTTATTAGGAAGTCAAAGACCTTCGGCTTTTGCAAAGAAGGAGTGCTTGTTGAAGGTGACTCCACACCGGTAAAGAGCGACATAGTTATTTTCGCAACAGGATACAAGGGTGACCAGAAGATCAAGGACATGTTCAAATCTCAACACTTTCGGAACATTGTGGTTGGCTCAGCATCCACAACCGTACCACTCTATAGGTCAGTGATTTACTATGCATAAATTCACATTTCAGTTATGTGTTGAGGGGTTTGTTGATTTGTTTGATTTTTTACAGGGAGTGCATACATCCTAAGATTCCACAGCTCGCGGTCATCGGGTACTCCGAGAGTTTCGCAAATCTGTACACTTCTGAAATACGAGCCAAGTGGCTGGCTCATTTCATGGATGGCGGATTCAGATTACCGTCCGTTAAAGCCATGCAAAGCAATGTCCTCGAATGGGAGAAGTTCATGAAGCGTTACACTCGTGGCCATTTCCGTATGTCATGCGTTGGAATTGTTCAGACGTGGTACAATGATCAACTATGCCGGGACATGGGATGCAACCCGAGAAGGAAGAATGGTATTTTCGCCGAATTATTTGAGCCCTACGGCCCCACTGATTATATTAACCTTCACCCAAAGTAGGACAATGTGTTCCGTGGTACTCATGTACGGGACTTAGGTGTACCATTCTTTGCTTGATCATTTCTTTGGTTTGAACTCGGTGTGTAACTTGTACGTTCCTTGTCTATGGTGTCTGAGAGCTTTGTAACTTTGGTGAGAGAGGGAAGGCGACCATGACGATGACGGAGGCGCTTAACTATGAATCTATGATCTAGGATTCAAGGGACAAGATGAACCAGCATTTTGTAGGGCGTCATATATACATTCTGTCTCAGTCTGTCAGATGCAATGTATTACATGAATAAGGATTTTTTAACTGCTCAGTGTGATGTGCGTCGAGTAGTACCGCTATTTTCTGAACTTGTGAATTAGCGTGTGATGCAGATGACACCGCTACAGGCACGAAATTTCTTCTCCTATGACCTATACGAATATTTCAACATATATATAGTTCGATGAAATATTCTCTTCCCCAAGGTGATTCTAGCTACAACCTGCCACACTAAGCACGAAACCCGTAGAAAGGGCTGCTGCGCTACCAAAAATGTTGCTTTCGTCTGGAGAAATCCCATGCTTTCTCCTTCCCTCCACTCCATTCCATTCCTCACACTTCCCTTCTAACCTTGTGTCCCCTACCTTTTTCCTTTCCCGCTCCTAGTACAAAACCACACCCTGCTTCCATCCCCAGCTCCAGACGAGAGCTCATACTCTCCGAGCTTCAAGCCCCAACCAAAACAGAGGTGCAGAAAGCCATACATACATCGGTGGTGACGATGTCGTCGGAGGCGGCGCCGGTGGTGAACGCGGAGTACATCGCGGAGATCGAGAAAGCCCGGCGGGACCTCCGCGCGCTCATCGCCGGCAAGAGCTGCGCACCCATCATGCTTCGCCTCGCGTACGATGCTGACCGAACCTCTCGTGTGCACGTATTACATAGCCGTTTCTTGCCTAACGATGGTGACCGTGGTGGTGCAGATGGCATGATGCCGGCACCTACGATAAGAACACCAACACCGGAGGCCCCAACGGCTCGATCAGGTTCCCGGAGGAGCTCCGTCACGCGGCCAATGCAGGGCTCAAGATCGCTGTGGACCTTCTCGGTAAGCACAGCCCTCGCTTCTTATTCTGTTACAGGATTTCTTTTTTTCTGATCCGGTTAGGTAAATCTAACTGTCTCAAATATAACTGGTGGCGTGGATCTCTATAATGCAGAACCGATTAAGCAGAAGCACCCCAAGATCACGTACGCCGACCTGTACCAGCTCGCCGGAGTTGTTGCCGTTGAAGTCACCGGTGGACCTACCATAGATTTCATCCCTGGCAGGAAGGTGAGTTAATGAGATCGAAGAGCAACATGCGTTCATTCACAAGCTCTTGTGGGGTGATTTGAACTACTTGGCACTGTGGTCATATTAATTAAAGCTTCCATTATCGTTCAGTACCAAAGTAAGCATCTCGTCACACTGTATCTTTTCGTGACTGTATGTATTTCAGGATTCTTCAGTTTGCCCGGAGGAAGGACGCTTGCCAGATGCTAAGCAAGGTAACCAACTTATACAACTAGCTATGTGGATTCTTTTGACAGAAATCATTGGTAGTTTGGTACTTAATGAGATGTCGGATATAAATGATTGCTATTGTGGTATCCAAAATAGTTTCAATTGTTGCACTTTGAATTATAGTTTGCTTATGACAGTCATGTGATTAAAATGGCAAGACACAAAACATTGATGTTATTATGTCATCAGGTGCTTCGCACCTGAGGGATGTCTTCTACCGGATGGGCTTGACTGACAAGGACATAGTAGCTCTCTCGGGTGGCCATACTCTGGTAGTGCAAACAACACCTTCCTTCTCGTGTCGAAATAATTATTCACCAATCATTTCTGTTTTGAGAAAAGTTCTTGTTTCGCGTCATATATTCTTAGGGAAAAGCTCGCCCGGACAGATCAGGATTCAATGGTGCTTGGACAAAAGATCCTCTAAAGTTCGACAACTCCTACTTCATGTAAGCTCAATCATTTCATGTTCACAGATTGCCCATTAGCTTAGGATCGTATACTTCTAATGCCACCCATCACTTCAGTCATCTTCTGTATATGCTGCAGAGAGCTTCTGAAAGGGGACTCTGACGGGCTCCTGAAGCTGCCTACCGACAAGGTTCTCGTGGACCATCCGGCTTTCCGTCCCTACGTCGAATTATACGCAAAGGTAAATCAGAGTAGAATTCATAATTTCTCACATCCATCTGCTACATACAATTTTTCACAAGCTCGTTGGATGTATTTGGCGACTTCTTTTACGCAGGAGGAGGACGCGTTCTTCAGGGACTACGCGGAGTCGCACAAGAAGCTTTCCGAGCTCGGGTTCACACCTTCTCGCGCTTCTGTGCTGGCGTGGAGGTCCAGAGACAAGGCGAAGAGGGTGGTAACGACAACTACAGCGGTCTTTGCAGTTGCTGTTGCTGTCATCGCCTGTGCTTACATCTGCGAAACCAAGAGGAAGCTTGGCTAATTGCCATCTTCGTATATCATTGCTACATCTGCTCTGCTTTAAGACGGCTGCAGGGGACAGGAACTTAATCGAACACTCAGGTTGTTGTGCACTTGTATCTGAAAACTTAACTCGTTCAGAATTACAGTGACGGTAAATGCTAGTACTGTAAATGTTACCTTCTCAAGTTGTACATAGAATGAAATAATGAGCTTGCGGTACTTGCCCATTGTGCGAGTTTCTACAGTAGCTCCTCAGAGTTAATTACCTAGTGGCTCCCCACTGGTGCGATCGTCTCCATGGTTGTCTTTTTTTTTACGCGTAACCGGCAAGAGCTCTGCCGTTTCATTTATAGGAGAAAGAATATCCATGGTTGTCGACCACCCAGGTGGCAAATCGGAAATAAATCACTGCAGTCTCCATGGTTGTCGACCACCCATCGTGTCCCTCGTCGCGGCTCTCTCCAGTCCCGGTGTGATGCAGTGACGTGTTGGGTAGTTTGGCCAATCAACATCCTGTTTCTCCTGTTACATGAGAAACCTTTGGAAGCGCTGGTTTGACAACAAATTATTTGTACCTTTGCAACAATGACAGTTAAACGGTAAAATCAGAAGCCTTCCACAACAGAAAAAACCCGGACGGCGTTGCAACAAAAATAGTATATTGGATTTGATGGCCAAAGTTATTCAAAACGATGAATGCTTTTATTCCAAGATAACCACTACAGGAATAGCGAGCTATGCCGACGGCCGGACTCTATGCCGACGGCTTTTTGTCGGGGCCGTCGGCATAGGCTCCGACGAGGAATGTCCATCGACGCGGCCGTCGGCACAGGGTCTATGCCGACGGCAAAGGCTTTGGTTCAAAAGGCTATGCCGACGGCAAAGCCGTAGGCATAGCTATGTTTTTTTTTCCTGTTTTCGTTTAATATGAAATAATTCATATCTTTAAATCTATAAATCGAAATTTAACAAATAAAATGTCTATATTGATTAGAAAAATGAGAGGAATCCAAATATGGCATCCATATCATCTTTTCATCATGCATATGACTTTTTGCAACAAATTATGCCACGGGTCTATTTTGACCATTTTTTCAAAAAAATAAAAGAATGTGAAAAAATACCCAAAAAAATAAATCCTTTGGCATGGACTTCTTATATGTGTACTAGTTGCTAGGGAAAATGATAAACTTGAGTTTTGAAAAAAAATCCACAAAACTTTTTTACAAAAAGATCAATCATCTATAAACATGTATAAGTTTCGAGTCAAATGACCTAGATATGATCATCTATGTACCATAGTTTGTGATAATGTGCCCATATTTGACACATAGTTTTGTCTTGTTATGACAAACAATGTTGCAGAACTAAGTTTTTTCAAATTATGTTTATAAATAACATTTTTCATTTCTTAATTGTAAAAAATGACATTTTTTGTGAAGCAAGTACAACAAATATGGTGCAAATTGGCACCCATCCAATTTCCGCACAAAGTAGATCATATTTGATGGACAATCCAGAAATATTATGATTTTTCTCGGTTTCTAACTAATTTCGCCTACTTAAATGACTTTATGTCTATTTTCCGAAAGTAATTCAATTTTGAACTTCAAGTATGTGATAGTTTACTCTGAAAATTTTACAAAAATAATTTTAAGATACAACAATAGTGGTTATATCACAGAACCATCGATGATTTTAAAAAATGCGACCCCTTTGAATGAATACACACGACGGCCATTTTGATCGTTTTTTCGAAAAATTAAAAGAAAGTGAAAAAATACTCAAAAAAACAAATCCTTTGGCATGGACTCCTTATATGTGTACTAGTTGCTAGGAAAAATGATAAACTTGAATTTTGACAAAATTTTCATAAAACTTCTTCACAAAAAGGTTAATCATCTATAAACATGTATAAGTTTCGAGTCAAATGAGTTAGATATGATCATATATGTACCATAGTTTGTGATAATGTGCCCATATTTGACACATAGGTTTGTCTTGTTATGACAAACAATGTTGCAGAACTAAGTTTTTTCAAATTAGGTTTATAAATATCATTTTTCATTTCTTAATTGTAAAAAATGACATTTTTTGTGAAGCAAGTACAACAAATATGGTGCAAACTGGCACCCATCCAATTTCCACACAAAGTAGATCATATTTGATGGACAATCCATAAATATTATGAATTTTCTCGGTTTCTAACTAATTTCGCCTACTTAAATGACTTTATTTCTATTTTTCGAAAGTAATTCAATTTTGAACTACAAGTGTGTGATAGTTTACACTGAAAATTTTACAAAAATCATTTTAAGATACAACAATAGTGGTTATATCACAGAACCATCGATAGTTTTAAAAAATGCGACCCCTTTGAATGAATACACACGACGGCCATTTTGATCATTTTTTCGAAAAATAAAAAGAAAGTGAAAAAAACTCAAAAAAACAAATCCTTTGGCATGGACTACTTATATGTGTACTAGTTGCTAGGAAAAATGATAAACTTGAGTTTTGACAAAATTTCCATAAAACTTTTTCACAAAAAGGTCAATCATCTATAAACATGTATAAGTTTCGAGTCAAATGAGCTACATATGATCATCTATGTACCATAGTTTGTGATAATGTGCCCATATTTGACACATAGGTGTGTCTTGGTATGACAAACATTGTTGCCAAAAATAATTTTATAAACATCATTTTTCATTTTTAAGTGTAAAAATAACTTTTTTTATTAAGAAAATACCAAAAATATGTTACAAAAAGTCATATGCATGATGGAAAAGATGTTATGGATGTCATATTTGGATTCCTCTCATTTTTCTGATCGATTTAGACATTTTATTTATTAAATTTTGATTTACGGATTTGAAGATATGAAATATTGCATATTAAATGTAAAAAGGAGAAAATAAAGTAAAATAAATTTTATTGTTATTTATTCAAATATTATTATTACATAATCATTGTTATTTATTCAAATAAATTTTCAAATTTTAGACAATAAAAGTGTAATATCATGACCCAGGAGTTAATATGTTCGATAAAATAATAACATCAGTAAGTTCTAACATCTCATTTGGAAGCTAATTTAGAAGGAACTCAAAAGTTAATCGTGCTTAGCCTGGAACAATCTGAGGATGGGTGACCGAACAGGAAGTTTGACCGAGATAAGTACTTTGACCTGAGATTAAGTGTTTAATATGTAATTAGAAATTGTGTGTGGCTAAGTTGGAAATTTCAAAATTAAAAATAAATAAATTAGGAATTAAAAAAAATAAAAAAATATTTTAAAAAAAATGAAAAAAAATAATTTTGAAAACATATGCCGACGGCTCTGTGCCGACGGTTTGCCGTCGGCATAGCCTATGCCGACGGCTAGACCTGTGCCGACGGGTTTCTAGGCTATGCCTACGGGCACCTATGCCGACGGACCTCCGTCGGCATAGCCTATGCCGACGGTAAAAAGACCTGTGCCGACGGCAAAAGGCCGTCGACATAGGTGGCCATTCCTGTAGTGAACCCAAAATGATTAACGTGATCATTGGTCCTACGACTAGAAATTGTCTAACTTTAGACCCACAGTGTTGCCACAATCGATAGCCGACAAGTGTAGTTAGCGTAATATGAGTATAATTTCAGTCAACCATGAAGGCACGACCCACCCCGATAATCATATCTTGTCAATTTTAAAGTTGTTCCCGAGCTGGCGGTCGTCTCCGTTTTTATTATTTTTGAAGTTTATCTTAGTTATCGATTATTGGAAAACTCTCAATACAAAAGAGTCGTGTCTAGTCAATATCTTTAAACACCATATCAGTTCCTTTGTTTCGATGAGCGGTTTGAAAATAATGCCCAAAACAGTTCACGAAACTAAAACTTTGGAAAACGAAATTGTATGTATTTATGCTGCTCTTAAACAGGTATCAACATTATAAATTGTGCCTAGATACTTCCCAACGGCGTATCATTTGCATCAATCCGATGAACGGTTCGAAAATAGATGCAAACTTAATAAGGTTCCGACTTTTTGTATATTTATTTATTTTAGATAAGTACAACTTAGTCAACACAAATTGCCACGTACATCGACTAACACAAAGATAATGTCTACTACTCCTTTAAGCCATGGAGCTTTTGAGATTTTTTTGAAGCGTGAGCTTTAGAGATTGATGAAGTAACTACTAACTAATCCGCAATGCAAGCAGTTACCAGCTTAAACCTCATGCACGCTCCACGCTCGTGCACCACAACTTTGGAAAACCACCAACAACAACGAGAGAGAGTAGAGCTGAACAAAGATAACCCAGTGGAAAAAGTCTATTTTAAACCCTGAATTTATAGAGGTCGGCCGGTTTAAACCCTAAACTCCAAATCCATGTCGTTTGCACCCTGAACTAGCTAATCCCGGTCAAAATTGAACCCTATACATGTTTGGCACACCGGGAAACGGAAAATCCCGACCATAAATATCAACTGTCTCACTGACTGGACGGTCCCGCATGTCATATTCGTCTCCTATCTCGATGACTCAATCCCCTCTCTCATGTCTCAAATCGAGTTGGCCGCGACGACGGTATCGACTGTAACGGCGGCGCCGGCGTGGGAGGAGCTGATGTAGCACGGGAGGAGCTGGTCGCGTGAGGGGCGTCTCACCTCGGCTGGTCGCACGAGCGGCGCAGCTCGCATGCGACCGGCGCGGCCGGCGCGCGGGACGGCTGTCGGCCCGCAGCGTTGGTAGTCCGATCGGCGCGGCGCGCGAACAAGACGCCTGGCACGCAACGCAACAGGTCAGCCGGACCCCATTTCTACGACGGCCCCAGCCAGACAAGTTGAGCTAGAGTGCTAAATAGAGATGACAAAAAATTACGGAGCATGATGTGCTGCACGATGCATCTTTGCTGCTGGCCAGCACAGTGGCAGAGGAGCAAATCGAACCAGCTACGTTGATTTGGACGCCGGAATTAAAACGCGATTTGGTGTGGGATTGTTTGAGAAATTTTACATCATGGCCGATGGTGCTCTCCATCCTGCTCTGCGCCGTATTTAGGGCTAGGCCCGCTCGTTTGCCGCCGCCATTGAAATTGCTGATTAGAAAATGGAAGAGGAAGGGAGCAGTACTACTAAAAGATGCTCGATTGGAAATGAGGAGCGGATATTATCAAGACAATTTCAGGTGAGAAGAGGTTGAAGATGAATATGACAAGTGGGCCATGGGTGTTGGTGAGAGTAGCAAATTATCTAGTTTTTTTTCTTGAGTGAAAACTGGTATAAGGTTTAATATAGACCGGGATTCAATAGTTCAGGGTGCAAACGACAGGGATTCGGAGTTCAGGGTTTAAACCGGCCGACCTCTATGAGTTCAGAGTTTAAAATGGACTTCTTCCTAACCCAGCCGTGCAAACTTGTAGACGACGACAAGCAATTAAACATCAGTTGTGCAATGGCTGCCATTCACCGTGAAGGCACGCATCCTCACAACATACTCTTCTATGTGCTGCTATTTGTTTTTCTTGCCAGGGAGGCTATGCTTCCGAAGAGGGCCCCCCATCCCCATTTGAGCGGCAACTAACGACCACAATGCTCACAAGTTGAGGCATATCAATATGACGTGCCCGGTTAAATGTGCGGAACAGACGCTGAGAGATATTTGGTGTTCTATTGTTTCCTGTTGCCACCCAAGCCCTGTAGGCTGTAGCTAGTTTCCACACATATGGAGTATGGGGTCATGCTATTGCCAACATGAAAATAAGATGTGGTATTCATACTATCCATAATTGGAAAGAAAAACCCCTGCTAGATGTCTGTGCTTGTCGCACTTAGTCTGCATATTATTTATAGGGGTGCATTCTGCTTGCAACTAGGCAACCAGGAGAGTAATTTCTTCCAATATATCACTCCTTTTACTTTTAATATCCATCTGGTGGTCGTTGAACTTTAACAAAGATGACTCTCACTGATGCATTATGGTACATCATTGCTCTGAAAAGTTGTAACTGAAGATTATGACATATTGTGGCATATCAATTCAGGTCACAAGGGAGGAACACTTGTGACTTGGCCGGTCTGGCGGCGGCGAGGAGATGGAGGGGACGGGGGAGAGGCCGGAGAGGTGGCGGCGGAGGGAGGGGCGAGCAGCACGGAAACCCTAGGTATTTTTTTCTGGAGTAGCTCGTGTGACCCACTTGTATGGGCAAAGTAATCCTCACTGGGGTGATGATCCTTATACTGGTGGGGTGTGATGGGTTTCATGTGAATCGGCTGGCATTGTTGATTTTGGCAATGATCAGCGAAACTGCAGCGGTGGTGGTGGTGAAATGTTTGGTTCCTACCATGGGGGACCAATTTTCTGTTACGTGCATCCAAAAATTCTAAAATTATATCACACATACATCTTTGAGTTCGGGTTATATGGAGGCCGTTTGTGAATTCTATACTTCTTTTGCCTTGATGCAAACTCTCAAGTTTCATTAAGTGTCTTTATAGACAAACATACATCTTGGCGGCTAAGAGTGTCTTAGTATGCAGAACATTTGTTTGGATGCAAACTTAACAAGGCGCCACCTTTTTGTCTATGTGCCTATTTGTAAGTAGGTACAACATAGTCCACCAAAACCACGACGTACATCTACTAACAAAGAGATAATGTCTACTAATCTTTTCGAGCCATAGAGCTTTTGAGATTTACGAAGTAACTAATCCGCAATGCAAATAATTGCCTGCCTAAACCTCTTGCGCGTTCATGCACCACGACCATGGAAAACCTCGGCCAACAACGACAGAGAGTACAGCCGAACAAAGATAACTGAGCCGTGCTGCTCCGTGATGTCTACGTGTGCTTCTATTCTTGTATACAGTGTTGGGCCTCCAAGAGCAGAGGTTTGTAGAACAGCAGCAAGTTTCCCTTAAGTGAATCACCCAAGGTTTATCGAACTCAGGGAGGTAGAGGTCAAAGATATTCCTCTCAAGCAACCCTGCAATTAATATACAAGAAGTCTCTTGTGTCCCCAACACACCCAATACACTTGTCAGATGTATAGGTGCACTAGTTCGGCGAAGAGATAGTGAAATACAAGTAATATGGATGATTATAAGTGGTAACTGCAATCTGAAATAAAGATGGCAGCAAGCAAACATGTAGCAGAACTTGATGTAAACGGTGTTTCAATGCTTAGAAACAAGGCCTAGGGATCATACTTTCACTAGTGGACACTCTCAACAATGATCTCATAATTGAATAAATAAAAGCTACTCTTAAACACTCTCTTGTTGGATAACAAACACCATTCATTGTGTAGGGCTACAAAAGCACACCTCAAACCGGAGTAAACAAGCGCCACAACGTCATAAAGGAATCACACACGGTGCACACATTGTCACCTTTACACCGTGGAGAGTACCGGAGTTCATATTAAAGTAACCTATAGAGTGCATAATAGATAAAGAGTAACATCTACATATTCAACTACATTAGCACAACTGAACACAAGTAAATACTGCTCGGGATTATTCTCCTTCTTGATGAAGCAAGAGTACTATGCGTAGGGCTGCAAGAGCACACCTCAAAGTCTGAGTAAACAAACACCACAATTCCCAAGAATAAGCCATGATAGATGTCTAAATTATTCATAGAGTCACACAAGTACCCACACTGTCACCTTGATACCGTGTTGTCACAATGACTCCAGAAACTAGACAAAATCACTTGAGTAGCATAAACATTATTAATGCATTCAGCGATACTAGCAATACACATGATCACATAAAGATCACACCATGGGAGAGAGAGATGAACCACATAGCTACCGGTAGAGCCCTCAGCCTCGGGGGAGAACTACTCCCTCCTCATCATGGGAGTCAGCAGCGGCGATGAAGATGGCGGTGGTGTCGATGGAGATGACTCCGGGGCAATTCCCCGTCCCGGCGGCGTGCCGGAACAGAGATTCTGTCCCCCGAAACTTGTCGTCGATGGCGGCGGCGCTGCGGAACTCTTCGTGGAATATGACTTCTTATTTTAGGGTTTTCGCGTCTGAGGCAATATATAGGCGAAGGGGCAACGTCGGTGGAGGCTCGAGGGGGTCAAACCACCTGGCGGCGCGCCCTGGGGCCCAACCGCGCGAGCATGTGGTTTGGAGGCCGTGGGCCTCCCCCTGGCTTGCCCTTCTGGCTCCGTGTGTCCCTCGGAAAAATAGGAGGTTTGGCTTTTGTTTCGTCGAATTCCGAAAATATTGCCCGAACAGCTTTTCTGGAACCAAAAACAGCAGAAAACAGGAACTGGCACTGTGGCATCTTGTTAATAGGTTAGTCCCAGAAAATGTATAATAATGATATATAATGCATATAAAACATGTGACAATGATACATAAAACAAGCATGAAACATCAGAAATTATAGATACGTTGGAGACGTATCACTCCGCAGAGGGCGACAAGTCAACATCAGTTGTGAAATGGCTGCCATTGACTGTGAAGCCACACATCACACCGCGCCACCAGGACAACATACTCTTCTATGCGCTGCTATTGAGAAGTTTTGCTTCTGAAGCGCATCAACACAATGCTAAAATTTTGAGGCGCATCAACATGCCGTGCGTAGCGGAATGTGCGTAACAGACGCTGTGATATGCCTAGTGTTGTTTTGTTTCCTGTTGCCACCCAAGCCCCGTAGCTTTTCGACGCATATAGAGAGATCTGGGGTCATGCTAACATTTTTTTTAGAAATGGGGTGTCCCGGCCTCTGCATCGAGTGATGCACACAACCATTTATTGATCAAACATCCAAGTATAGCTTATTACAAACTCATGGGTCACATAAGGTTGAGACATGTATCAACCATCGAAATAGCAACATAGTTTATTACAAACTCATGGGGTAATGCTAACATGGAAAGCAAATGTGGGATTAATACTATCCATGGCTCCATGCAGAACTGGAAAGAAAAACCCTTGCTAGATGTATCTGCTTGTGCCACGTACTCTGCAATTTATTTACAGAAGTTGCAACCGGGCAAGCAGAAGAGTAATTTCTTCCAAAACGTCACCTCCAGTTACCTTTTATGTCTATCTGGTGTGGTTGAACTTTAATTAAGATGGTTCCCATCGATGCATCATGGTATATCGTTTATCTGAACCGAAAATTATGACATATCATGGCATATCAATTCGGATCAACAAAAGGACATGTGTGACTCGGCCAGTTCAGTTTTTTGCGCCTGCAAGGATCCAGATCCTGGCATTTGTCTTTGATGCGCTGGAAAAGCATGGATGGCTGAATTTGTTGTAGTAGGAGATATGATAGGTAGGAAGTAAAGGGGAAAGAGGTTGCTCTGATGGTCTTTTGATGTTGCATATACTTCCATGCAGGATTGAGCTTTATAAATGCACAGAAGTCTGTGCTAGATGGAAAACACACCTAGATCGAGTAGCTAGCAAGGGCTTTTCGTTTCCTTGATTCCTTGCTTTGGATTGTAACTTCACAAATATGTTAGAGCAAACTAGTTAGGCTTGGGAGGTAAGAGGGAACTAAGTCACACATGACATGGTGACGCGTCTGTTATGCACATTCAGCCACACACGACAGTTGACGTGGTGACGCGTCTGTTATGCACATTCAGCCACACACGACAGTTGACGTGGTGACGCGTCTGTTATGCACATTCAGCCACACACGACAGTTTTAGACACTAGACATTTTGAACATTATGTGAGCTGATTTCTGCCCCAATGACGACCTTTGTTAAAAACTCAACCATGGACATAGAAAAGAGCACTAGAGGGTTTAGAAGCGATGTCCTGTCCCCGTGATGACACTTGCCTTCAGAACTTATGGATCGTGATTCTCGACCAGTTGTTGCGTGACACCTTCTAGGGAGCTACAACCATCTTATACATGGCAACTCATCTGTAAATGGCTTGAAGACATTTCCCGAATGTAACCCAAAAAACCTTTATGAGTACATCTGCTTCATGTTCAGTTTTATCAAAAAAAATTTGGAATGTTACAAAAACTGATTGATGGTCATGCTTGCTTGCTTTTCTTCAGGCCAAATCCCGAACAAACCTCAAAAGCGCTGGATGTTGCCCTTGTTCAACTTATACGTTGGTCTCATCATACCTTCAAATAGAAAAGAGGATGATTCTTGGATTGAACAGTATAGACCCATTTATTTGCATAATGTTAGCTTCAAAGTTGTCACCAAAGTTGGCACTATCTGAGAAAATTTTACTCATAAAATAGTTCGGCCAACTCAATCATCTTTCATTTTCTTTCACATTCTAAAGGGGTTGTCTTTCTTCATGGAATTCATTATAGTCTTTGAGAAGTCTTATGTTAAAATTAAATGGTCTTGTTGCAACAGGCCTTGCAAATAAAGAGATTTGCTCCAAAATGGTGTGCATGGATTGCCCAGTTTGTGCATGTGGTAGTGTTGAAATTTGGTTCAGTGATGGTATTGGCCACTATTTTCTAACTATTAAAAGTTGAATGAAAGAAGACCCTTTGTCCCATATGTTTTTTTAACATTATGCTCGATATGTTGGCAATCCTCGTTGCTAGGGCTAAAGAACATGGTAAAGTAGGATGACTCATACCCCCATTTAGTGGAACGGAGAGTTTATATATTGCAATTAATATGTCGATGATACTAATTAGTTTATGTAGCAAGACTTAGAAAACTTACATAGAAGTGAAAATTTATGTTTCTGCAACACTTAAGAATGTACTCCCTCCGTCTCAGTTTATAAGTCTTACGCTTATCCCTAGGTCGTGAATTTGACCAAGATAATGTGAGGAATAAATTATAAAAAATATATCATTGGAAAATTCAGATGTTCTATTTTCTAATACTACAATTTATGATGTATAAAATATTTTTTATACTAGTGAAATTCAGAACCAAGAAATACGCGGAGGACTCATAAACCGGAACGGAGGGAGTATTTGGCCCTGATACCGGTTTCCTCCTTTTATATATCTTGAAGCTTCATATCCACTAAAAAGTGGTTCATAATGAATGGAAAGTGGTAGAGGACCATTATGAGAGAAAGTTGGGTCGTTTGTTAAGCATATGCTCTCACACGGAGATCGGCTTTTATTAATAAATTATGGTCTTAATAGTCTTCTGATGTTCATGTTATCTTTCTTATAGTACATGGGTTAGCAAAGATTGGATTTTACCGGTCACATTTCTTTTGAAAAGTGACAAACTTAAGTAACAAATGTCGATTCATGAAATGGAACAAAACAATTATTTACTCAAAAAATGATTGTTTAAATTGCGATTGTTTAAATTTCTTCATTAGGACAGGGTTGCTCCCTAATAATTTTATAGGTGGGGAACCTTTATAACAATTACATGCCAAACCTATATATGGACTCACCCTGTTGAAAGGGTTCATGAAAGTTAAAGGGACTTCTTCAATCGAGGCTCTTTCGTCATAGGCAAAACTCGATTCTCTCAGCAATACACATTACTTGAATTTTTTTGAAAAAAATGCGCAAGATAAACATATTACCGTTTGTCATGTTCCGTCTGAAGCTCATCTAAATGTCGGTTGAAGGTCGACTTCATCGAGAATAACTGGAATGTGTTGCTACATCTGGTTGAGAGTTTACGGGGGATCCATCTTTGTAATGAGCTGGCTACTTTTAAATGGAGTTTGACAACGTCACGGTTGCTTACGATGCAATTTATGTATGCGGACATTATGAAAGGTAGTACATCCGAATCTCGTAACTCTATGTGGTTCCTACGTAAGAAAATTGTAGTTACCAAGGACAATGGAATGGCTGTAAAACATTACTGGATTTTGTAAAACTAATCATGGGCAATGTGAATTTCAGTTCAGAACGTGGATCGATCTCGTCTTTCGATCTTGATTGGAGCGCTGACACATAGGCAACGTCACTGGATCTGAATCCTTTGCTTCTATAATATGAACATTATATGGCTCGGAATCTAATTTTATTCTGTAGAAATAGTTCAAATTCAATTATTCAACATCTATTTGAAAAAAAAAATCGTATGGCAGCTGTCCTGTATACTTCTGTAACTAAAACCTGCACAGTTACCTTGTGATGTAATCAACGAAGTGGTCCAGGTCTTGGCTCGAGGAGCCGCCTTCCGTCACCGAGGCACGAACTGCCTCACCGAGTACTTTCGCCCGCTGCCGCATCTGGATTCCATTTTCTGAGAGCATGGCTTCCTCGATCACCTCCTGGATGGCCTCCGCCGATACCACCTCGCTGTGCTTCTCCCATGGCCTCACGAGGAGGCCAACCCTGAGGTACTTGCAGAGAAGCTCGGCGTCCCACGGCTGGTCTGAGTGCATTGGCAACGCGAGGATTGCCTTGCCGTGGCTCAGGCTCTCCATGGTAGAGTTCCAGCCGCAGTGGCTCATGAACGCCGCCGTAGCGCCATGCGCAAGGATCTCCAGCTGCGGCGCCCACCCGGTGATCAACATCCCTATCCCCTCGGTTTCTCTAGTAAACTCGGACAGCAGCTTGTGGTCCCGGCTCTCGCCGGACTCGGCGTATATGTCGGCACGGTCGGCGTCGCGCAGCACCCAGATGAACCTCTGCTTGCTGTCCTTGAGCGCCGTAGCCATCTCCGCGATCTGCTCTCCCCGGAAAGACGTCGTGGTTCCGAAGGACACGTAGAGCACCGATGACGGAGGCTGCGCGTCGAGCCAGTGCATGCACTCATGCCGCGTCTTCCCCGGCGTGTTCGCGCTCGCGTCCAGCACCGGGTTGAGTGGCCCGACCGCGAAGAGCTTCTGGTCCTTGAACTCTAGCAGCTGGGCGATGGCGTGGATGAACTCGCCCTCCAGCACGCGGCACGTGTTCATGACGATCCCTGTGGCGGAGGCCACGCCTCGGCCTCCCACGTCCCGGACCTCCGTCATTGTCCGGACCAAGTACTCCACAAACTCCTTGGACATGGAAACGTCCATGGGGACGTAGTGGAGGCCGTTGTCTCGCAGGAGGCGGTGCGCGGCGTCCATCCACCCCAACTGGTACGAGATGGCCACGCACTGCAGCCCATACGCTTCGCCGTTGCCCAGCCGCGCCGTCTCCACCGCGGCGAAGGAGTTTACGCGGTCGTAGACGACCACCACGCGGCGGTGGATGGCAGAGAGGCTCCGGAGAAGGACGGCGAGAGGGGCACTCGCAGTCACGGCGAAGGCCTCCCACATTGGCAGCAGGTGGTTGGGAAATGGAGACGAGGCGTTCGGGTCGGGCGCCGGGGACTCGTAGGCGGCAACGTCGAGGTCGTGGAAGTGGATGGAGCCGAGGGCGTTGGGGTCCCAGCCGTGCAGGCGCGACCGCGCCTGCCGGACGTGTGCGGCCGGCGCCGCGTAGTGCACCGACAGCCCCCGCGAGGCGACCAGCAGGGACAGGTGCATCAGCTGGTTCAGGTGGCCTTGCGCAGGGAACGGCACCGCGACCAAGGCCACCGATCCTGTCGACTCAGACGCCATTGGTTATCCACTGTGTTTGGACAGTGAGATTGACAGGCAAACGCTATATGTAATCGACGAGAGGATCTCTGCAGCAAGAGATGACCGGATATCAGGATCTGGGATGATAGACTAGTGGCCAACATGGGAGCCCAATTGGTGAAAGAGGTCGCATACTACTGCCTAGGATTCTGTGACATGGTACGATATGGTGCGAGTGGACTGATTCGAAATCAGCCAATGCAGTGACGGCACAACTTGTATTTTCCCAACTTGTAATGAAGCTGTGTGTGCACTCTCCCACTTGTATTTTTTCCTCGAAAGCTCCCCGGGATCGCTCTGCTAGGTCAGGTACCTAGGTCAGTTTAAATTAGTTTGGATGAAGCACTATAAAGGCAAGTCTTTTGCCTTTTCTTTCAAAAATGATCGAATCGACAACTGCAGTTTGTTAATCAAATTATTACTTGGATCGGGAACCCGAGTTGGCTTTAGTCAGCTAGCAGCTCATAACTAAAGTTCTGAAGGCGAGACAGATGAGGTGCAGTTGTTCTGAATGTTGAAACTTCCCGCAACAACTGGTCTAGACTCATCAGCCACAAGTTCTTAGGCCAGCTTCCTCGTTCGTCTAGGACACTGATTCCCAACGTTCTCGTGCTCTTTTCCGTGTAGCTTGTTTAGTTTTGAAGAAAGGCCGGCATTTGACAGGAAATCAGCTGACATAATGTTCAAACACTCGAATGTGCAAAACAGTCATGCTTGGCTGAATGAGCGAGCAGGAGCACGTCGGTGGCATGTGTCCCTTGATTCCCTATTGCCTCTTAAGCCTAGCTAGCTTGCTCTAACGTATATGTGGAGTTAATAATTAGTGCGACGGCATGGCCAGCATGGAAAGAAAATACGATCTAGCTACGTTTATCAAGATTGCTTAAATTCCAAACCAGGCATCAGCGAAAAGAAAATCCCTTGCAAGCAACTCTACACTTGTTTCCGTAGCACAGACCGTGTGCTCTGAATTTATAGAGCTCCATCCTGCATGGAAGTATATCCGACCATGCATGCAGAAGCTAGTACAGGAGGGCAGGAGGAGTAGGACCAGGTCGCGCCGTCGCGGGCTGGCAGCGCAGGCTGAGCCACCGCCGTCCTGCTGCCTCCCCGTCTGATTCCGGCCGTCCCCGAACGGATCCGTCCTCTGCTGTTCGCATCCGGCTGGGCGCTGCTTCCCTCGTCCGATCTTGCTGAGGAGTTGACCGAGCAAGTCCAGATCGGTTCCTGGTTGAGTGTAAGATCGGATGGGCGACGACACGGGGGGCGCTGGCGACGGCGCGCCTGTGGAGCGTCTGACGGGCCGGTTCTGGGACACGGAGGACTCGTCGCCGACGGCCATGTTAGGCGGGCGTCGCCGAAAAACTCTTGCGCCGCCGGCATGGGATGCGGATTGCACGGGCTCGCGGTTCTCATGCCTAGGCGATCTGAAGGCCGATCCGTCTGGTCTCGAGGATGGTAGGATCCCGACGGAGGCTGCGGAGGATGTGTTGGCAGAGGAGTGGCTGGTGTCGCGCGACGACATCCGGCGACCGGCCATGTCTGAAGGAGAGATCGTGGCGGAGTTTTGGGAGAAGGTGGGATACCCCACGCCGGCGTCGCGGTTCTGGGAACACTCTTCTCCGGCGAGCTCCGAAGCAAACCAAGGTACGATCTCATCTTCTGTGTGCAGGTCCATCGGGTCGACGGAGACGGAGGGATCTGAGGTCGGGGCGCCGCCTCCAATGGTGAATTCAGCGGGGCCGAAGGGGAGGATGCCGCCATGCCGCCCGCTGCGGCGACCCCCGTTGAGGATGGGGTGGCGTGGTCCTCTTCCGCGACCACGGATCACGCCACCGCCATGCCTTGGTGACTTTTTCCCCGAGATTCCTCCATCTACGGCGGGGCAAGGTTCGGCAGCTTCGCCGGCGAGAACGGGTTGTTCCAAGCCGGCGACAATCTCGCCGCCGGCGAGGGTTCTGGAGAAGGAGGCGGCGGTTGGTGCGGATCTTCCGCGCTCCGAGCTGGCAACGGAGGAGATCTTGGGCGGGGACAGTTTCCAAAATTCGCTCTCACTGCCGCGTGGGCCCAGGGTGCATGCTCATCTGAACCGTCGATCACCTTGGGCACATCTCAGCCGTTGGTACGCTGGCTTGTGGAGAGAGGGTCGAGGCGCGAAGGCAGTTTCTCCCTCGCGTACGAACGAGGGCAACCACCGCCGCGAGCCTCCGCCCCAAACCACCACCGCCACCGCCGTCCCTGCCGCGTCGAGTCCGTGCTCTACTCCGCCTCCGGCCGCTGTGACTCGAGCTGCGGAAGCTCCGCGGTCTCCCTGGTACGCTGAGGTCGCGGCTGCGGCGCCTCGGATGGGCACCAGCGGCTTTGACAGGGGCTCAAGGTCGGGGCGCGGGCGGCTCTTTCGGCAGCTCGGCGGGATCTCCGACGTTCGCACCGAGGCAGCAGTCGACGACGGTTCTCTCACTGCCGTGGAGGCCCAGGGTGCATGTCGATCAGAACCGTGGTTCACCTTGGGCACATCTCAGCCATTGGTACGCTGGCTTGTGGAGAGAGGATCGTGGCGCTAGGGCGGTTTCTCCCTCGCGTACGAACGGGAACAGCCACCGTCGCGCGCCTCCGCCTCAGATCACCGCCCCCACCGCCGTACCTGTCGCGATGAGTCCGTGCTCCACTCCGCCTCCGGCCGCTGCGACTCAAACTGTGGAAGTTCCGCGGTCCCCCTCGTACGATCCTAATCCGGTTTCGAGAGGGGGACAGGTGCAAGGGACACGGATGGCGCAGTTACTGAGGGGCGTCGCAGTGACACCTTTTAACCCAAATCCTCAAACTCCTAGAGCCAAGCTACTGGTACGGCAATGGAGGGAGGCTTCTGGTAATTCGGTGGTTGCCGCGGATCGGTCCGATGTTTCTCGGGCATGCAGAGGTGAGCTGCTGGGGAGGACTCTACTTCATCCTTGTCCTCACCCATCGTCGCGACGACATCTCCTTCGTCGACGGCACCTTACAAAGTGGTCGAGAGGGCTGCTTCATCGCCTTCGCCCTCTCCCATTGTGCCCACGCCAGCGGGGGGACGTTCGCTTCCTATGGTGACACCTAGGCGTAGCGCACGTCACCTCGCTGGGAAGGATGGAGCATCAGCGACGGATGAGGACTCGTTGGCGAAGGCGATACGTCGCAAAGCCGAGTCGTTTCCCACTCCTGCTGCTGGTACGTCACTCACTTCGAAATCATTTTTGTCCTTTCCTACGTCTACTTTAGCTGCTAAGTTGTCAGCGGTAGGCGTCAGTTTAGGGAGAAGTGATAACGAGGTGGTGCTTTCGTCTAACGTTCTGAAACATGTAGAGTATGATCGCCGTAGGGTGTCTCCTAGTGTTTCGAGTTGGCCGGTATCCTCTTCTGTAGATGATGATGATGCGCATGCCACAATAGATGGACAGCTTCTATCACATCTTGTAGGAGAGGTAACCGAGGTGGATATGGACGAGGCTGAGCTGGGATCTTTTGATGATCTGTATGCTACCGGCCGGAGGTCCAAATCCGCCAAAAATAAAAAGAACAAAGCTTCGCGTAAAAGCGCCAAAAAGTCAAAATCCCCAACTATTTCCCGATGAATGGCATTTTCGAAAATAGCAGAGGTCTAGGCGACTTGGCTAAACATTTGAATATTGCGCATCATGTGAGAGATTATAAGTTGGATTTTTTGGCTATATCTGAGACGGGTAGACGGGATTTTCCAAGCACTCTACTAGACCGACTTTCAGGCGGTGTGGAGTTTGATTGGCATTCCTGTCCCCCTAGAGGCAGATCGGGTGGCATGCTACTTGGCATCAAAACGGAAACCATGGAGTTGTTGGGTCATTCGGATGGTGAATTTCACATTAAATTTCAAATTCGAAACAAGTCCGACAACTTTACATCGAGCCTAGTTGCTGTGTACGGTGCTGCCCAAGAAGAATATAAGGCTGCTTTTCTTAGAGAGTTGGTTAATCTAGCTAAAGATGACCCAAATCCTATTATTATAGGAGGGGATTTTAATATGCTGAGGTACCGACACGAGAAAAGTAGGGGTAGATTTGATACTCATTGGCCTACTTTGTTCAACGCTGTTATCGATAGCTTGTCCTTAAGAGAGGTTCATATGACGGGGAGACAATTCACTTGGGCTAATAGTCTCCCCGAGCCGACGTACGAGAAGCTGGATCGGGTTTTGATGGACTCCCGCTGGGAGGATAAATATCCATTAGTAACGGTTCGTGCGCTTGAACGTATAGAGGCGTTTTCGGATCATGCCCCCATACTCCTATCTACTGGAACGTTGACATCGCCCGGGAAGCACCAATTCAAATTCGAATTAGGTTGGCTGTTACGGGATGGTTTCGATGATTTGGTCAAAAGGATATGGTCTCAACCGGTTGTGGGTGATAGCGCTATCCAACGGTGGAATAATAAGATGCGCAATTTGCGTAAATTCCTTCATGGGTGGGCAAGACACACAACTGGTATGCTTAAAAAAGAAAAGGAGCGCCTGTGTTCCATTATTGATGAGCTTGATCAACTAGCAGAAGTACGCCCCTTATTAGCTAATGAGAGTGACCTAAAACGGCACTCGAATGAGCAGGTGGGTCGTATGTTGCGGGAAGAAGAGCTCAAATGGTACCAAAGATCTAAAGCTCAATTCATTCTACAAGGGGACTCGAATACAAAGTAGTTTCATAATGTTGCTAATGGCAGACATAGGAAGAAATGTATTCACTCTCTCCTACAGGATGAGGGCTTGATCGAAGGACAGGATCAGCTCAAGGAATATATCACAAACTACTATAAAGGTTTGTTTGGGGCTCCCGAGGAAGGGAACTTTACTCTAGATGAGTCCCGAACAGATGATATTACCCAAGTTACTCCTGAGTAAAACAACTTTCTTACTGCACCTTTCTCTATGGAGGAGGTAAGTAAGCCGGTTTTTCAAATGGAGCATAATAAGTGTAACAGCCCCAAGTTTGTGAACTGAAATTTTGTGAATAAAATTTCCACTTTTGCATTTCATTCATGCATCATGGTATTATTTGCTTAAGTGCTCAAGTTGAAACAAAGATTTGGAAAACAAATTAAAAACAAATGGAAACAAAGGCAACAATTGTTTCCAAACAATCTAAAATCCAAATGAGTTTGTTTGTGACAAAACCAATTCAAATAAACTTCCATATTTGTCAAGGAAGTTCCTAGGGTTCAAAAACAATATTTTGCACATGCTTAAAAGGTTGCTAAAGTAATAACATTTGGAAATTTAGCAAAATGCCATATTTTAAACCCTATGAACAAATGTGGGGCAAAACTTTTTATTTTTAACCACCAATTTTTGTGGAGCCTCTATATGACAAAGGGAACCTGCACAGAAATTTACAGAATTTTTGGAAGTGTTTAAGTGCCCCAATTAATTCCAAAACAGTGCTGCAATTCTAATTTATAACTGAAAAGGACCTCTTGGTAATTAAGAAAATGCAGCCAGGGGCTTCCTTGCAAAAACGTCATCGCCCTCTCTCTGTAGCGACCGACGGCGAGCTGCAGCCGCACCCGCTCGCCGCCGTTGCCGTGCCCACCCCTGCTCGCCGCGGTCCACCACGAGGGGATAAGACCACCCCGAGGCAGCTCTCTCTCTCCCTACCCGATATTTTCTCGCTCCCTCTCCTCGTTTTCCTCCCCGCCATGGCCGAGACCGAGCCGAGCTCGCCGTCGCCTTGCCGTCGCTAGAGGAACCTCCGAGCAGATCGAAGACCACGGGGAGCTTCGCCGCGTCGTCCTCTTCCTCTCCGTGGGAGGAATCGAACCGGGGCACCTCCGTTCGCGAGTTCTACGTCTTCTCCTTCCTCTCCGGCCGCCGCCCGTCAAGGACGCTCACCGCCGTCTCCGTCCACCCCAGCACCAACGGATCACACCCACGCGTCTAGGGTGAGCAGTGCAACATCTTGGACACCTTCGTGCATCCCCGTTCGCCGTAGTTCGTCGGCGCCGCCGTTAGCCGTAGCAAGCCGCCGCCGTAGTTCGCCGTGGGCGCCGTCTCCGACGACCATTTTGGTCGCTGTCTCCGCCAGTGTGTAGCCCACACACGGATGCGTCAAATGCGGGTAGAAAGCCGGTCACGCGCATGCGAAATCGCCAGATCCGTGCACCTCGCCGCCGGTGGTCACCGCGGCCGCGCGCGACGTCGACGTGCACGGTCACCACCCCAAATACGCGTGCTTTCGTATACTAGCACAAACACCGCACCAGCCCAGTGGCTAGCAGCCACGCGCCCACGCTCACGAGGTCGCTGGTTCGAAACCTCGCCGGCGCGCCGTTTTTCCTTTTTTCCTTCGCACGCTGACAGCCGGGCCCCACCGGTCAGTGACCGTGGTGGCCAGCGCAGCCCGCACCCGTGCCCAGTCGGCGCCAGCGTGGCGTTTGGGCCCGCCTGGCAGTGACCCGGGGTAGCATCGCGCTGAGTAGAATTTTGTTTCAGGCCTTTTTCTGTAAATTAAAGGAAAAGACAGGAAATTGTTTAAACTTGCAAAATTCATAACTCCTTGAATACTTGTCCAAAATTTACAAATAATATATCAAAATGTCCAGAAAAACAAAACCTGTCTAATGGTGTAACTCACACATCCAAATAAATTAGTTTATTTAATGTTTATTTAAGTGGAAGAAAATGGCAGAAAAGAAAGGATTCTTGGAAAATCCATATCTTTTTATTGCTAGATCACAAAAATGCAAACTTGGTCTCTAAATGACCAGGGGAAGAAACTTTACATTTTTCATGTCAATTGCAAGTTGAAATGATTATTGGAAATAATTGTTTCTTGCCTTTTTGTAAAATGGCAGAAAGGAATTGGTTTTTGTAAAATTCATAACATTATAAAAATTGATCCAAAAATTAAGTGTGATATACCAAAATGTTCAGCAACAAACGTACTTCAAGTTTCACTTAATTTTCAATCATGGATAAATAGTTTTGGTGTTGTTTAAAATGAATTACTAAAATGGCAGCACTAAATCTAATATTGAAAATGCAATAACTTTTTATTGGATAATCAGAAAAATGTGTTTAATATGTCAAAATGCTCATAAAATTATGAACTAACCAGTAACCTCAAATTCATGCATGTTTGCATCATATTTCAGTAATGTACATTTGCAAAAATGTCTAATTCCATTAAGTTTAAATATGGGGATTATCCCAAATAAGGCAATAAATATATTTGGGACCCCATTTAACTTGTTGGTCATGTTTAATACTCCTATGGTGCATTTAAAATGTCATATCATCATGTGCTTGTGCATTGCACTCGTTTTATATGGTGTGGTATTTGATTGTGTTTTCCGGTGTTCTTATACATCGATAGATCCAGGAGTCGGGGTTTCTCCACAATACCCTGACGACCCGTATTACCAGCCTGCTGAACAAGGCAAGCGTAATCCCCCCTCTGAGCATGTCTCCTCCTATGTTTTCTGCAAATATTTTCTCCACTATATTATTGCATGCGGTTCGAAATGTCACTTTGGTTGGATTAGAGTATCCTATAGTTGCATTATGTTTCCGATGCCAATACCTGTTCCCTCCTAATATCCATAGGATTAATTTGTTGGCCTGAGTTAAGTAACTATGTACTGTATATGCTTAGCCATGCTTAGTTAAATGCTTAGTTGTCCGGTGGATATTTCGTTGTTGGAATTGTTGACGGAATTTCCGGATGATGGTGGAGAAATGTGGACACTAATAATAAACATGCTTAAAGGCGGGGATGAGAGGCCACATGGATGTGGTGGGTTGTCTCGTTCTCGTCGCCTAATTGCGAGTTCTCCCCTTCGAAGCCAAGACCGAGCGTGCAACCATGCGTGGGGTATATGGAGCCCTCGTCGACCGACTAACTTGTGGCGGACTAGCCGAGGGTCCTCTAGTTTGGCTTTCCATTTGCACGTGCGATGAAGATGGTGGCCCAGACTGAGATGAGGATGGTGGCGTCAGAAAAAATAAGTGACCGTGGGACAGGGTGTTGGAGGCACCTCTTGTCCTACCGCCACTGATGATCCTGGGTTAGTCTTAAGCGAGGTAAAGGTTGTAGCCGCGCCCACTCAGCCGGCTCTCCCTGGAAGAGAGCAGATGTACAGGCATGTACGGGTAATGAGCCGGACGGTACGCGTGGATAAGAAGCTAGAGCCCCTTCGGGACTCCGGCGACTTTCCCTTTGTACACCCCTGCAGGGTAAATCTTTTCGAAAAGCCGTGTCCACGGTTAAGGACGACTTGGTGCCGGATTCAGAGACCATAGAATAACTTGAACGGAATGATTAAAACCTGAGTACTAAAGGTACTACCAAGAATGCAAGGTTGACTTCCTCGAGGGTGATTCGGGGAGGTGCCTTAGTAGACAAGTGTGGTGATGGATGGTGGTTGTTGAAGATGATCAGAAGAAAAGAGTTTACTTCTTACCCCCTTTGAAAATATTCTGATTAGTCGATGCCATGGAGTTATGTCTTTTATAAAGAAAACTAGCTTTATGCAAAACAGCCATACAACCTTGGTAAACCAATCATCGAGCTAGTAGCTCTAATAATCACTAGTAGGAAAAACCAATTCTATGGTTCCTTATTCTGTGGCGCACCATTTAGCCGTGCGCCACAAAATAAGATTCTGTGGCGCACCCTATCTGGTGCGCCACAGAATAAGCCTATTCTGTGGCGCATCTATGCCTGGTGCGCCACAGAATAACCTTATTCTGTGGCGCACGGGTAGCGGTGCGCCACAAAATATGTGCGGGCCTCACACCCAGGCACGGGTCAGCCAGTTTTGGCCCTATTCTGTGGCGCACATGTCAGATGCGCCACAGAATAGGCTTATTCTGTGGCGCACCCACGGCCATGCGCCAGAGAATAGGCTTATTCTGTGGCGCATCAGCACTGGTGCGCCACAGAATAGGGATATTCTGTGGCGCACAAGATTCACATGCGCCACAAAAATTTACAGATATTTTCAGATCTGATCGATCCAGTTTCTCTCTCCTCTCCTTGGTCAAACCACTCTGCCTTATCTCCACAAATACGCTGCCTTTTTTTTTTTTTTGAATTTAATACGCTGCCTTATCTCCTCCCCCACAGCAGCACACACGCAGCCCCAATTTTCTTATCTTCTTCTCTCCGCTCTCACCCATGGCCTCTAGTCCAATCCCGTCGCCACCGGCCAGCAGGCCCGGCGGCCGTGCGCTCGCCACCGCGCCCTGCAGCTCCTCCGCGGCCGTCAAGACGTCG
Source organism: Poa pratensis (assembly GCA_947311845.1). Classification (NCBI taxonomy): domain Eukaryota; kingdom Viridiplantae; phylum Streptophyta; class Magnoliopsida; order Poales; family Poaceae; genus Poa; species Poa pratensis. The sequence goes on along the minus strand of CAMZMU010000063.1, from coordinate 131,426,948 downwards.
AGGGCCAGGCCGCCACGGGCCGCCGGTGGCGGAGGCGAAGAAGGGCTTCGTGCGCCGGATGTTCACCTTCCTCCTCGCCGTCAACGTCTTCGTCGGCGGTCAGCACCTCCCTCCCCTTCCCCCTTCCCTGCTCCCTCAAATTCCGAAACTTCCAGATCATGGCGGCCTCTTTTGCTAGTTTTGTTCGTTCGTTCGTTCATTCATGGGCAAATTAGTGATTCACGATTTCTCGCATCCTTTGCAATTTGGTGCAGCCTACGTGGTCGTGAGGACCTACTACAAGGACAAAGCCGGCTCTACAGGTGGATGCTGGACGAGAGGCGCAAGGTTAAGCTGCGCGACACGGCGGAGAGGAGGAGGCTCGACGACGACATTGCGCTGCTCAAGGAGATCATCCGCGCCGACTCTCTCCCAAGGCTATGAAAGCCAAGCTGGCTCTAGTTTCTTCCTGATTGGATTAGCTAGCTGTGTCATTGTGTGTGTGCGTGTCTGATGTCTAGAGTTCAATCCTGGTTGTTTCAGTGGATGTAAACCTGGTGTTGGTTAATGTTGGTCTTGTGATTTTATTCAAGGCGATGAGTTCTTGGCCTGATTTCCGCGTGCTGCTCGACAAGTCGGTCAACGCGGTGGCCGTCTCTTTTTTTTTTAAACCTGAAAACGATATTCTGTGGCGCACCCACCCGGTGCGCCACAGAATAGCTTATTTTGTGGCGCACCAGGTGGTGCGTCACAGAATAGCTTATTTTGTGGCGACTATTCTGTGGCGCACCACCCATGCGCCACAGAATAGGTTTTTGGTGCGCCACAGAATAGGTTTTCTGTACTAGTGAATCTTGCAGAGTTCGTCGAACTCAACGTTGTTTATTTGATTTCAGAGGAGGACTTCATCGACCTTGAAAGTGGGTTCTTCGTGGAAGTCAACGAGTAGTCTGGGGTTCCCAGGTGGCAGCTTGGGACATCTCGGAACATCTGGCGCTGGGAATGCTTATCTGTAGGCCTCTTAGGCCATAATTTGGATCTTGTTGTTAGAACAACTTAATTTTCTTCCGCTTGATGTACTGTTGGGTCTGTGACCTCTGGTTGTAATAGTTGCTATCTTTCTCTATTATAAGAGTTGAACTATAATGCTTTGAGTCGTAGAGTCTGTAATGTGCCAGTTGTTCCACAAGTCTTGATCTCTCTATTATGCATTGATAGTTGTGCCTGCGTTAAGGCATCAATCGGGGTGTTGCGTTGCCAATGATCCATTCTGAGCAACGCCTGCCAAAGGTTTTGGCCGGGGATTGGTAAACCCGTAACCTCCGGTTGTATCGCTTAACCGGTGACACACAACATCACTGTATAGCAGTCGGGTCGGGGCGCCACAAGTTGGTATCAGAGCAGTACTGCCTGTAGGAAACCCTTCTACTGGTCGATGTTGAGTCTAGTGTTTGTGAAAATATTTTTAACCTAAAAATGAGTTGTGAAAACCATCTTAGGATTCTTTTTACTCCTTATCTGGTTACCCTCTAATCTCGGAGCAATCTTACCTCGATTTGAGTTTAAAGGGTTTTACTCCTCGTCTGTTACTTCAAAAAGATTAGAACCGTGGGTGGGGTTTGACCTTTAGTGTTATGTGTCCAGTTGCTCCCGCTGCGTTGCCATCCGAAATCAACTCAGATGTTTCGACGGAGTCTAATCATTTGATCCTTTCTTCGGGTTTTAACCCAAGGACTTGAACATAAGGTCCCGGATTGTGCCGGATAGGTGGGTTGAATCACGTGGTTTCTTAGCCATTTGAATCTCACGCTACTGGTACATGATGCTGATCTTCGACCCAAGTCCCATCTTGTTGGTTTCTTGTTCGTTGTTGCACAAGTATTATCGTCCCTAGTCGGAGTACTTGAGTACGATAGTGCTAATGTCTCAACCATACCGAGGTGGATACTAACTGCGTCCTTGTCAAATCTACAGAATGGCACAACGTCCTCCGCTCTACCAAATCGAAGCCACCCCAGGGACCCACTCGACACACTTTGATCGGCAGGAATCCCATACATCTAAAGATTTGCCCAAGAAAGCTAGAGGCCAACTCAGGTGTTACACTTGTAAGGAGCGTGGACATCCGTACCGGAAGTGCCCCCTTACTTACCCCGGACAGTGGGGACTACCACAAGGAAAGGCATGTAGTCAGTGCGGAAGGGGTGGACATCAGGCGAGTCAATGCCCCGGCAGTTGCCCGCATTGTTGCAACAAGCATCCACTCGGCAAGTGCCCAACCGCTAGCGCCACCTGCTACCTATGCGAAGGGGATGACCATTTCCCGGCTGATTGTTCTATGGAGTTCATAGTGGGGGCAGTTAAGGATGCCCAGGAGAAGATTGCTCAGCACGCCACCATGCGCCCCACTACTTCGACATTTGGGCCAAGCGGAAGCGGGTATCGTCCTCGGCTACCTGCTCCACCTGGACTCATCTGCTACACCTGTGGACAGGCTGGTCATTACTCTAGGGAGTGCCCCCAGAAGGCACCTATCACGGGAAATCCTGCACGAGCCCCTGCCACTCCAGCTGGCCAGGCTGGACCTATTGTGCGTTGTCGCCTGAACCGCGTCTTTGCTAAAGAAGCTGAAGAAGATTCCGGCGTCCTTATGGGTGAGTTACGAATCAACAACAATCTTAATACAGTTTTGTTTGACTCTGCTGCATCTCTCCCTTTTGGGACATGGTTATCACAATTGAGTAATAACCGGTGCCTCTTCAACATCTTAGGATTTCTCCTGAGCATGTTTCTTACTCCGATCTGTCTTCCGACCTCTGGCTGTCAGTTGACAGTAAAGTTTTATCGTGCGTGGCTATGTTCCGATGCAAGTCCCTCTCTTGATCCGTCAAGTCTTTCCACTTTGTCGTGTTAGGAGAAACAAACTCCAGTACCTTGTCCACTTCTCGGACCAGGTCAAAGTATGGTAATCTACAGAATGAGGGCCTTGTTTACCTTTTGTTCTGCTCCACCTTAGAGTGTCACACTCTTTGATATCAAAGTATCATGCTAAGTATCATGATATTCTTGATGAAGTGATGCTTTTACACCTTGTTACTCTCTGTTTTCCAAGTGACTTGTTACTCAAGAATGATGAGACGTGAGCAATAATGTAACTATCGGATATTCTCCGCAGTTCTTACTGCGCTGAAATCCAAGGACATTCATTGTCCTTCTTATCATGATTGGTGAGCCGATCAATAAGTTGAGTTGGACTGTGTTCCCAAGTTCGTTTTCTCTGGTGCCCTTCCTCGGTCAAAGAGCTAAGTTCGTGCCGAAGCTCCCAAGACCACCTCGTTGTGCCTTGAAAGGCATGATCCTCTCTTGAACTCAAGATCCACCGGTATGTCGTGATATCCTATATGTGGATCGTGATATTCTGGAGGTCTTTCCAGAAGTATCGCTAGGTTGTCACCTGACCGTGATGTTGAGCTTATGAGTAAGCTGGTTCTCTGAACAACTCCTTTCTCCAAGAAAATCGTGCTGGATGTCCTGAATTATTCGGTTGAGCTTAAACAACTTGGAGAGTTGAAAGACAAGAGCTCTATCCCGATATAGTTCCTTCTCAAAGGGATGTCTAGTCTGTCCATGTTGAAGCGAGGTGGTATCTCCTTGTGGTTACGCTATCCTACAAATCCTTGATTTGAATTGGGCTATCGTCAAATCAAACTCAGACCAACCTACCGGAATGTGTTAGTCTGACCAATACTTATGCCCCGTTCATGTGACATATGAGTCTACCGTCTTGGGGTATCTGAATAAGTTTGTTGTTGAGCCCATCAACTATCTTCTTATTTTCTCCATGATTGAGGAGATCCATATTGGATAGTGGGCGTTTGCATTGGAAATTTGTAGAACTAACTTTGTGTCGTCACAAGGTATGTGTTCTGGAAGTAGAAGCGACTTTCTCTGGTTCACATGCAATTGCTGAAAGATGTCGCCGTGGATCGAAGTAAATTGTCTGGTTTCCTCGGAATCATCTCAAGTCATCATGCATATGCAGAAGATTCTTGGAATGGTATGTTGTTACCTCCATTCCTTCAGAATTTCATCTTGGCATCCAAGCCACTGATTGAATTGTTCCTGAAAGAGAAGAAGTCTAAGGACTTCTGTGTCTTCTTTGTGGTTTCCCAACAAGGACTCAGTTGTGTCTCGCGGCAAGATAATTCGAGTAGGTGCCGATTGTTCTCTGACAAGTTGCTAATACGTGAGTTCCGCAATCTCGTTCCTCCTTTGGAGTTTGACCTTCTAGTCTAGCTCTTGGGGTTCTAGCAAATGTAATCCGCTGGTAGCCTCTGCAAGGATTTCCTATTCCTACATGCTGAGTCCAAAGTATCTCTACACCTAACTAGATCTGACTCTCAATCGGAAAACGATAGTTGGTGATCCTCAAGAAGCTTGACCCGATGTCTAGCACCTCCAGAAGTTTTCCCGATACTAACGTTCCCGGGGTTTCTAAAGTTCTTCCGGTCCATCTTCATGATCGTTCTCCTGTGATCCGAAATGCTCCTCCGTGAGGAAAGTTCTACTCAAGCCGACTAGTACAAGTTACCTCTTCATCTGTTGGAATCTTGTTTCAACACTATCCCTCAGAGACTTAAGGCCTTGTGCAAAGTTCATATTCTGAATCCTTGAGAAACAGTTGTCTACCAACTGGAAACTCCTTAACAATCTCCCGTCAAACGCATGTGTCTCCTAACTGTCAAATCAAGGGATGCTCGAAGCCTCATCCTAAGTTCTACTGGGAGGTACTCGGTCGTTGTATCTTCACCAAGATCCCTCCTCCGGTGAGGTTTCCTTCTTCCCTATGGTGTACGTTGATAGTGACCTCGAAGCGAAGCCGATGAAGATCTTCATGATGCCCTTGATCAACCTCTTCAAGAAAGAAGCCGAGAAGATCGTGTACTACGTCGTAACCCTTTCACTCTTTCCTACTCTAAGAATCTCGGGACGAGATTCCTGTAAGGGGGGTAGAATTGTAACAGCCCCAAGTTTGTGAACTGAAATTTTGTGAATAAAATTTCCACTTTTGCATTTCATTCATGCATCATGGTATTATTTGCTTAAGTGCTCAAGTTGAAACAAAGATTTGGAAAACAAATTAAAAACAAATGGAAACAAAGGCAACAATTGTTTCCAAACAATCTAAAATCCAAATGAGTTTGTTTGTGACAAAACCAATTCAAATAAACTTCCATATTTGTCAAGGAAGTTCCTAGGGTTCAAAAACAATATTTTGCACATGCTTAAAAGGTTGCTAAAGTAATAACATTTGGAAATTTAGCAAAATGCCATATTTTAAACCCTATGAACAAATGTGGGGCAAAACATTTTTATTTTTAACCACCAATTTTTGTGGAGCCTCTATATGACAAAGGGAACCTGCACAGAAATTTACAGAATTTTTGGATGTGTTTAAGTGCCCCAATTAATTCCAAAACAGTGCTGCAATTCTAATTTATAACTGAAAAGGACCTCTTGGTAATTAAGAAAATGCAGCCAGGGGCTTCCTTGCAAAAACGTCATCGCCCTCTCTCTGTAGCGACCGACGGCGAGCTGCAGCCGCACCCGCTCGCCGCCGTTGCCGTGCCCACCCCTGCTCGTCGCGGTCCACCACGAGGGGATAAGACCACCCCGAGGCAGCTCTCTCTCTCTCCCTACCCGATATTTTCTCGCTCCCTCTCCTCGTTTTCCTCCCCGCCATGGCCGAGACCGAGCCGAGCTCGCCGTCGCCTTGCCGTCGCTAGAGGAACCTCCGAGCAGATCGAAGACCACGGGGAGCTTCGCCGCGTCGTCCTCTTCCTCTCCGTGGGAGGAATCGAACCGGGGCACCTCCATTCGCGAGTTCTACGTCTTCTCCTTCCTCTCCGACCGCCGCCCGTCAAGGACGCTCACCGCCGTCTCCGTCCACCCCAGCACCAACGGATCACACCCACGCGTCTAGGGTGAGCAGTGCAACATCTTGGACACCTTCGTGCATCCCCGTTCGCCGTAGTTCGTCGGCGCCGCCGTTAGCCGTAGCAAGCCGCCGCCGTAGTTCGCCGTGGGCGCCGTCTCCGACGACCATTTTGGTCGCTGTCTCCGCCAGTGTGTAGCCCACACACGGATGCGTCAAATGCGGGTAGAAAGCCGGTCACGCGCATGCGAAATCGCCAGATCCGTGCACCTCGCCGCCGGTGGTCACCGCGGCCGCGCGCGACGTCGACGTGCACGGTCACCACCCCAAATACGCGTGCTTTCGTATACTAGCACAAACACCGCACCAGCCCAGTGGCTAGCAGCCACGCGCCCACGCTCGCGAGGTCGCTGGTTCGAAACCTCGCCGGCGCGCCGTTTTTCCTTTTTTCCTTCGCACGCTGACAGCCGGGCCCCACCGGTCAGTGACCGTGGTGGCCAGCGCAGCCCGCACCCGTGCCCAGTCGGCGCCAGCGTGGCGTTTGGGCCCGCCTGGCAGTGACCCGGGGTAGCATCGCGCTGAGTAGAATTTTGTTTCAGGCCTTTTTCTGTAAATTAAAGGAAAAGACAGGAAATTGTTTAAACTTGCAAAATTCATAACTCCTTGAATACTTGTCCAAAATTTACAAATAATATATCAAAATGTCCAGAAAAACAAAACCTGTCTAATGGTGTAACTCACACATCCAAATAAATTAGTTTATTTAATGTTTATTTAAGTGGAAGAAAATGGCAGAAAAGAAAGGATTCTTGGAAAATCCATATCTTTTTATTGCTAGATCACAAAAATGCAAACTTGGTCTCTAAATGACCAGGGGAAGAAACTTTACATTTTTCATGTCAATTGCAAGTTGAAATGATTATTGGAAATAATTGTTTCTTGCCTTTTTGTAAAATGGCAGAAAGGAATTGGTTTTTGTAAAATTCATAACATTATAAAAATTGATCCAAAAATTAAGTGTGATATACCAAAATGTTCAGCAACAAACGTACTTCAAGTTTCACTTAATTTTCAATCATGGATAAATAGTTTTGGTGTTGTTTAAAATGAATTACTAAAATGGCAGCACTAAATCTAATATTGAAAATGCAATAACTTTTTATTGGATAATCAGAAAAATGTGTTTAATATGTCAAAATGCTCATAAAATTATGAACTAACCAGTAACCTCAAATTCATGCATGTTTGCATCATATTTCAGTACTGTACATTTGCAAAAATGTCTAATTCCATTAAGTTTAAATATGGGGATTATCCCAAATAAGGCAATAAATATATTTGGGACCCCATTTAACTTGTTGGTCATGTTTAACACTCCTATGGTGCATTTAAAATGTCATATCATCATGTGCTTGTGCATTGCACTCGTTTTATATGGTGTGGTATTTGATTGTGTTTTCCGGTGTTCTTATACATCGATAGATCCAGGAGTCGGGGTTTCTCCACAATACCCTGACGACCCGTATTACCAGCCTGCTGAACAAGGCAAGCGTAATCCCCCCTCTGAGCATGTCTCCTCCTATGTTTTCCGCAAATATTTTCTCCACTATATTATTGCATGCGGTTCCAAATGTCACCTTGGTTGTATTAGAGTATCCTATAGTTGCATTATGTTTCCGATGCCAATACATGTTCCCTCCTAATATCCATAGGATTACTTTGTTGGCCTGAGTTAAGTAACTATGTACTGTATATGCTTAGCCATGCTTAGTTAAATGCTTAGTTGTCCGGTGGATATTTCGTTGTTGGAATTGTTGACGGAATTTCCGGATGATGGTGGAGAAATGTGGACACTAATAATAAACATGCTTAAAGGCGGGATGAGAGGCCACATGGATGTGGTGGGTTGTCTCGTTCTCGTTGCCTAATTGCGAGTTCTCCCCTTCGAAGCCAAGACCGAGCGTGCAACCATGCGTGGGGTATATGGAGCCCTCGTCGACCGACTAACTTGTGGCGGACTAGCCGAGGGTCCTCTAGTTTGGCTTTCCATTTGCGCGTGCGATGAAGATGGTGGCCCAGACTGAGATGAGGATGGTGGCGTCAGGAAAAATAAGTGACCGTGGGATAGGGTGTTGGAGGCACCTCTTGTCCTACCGCCACTGATGATCCTGGGTTAGTCTTAAGCGAGGTAAAGGTTGTAGCCGCGCCCACTCAGCCGGCTCTCCCTGGAAGAGAGCAGATGTACAGGCATGTACGGGTAATGAGCCGGACGGTACGCGTGGATAAGAAGCTAGAGCCCCTTCGGGACTCCGGCGACTTTCCCTTTGTACACCCCTGCAGGGTAAATCTTTTCGAAAAGCCGTGTCCACGGTTAAGGACGACTTGGTGCCGGATTCAGAGACCATAGAATAACTTGAACGGAATGATTAAAACCTGAGTACTAAAGGTACTACCAAGAATGCAAGGTTGACTTCCTCGAGGGTGATTCGGGGAGGTGCCTTAGTAGACAAGTGTGGTGATGGATGGTGGTTGTTGAAGATGATCAGAAGAAAAGAGTTTACTTCTTACCCCCTTTGAAAATATTCTGATTAGTCGATGCCATGGAGTTATGTCTTTTATAAAGAAAACTAGTTTTATGCAAAACAGCCATACAACCTTGGTAAACCAATCATCGAGCTAGTAGCTCTAATAATCTTGCAGAGTTCGTCGAACTCAACGTTGTTTATTTGATTTCAGAGGAGGACTTCATCGACCTTGAAGGTGGGTTCTTCGTGGAAGTCGACGAGTAGTCTGGGGTTCCCAGGTGGCAGCTTGGGACATTTCGGAACATCTGGCGCTGGGAATGCTTATCTGTAGGCCTCTTAGGCCATAATTTGGATCTTGTTGTTAGAACAACTTAATTTGCTTCCGCTTGATGTACTGTTGGGTCTGTGACCTCTGGTTGTAATAGTTGCTATCTTTCTCTATTATAAGAGTTGAACTATAATGCTTTGAGTCGTAGAGTCTGTAATGTGCCAGTTGTTCCACAAGTCTTGATCTCTCTATTATGCATTGATAGTTGTGCCTGCGTTAAGGCATCAATCGGGGTGTTGCGTTGCCAATGATCCATTCTGAGCAACGCCTACCAAAGGTTTTGGCCGGGGATTGGTAAACCCGTAACCTCCGGTTGTATCGCTTAACCGGTGACACACAGCATCACTGTATAGCAGTCGGGTCGGGGCGCCACAATAAGGCACCAGGACCAGATGGTTTTCCGGCTGAGTTTTACCAGCATTTTTGGGAAACCATCAAGTCTGATTTGCTTGAGTTATTTGGCTGCTTACATGCCGGACAACTTGAGCTATTTCGCCTTAATTTTGGGGAGATTGTTTTGTTGCCTAAGATTCAGAATGCCGAAAGGATACAACAGTATCGGCCAATATGCCTTCTGAATGTTAGCTTCAAAATCTTTACAAAAGTAGCGACCATCAGGTTAAATTCAGTGGCAGATCATGTGGTAAAACCTACCCAAACAGCTTTTATGCAAGGGAGGAATATCCTAGACGGTGTTGTGGTTTTACACGAGACCGTACATGAGATGCACATGAAAAACTTGATGGGGTGATATTTAAAATCGACTTTGAAAAAGCGTATGATAAAGTCAAATGGCCGTTCTTGCTACAGACTCTGAGAATGAAAGGGTTCTCAGAGGAGTGGTGTGCTTGGATCCTTAATTTTGTTTCTGGAGGTAGCGTGGCGATAAAAGTCAATGATGACGTTGGTCGCTACTTCCAAACAAAAAAAGGATTAAGGCAAGGTGATCCTCTATCGCCTATACTATTTAATATAGTGGCAGATATGTTGACGATCATGATTGAACGAGCTAAGACGGATGGCCAAATTGAAGGAGTAGTTCCACATCTTGTTGATGGGGGTTTATCTATTCTTCAATATGCAGACGATACAATCCTCTTTATGGAACATGACCTAGATAAAGCCGCGAATCTGAAATTGATACTATCAGCATTCGAGCAATTATCGGGATTGAAAATTAATTTCCATAAGAGTGAATTGTTTTGCTTCGGTGAGGCTCAAGAAGCAGCTGCTCAATATGCCGATATTTTTGGCTGCGAGCAGGGTCAATTTCCAATTATGTACCTTGGAATACCAATACATTTTCGGAAACTGACTAATGCGGAATGGAGACACGTCGAAGAACGTCTACAAGCTAGGCTGTCTAGTTGGAAAGGAAAATTGCTATCTCTTGGTGGAAGATTGGTTCTCATTAATTCGGTACTAACAAACATGGTACTGTATATGATTTCCTTCTTCCAAATACCTAGAGGCATCTTGCATAAATTGGATTATTACCGATCAAGATTCTTTTGGCAAGGAGATGGTGAGAAGAAGAAGTACAGACTGGCTAAATGGAATGTTGTTTGTCGCCCTAAAGATCAGGGAGGGCTTGGTATTCATGACCTTGATGTCAAGAACTCAGCCCTCCTAGGTAAATGGCTTTTTAAGCTGCTCACTGAAGATGGGATATGGCAACCACTCCTTAAGAGAAAATACATTGGCACAAAGGCGGTATCACAGGTATATTGGAAACCTGGTGATTCCCACTTTTGGGCTGGACTGATGGCGACAAAGAAACATTTCTTTCGCTTCGGGGTATTTAATATTAAGGATGGCTCGGAGATTAGATTCTGGGAGGACAAATGGTTAGACAACACCACCCTCCGGGATCGATATCCAGCCCTATACAATATTGTTCGTCATAAGGGAGATACCATTGCCACTGTAATGCAATGCTCTCCTCCGAATGTGACGTTCAGGCGAGACTTGTTTGGACCGAGACTAGCGTCTTGGAACTCCCTGGTGGCACGGTTGAGTTCAGTTCAACTCACACAGGGGCCCGATGAGTTTCGTTGGAATCTATGTGCGAATGGTAAATTCTCTGTGGATTCCATGTATAGGGCGTTAGTACATTCCGATGTGCCAGTTGATGATAATAAAAAAATATGGCAAATGAAGATACCACTTAAGATTAAAGTTTTTACGTGGTATCTTCGTAGAGGTGTCATTCTAACAAAGGATAACCTTGTTAAACGAAATTGGCATGGAAGTACGAAGTGTATGTTTTGTCCACATGATGAGACAATAAAACACTTGTTTTTCGAGTGTAGTTTCGCTCGTTCTATATGGTCAGCCATCCAAATAGCGTCTAACTTATATCCACCCAAGTCTGTTGCCAATGTTTTTGGCAACTGGCTACATGGGATAGATAAAAAGCTTAGAACGGTTATTAGGGTGGGAGCGATTGATGTTATATGGTCGCTTTGGCTTAGTAGAAATGACAAGGTTTTCAATGATAAAGATGTTTCTCATATGCAGGTACTCTACCGTTGCACAAATATTCTCCGTATGTGGTCCACCTTACAACATGTGGGACATCGAGACCTCTTTACGGAGGCGTGTGCACGTCTGGAAGAGGTGGCGAGGGACATTTTTTCACAACATGGGTGGCCGCTTGATCGCCGGATTGGACCTCCATAGGCCGTCGAGATTGTTCATGACATAGGCGTTTTACATTATTCTTGCTGATTGTAATTCGTCTATTGTTGCACAACTTTTTTTACTTTCTTCGTTGGATTGCGGCTGTGTGCATTTTTAATGCAGACGCCGGATGTAATACTTAAACTTTTGAGTAATAAAACCCTTTATCTAAAAAGAAGCTAGTACAGGAATCACTTCCATTATGTAAAAACCCATCCCATTACTTCCTATCTACCGTGTGTGCTTCAATTTTACCACGACTCTCACAGCTACATGATGCCAATGTCATTTCTCCGAAAAGTTTTAATAAAGTAGTTTGGTAACAAGAAGTATCAATTCAGATCAACGACACTGACGAGTTAAGAGGGCATTTGCATTCACTGGTTCGTAGGTTTTTCGCCGCACTTTTTACTTTTCACCGGATAGAATGCATGAATAGAAAAGGAACACAATCATGTGGGTCGCGATCTAGAGATGGTAGAACTTTGCCGTGAATAACCCCTGCCATGAGACCGGATGCCATATAATTATGTGTTGTGTGTATCCCAAAATTCTAAAAATAAAAGTCATTCCATGGAATATTAATTCATTTAAATTTAATTTAGGAGTGTCTGTCATTTTTATATTTGTAACAACCCTGAATTTTACAGAAAAATCGTTTTGCTAATTAGATTTCCCCCTTCGTTTCTCTTGCTCTATCTCTCTTGCAGCCCATTGGTCTCTCTAGGCCTAATTCCTTTCCATCTCTTTCCGCTGGCCCAAGAACTCAAGACTGACCTGAAGGCTGAAGCACCTACACAATACCGAAATCAGGGTATTTCCAAAAACAAAATCTAAATCTAAACAATTCTTAAATCTGAATACATTTCAGTTATAATTTCTGGTAAATCTGAGTAATTTTCAAAATTAACATATTTCAAAATCATTTAAAAAGAAAAAATAAATGAAAGAAAGAATAATACACACTTATAAATTAAAAAAGAAACATAAAGAAAATTCGAAACTGAAGCCAGCAGGCGGCGTATAGGATTTGTGACCCTGAAGCACGTACACAATACCGTACGCGGGATACACAATCAGTAGTTTGATCTGTCCATCGTTGCGTGGGCCGCCCAAATTCACCGTGTAGTTTTATTTACGAGCAAAAAAAAGCTTCGCTACGAAAAAATTTACTGCGTACTTGGTTTTCTTAATTGTAGTTACAGTAAATGACGAACCGATCATTCAAAGACATACAAATGCGTAAAATAACATCGTGGTTGCTCTAGCTACCTGGAACACGACAGGCTCTGCCCGGTAAGCCTGGACATGGCTATCCACCCGGTTTGGATTAATGTGTCGTCGCATATGGATGCCTAAACCACCAACTGCCAATATACAGTTTGTTTTGTACTTGTTTGCGCACTAGGAGAGAAATCAAGCTTACGGATGAAAACAAGCAGAGAATCTGCGCCATTGCACTGTGAAGAGGTTGTAAAGAGCCGCGGCACCACTACACTAGGACGGTGAACTCTACCGGCTGGTCCTTCCTCTCCTGGTTGTACAAATTTTGCTTCAGAAGACGTGCACCCATTTGATCAGCGATTAACCCACAGAACCTTTGAAATTAAACCATGTCAAACGGCCATCCACTATGAAATAGACAGAGCAGACAGGAAGTGAAGATTAGCGCGCCTTTATTTCCTAATGTCTCCCAAGCGTACTATCTAGCTCCAGAACATATGTGGAGAAAAAAACTAAGACATGTCATTCCAAGCATGGGATATCAGATATGATCTTGCTACTTTCATCAAGTTCGGTTAATAACAAGAAATGCATCACTCGAAAAGGAGAGGCTTGATAACCTTCCTAGGTTATGCCATACCAGCACGTACTCTGCAATATATAGAGCTGCATCGTGATGCGTCATCTGGTATGTAGAGAGGGCGATACTAGGGTGGTTTCTTTCTTAGCTATCTTATGTCCTTAAACTTTAAGATGGCTCTTATTGATGGATGTTGGCATAAATATTCCTACCAAAAGATCATTTTAGTACATGGAATTATCAATTCATATCAACAGGTGGGTCTCGGAATCAAAGATACCTTTGCGTTCAGCAGATCTCTCAGGCTGCGGTGGGAGTGGCTCAGTTGGACTGATCCTGACAGACCATGGCACGGTCTACCCGTCCCATGCGACCATACAGACAAGGCCCTGTTTGCAAGCTGCACCACCATAACATTGGGTAACGGCCAGCGTGCAGCATTTTGGAGTGATCATTGGCTGGATGGACAATCTCCTCGGCAATTAGCTCCGGACCTGTTTAAGCTTGCTAGACTAAAAACACTTTCAGTCAAAAATGCCCTGACCAATGGAAGATGGATGCTTGGATTTCAGCGGATGAACTCAGAGCAGCAAATTGATCAATTCATCAACCTTTGGACCCTAGTGCAGCAGGTTCATCTTACCGAGGAGGCAGACAAAATTGTCTGGAATGTTTCGGCCACCGGAGTTTACTCGGCGTGTTCAGCTTATGGGGCTCAGTTCATGGGACGAATTAAGCAACCGGAGCTAGAAGCTGTCTGGTCCATGAAAGTGGAGGGCAAAGTGAAGTTTTTTTACATGGTTAATGCTTTAGAACCGCAATTGGACTGCCGACAGATTACAAGCGCGAGGTTGGCCCCATGATGATGCTTGCTGCCTCTGTGATCAAGAGCTAGAGACAGCGCAACACCTTGCTCTTGATTGCCCATACACCAAGGAGGTTTGGAACCAATTTGACAGGAATCATCCAGTCGTGGCTCACGCTACTTTCTCCTCCTCTTCAATTGGAGAATGGTGGAGCAAAATTCCAGTTCGATCCAAGGAGCCAGCGGCAAAAAAAAAAAAAAAAGCAACGCTCTCAATTTATGTCGTCTGGAATATCTGGAAAGAAAGGGGATGCAGAATTTTTCAGCAGCAGAAACTAAGCCCCCAGGCTGTGGCTGCGTTGGTGCGTGATGATGTCGGCCTGTTCGATTTGGCTCACACGGCCAGATAGCCATAGTGTGTGCGTGTGTGCTGTGTTGTTTTCCTGAAACACAGCGTGAGTTTAAGGGTGTGTTTGGTTCAGATTTTTCAAGCAGATTCTCTACCCAGAGGCTAGAATCTCAACCAAAGGCTTTTTTCTACCTTCACAGATTTCACAACGCAGCAGATTTTCGCAGTGTAAAACAGAATCGGTCTTAGGGTCTGTTTGTTTGAGCTGCAGCTGTTGAGAAGCAGCTGTAGCTGTTGAGTTGTGAGAAAGCAGCTGTTAGAAACAGAGATTTGATGTTTGGTAAGAATGCTGTTGGTTTTCTAGGTGAAATGCCTGGAATGCCCCTGAGTACTGAAGATTTTATATAAGGGTTGATTTGAAGCTTTCGGGCAGTAAGTGTAGATACACCCACTAATCATTATGGATTTCTGGCAAATTAGTTGTTTTTTACTCATTATATTCATAATTACGATGTTTAAGAGTTGAATTATCTCGGTTTATCTATTTTCATCAAATAATTGCAAAAACGTATTTATCAAAATAACGTCGACTAAATATTGATAAGCCAATATTCCGAACGTATTTATCTACACATATTTATTGATTCAATCTCGCTTTCTCTTATGTTTTGTGACGAAACTGAATAAATAACAGGAGACTCGAAGCAAAGCTCGCATGTACATACGTGATACGTCCATCAATGGAACCAGTGCATATCTACTATCAATTACACATGCCTATATCCAAAAGTATTCATCAGCCACACATGCGTACAGCCGTACAGGTAGGTTCCGACGTAGAGAAAACCTGCAAAAAAAACATGCTAGCACTAGTAGGAAAACCCAATTCTATGGAAGCTTATTCTGTGGCGCACCTCATAGCCGTGCGCCACAGAATCTTATTCTGTGGCGCACCAGCCATGGTGCGCCACAGAATAGCCTTATTCTGTGGCGCACGGCTATGAGGTGCGCCACAGAATAAGCGCGGGCCCCACACCAACGCACGGGTCTGCCACTTTTGACCTTATTCTGTGGCGCACTGGGTCAGGTGCGCCACAGAATATGTTTATTCTGTGGCGCATCCATGCAGGTGCGCCACAGAATAAGGTGCTCTGGCCCCACAAATAATTGGGGGAACTATTCTGTGGCGCACCCCTAACTGGTGCGCCACAGAATAAGGCTATTCTGTGGCGCACTGGGTCAGGTGCGCCACAGAATAACTGTACCAGATATTTTATAAGGCCATCTCCACCCACTTTCCCCTACCCATTGCTCATTTCCTCTTCTTCCTCCTCTCCTCCCAACTCGTGGTGCTCCTCCTTCCCATCCATTTTTGACCATATATTTCTCCTTTTTTTTTAGTTAAACTTATTTTGGTTGATAGACTCCTCCATACATAGTCTCCTCTCTCCCATCTTCTATTTTGGATCAAATCTACAAGGTGAGAAAGGTTATTGTGCTTTGACCATCTTGTTGGAAATGTTTGGAGGTACCTTGAGAGACCCTTGAGATTGCCGGAACGTCGATTAACTTCCGTTCCGGCAACTTCGGGTACTCCATATGTCCCTTTTTTAGCAAAGGTCATGCCGGATTTTTTCGTGAAATTTGGCATGACTTTGCTAAAAATAGGACATGTGGGGTATTAATTGTGCTTGTGCTTCCGACCATCGTGTCGTTGAGATGCCGGACTGAGATGTGTTGTGTGTGTTTGTGTGTGCATGCATGTTGCGGCTCTAATTAAGTTATGTACTCTCGTTTCTTCTCTATGTATAGCGCGTAGTCAACCATGGTCATAATGATGAGCTCCAGTCAAATCAGAACATACAAGGACCAAGCGAAGGCGGACATGATTCGGTCCAACGGGAGGCAGATAAGATGTCCGTGTCGAAAATGCAAACATGAGAGGTGGATACACCCTGATTCTGGATTATTGGAGGAGCACCTGCTCAGGCACGGTTTCATGCCGGAACAAGCCAAACAAGATCATCGTCATGACGAAGGAGATGCCCGCGGCGGACAAGATGATGATGACGAAGGAGATGCCGGTGACGGACAAGATCATCATGATGACGAAGGAGATGCCGGCGGACATGATCATCATGACGAAGGAGACGAGCAGACCCCGCTAAGTTTGGGCTTGCAGGATGCTCATTTTCAAGAACTGCTTCTCAGTCAGACGAGCAACGACAGAGAGAAAGCCAAGCTAGCGCAAATGGGGATAGACGGGATCACTCCGTTGTATCCTGGGTGCCGGCCTCAGGATACGCGCTTGCAAGTAACGCTTAATGCTATGGAGATGAAGTCGGGAAACAGTTGGACCGACAAGAGCTTCAACCAGAACCTGAAATTCTGGCACGATATTCTCCCCGAGGGTAACACATTACCAACTACTATCGAGGAGGCCAAGAAAGTCCTGTGCCCTCTTGACCTACCGCACGAGAGATACCACGCCTGCATCAATGATTGCGTAATTTATCGGGGCGATTACGAGGACTTGACCAAATGTCCGGTGTGCGGTCACGGACGGTACAAGAGTGGAAAGAAGAAAAATCCTCGAAAAGTGGTATGGTACTTTCCTATCACTCCCCGTCTTCAGCGGTGGTTCGTGGATCCTAAGGAAGCAAAGCTCATGCAATGGCACGCGGAAAGGGAGAAGCCCGCAGAAGATCCGGAGAAGGGCACCATCCTGACACACCCTGCAGACGCTAGCAATTGGCAAGCATTGGACATCGCCTTCGAAGATTTTGGGCGCGACGCAAGGAACGTCAGGCTGGGTATGTGCACAGATGGAATGAATCCGTTCTTCAATGGCACACATAGCACCTGGCCCGTGTTTGTATGGCCTTACAACCTTCCCCCGTGGCTGTGCACGAAGTCAAAGTACATACACATGAGTATGCTTATTCAGGGTCCGAAACAACCAGGTGTCGACATACATCTGTATTTCGAGCTGTTGAAAGAGGAGTTAGAAACGTTATGGAAGACGCCTGTCCGTACGTGGGACGCCTACACTAAAGAATATTTCAATATGAGCGCCGCGTTGCTCACGACGGTGCAGGACTATCCTGGAATGTCGTCTGTATCGGCCCAGGTGGGCCACGGATTCTGTGGATGTATCAGGTGCATGGATGAGACCCCGCATATCCAGCTACCAAGAATACAAGGGTCTTCGAAAACCGTGTACCCAGGGGCTCGAAGGTGGCTTCGCATGGACCACCAGTGGAGAAAACGCGGGGATTTGTTCGATGGTCAAGAAGAAAGAGAAACAAAACCGATCCCGAGGACCGGCATAGAAATTGATGAGCTTTTGACAAATTGGGAGGAGTGCCCTGCGCCGGGAAAGAAGCGACCGAGGGTAAAACCGCTGCTGGGTGTATGGAAAGCGAGGTGTGCTTTCCATGACTTGGAGTACTGGAAGGTCCTCCACACGCCCCATAGCCTCGATGTAATGCACATTACGAAGAATGTTACCGAGGCTGTTCTTGGCACTCTTTCAAACATGCCGGAAAAGACCAAGGATGGGAAGAAAGCACGATACGATCTGAAATGGCTTGGCATCAAGAAAGATATTCACGGCCCCGATAGTGATGATGATGATGATGATAATGATGACCAGACGGAAGGGACTCAAGGTCGCCGCAAAAGGAGGAAGAAGAGCGCGGTTGTGCTTCCACCTACCTGCTTCACTATGAGTCCGGAGGAGCTCAAGCAGTTCTACAAGTGCCTCTTAGGAGTCAAATTTCCTACGGTTACGCGGGGAAGACAAGCAGATATCTGGACGAAACAAAGAAGAGGTTCAGCGGGATGAAGTCTCACGATTGTCATGTGCTTATGACGCAGATAATTCCCGTTGCGATCCGAGGGATAATGGACGAGCACGTCCGTGATACGCTGTCTGCACTTTGCAACTTTTTTGACGTCATCAACCGTAAGTCGATCGGCGTGAGGCAGCTCCAGAAGATACAGGATGAGATCGTGGGGATACTATGCGAGCTCGAGATTTACTTCCCGCCCGCGTTCTTTGACATCTGCGTGCATCTCCTTCTCCACGTCGTTGATGACATACTGAAGCTCGGTCCGACGTTCCTGCACTACATGATGCCGTTCGAAAGGCAAACGGTGTCATCAAAGGATTCGTTCGCAACAGGGCCCGTCCAGACGCAAGCATGGCCAAGGGCTTTCTGACCAAAGAGTGCATCACCTTCTGCCAGAGTTATCTAAGCACCGAGAACGAGGATGTTGGTCTGGCCACCAGGCCGCACGTCGGCAGGCTCGCTGGTTTTGGTCACCGTGAGGGCTACCGCTCACTCCCTGTCTTGATTGATGGTCGACACGTCGACTTCGATAGGGCTCACCGGGTCGCGCTACAACACTTAGAATTGATCGAACCTTGGGTGGAAGAGCACAGAAGCATAATCGAGAAGAACTACATCGACCTGGGCCGGCCGAGGAAGAACGGAGACGTAACCATAGAGCACAACTCCAGCTTCACGCGTTGGTTCAGGGAAAAGCAACTGTCCGAATCACGGGTCAGAAAGCCAAGTACGGAAGATGAAAAACTCATATTCTCCATATCACAGGGCCCCGCGCAGAACGTGAAGACCTATCAGACGTACGACATCAATGGTTACAGATTCTGCACCGAGGAAAAGGACAGGAGTAGCGAATATCAAAACTCAGGAGTAACTATGCTATCCTACGCCGATGACGAGGCTACCGTCAAACAAAGATACTTCGGAAGGATAGAGGAGATATGGGAGCTCAACTACTGTGGAGAGTCGGTGCCAATGTTCCGTGTGAGATGGGCCAAGACGTCGTCAAAGAAGGCCGGTATTTCACCACCATGGTTATACCCGAAGCCAACTCG
This sequence comes from Poa pratensis, assembly GCA_947311845.1. Taxonomy (NCBI): domain Eukaryota; kingdom Viridiplantae; phylum Streptophyta; class Magnoliopsida; order Poales; family Poaceae; genus Poa; species Poa pratensis. Next base: position 131,407,635 of record CAMZMU010000063.1, on the reverse strand, counting down.
AAGAAAGCCTCCGCGAAAAATGAGCCATGGGTACTCGCTAGCCAAGTTGAGCAATGCTTTTCATTACCGACCCGTCAAAGCCTAACCGTGTTGTCGTGAGGAGGGGCAAGAGGAGCATCATCGGAATGGAAGGAGCGCCACCGAGCAAGAATTGGACAAGGAGCCAAAGATCGAGGAGGAATTCGACAAGTTCTTCGACATGCCTACTACTAATTCTAAAGAAAAAAGGAAGACCTCCCTACCTACCAAAGGTTGTCCGTTCACGCGAAGAAGTCTCAAGGTGACCGGCCTAAGCTATTCAACCGCCAAGAAGGGAAAGAAGAAATGCTAGTTTGGAACCGGCCGGGACGAAGATCGAAAACTTTTTTGTGTATTATATATAATTTGTTTTGTATGAGAGACAAGCATATTTGTATATATGTAATTTGATATATATGGCACAGTTTCAATATTTGTATTAACTGTTTTTTATTAACATGTGTGTAAAAACAGAAAATTTAAATAAAAAAACCAACTATTAACTTTTTTTTATTAACATGTGTGTAAAAACAGAAAATTTAAATAAAAAAACTAACTATTCTGTGGCGCACCCTTATCGGGTGCGCCACAGAATAAGCTAATTCTGTGGCGCACCTCTAGGTGGATGCGCCACAGAATAAGGTCCTTAACACGATAACCCTTCGCTTCTGCGCTAGCACGCCGCCAGCCAACTATTCGTCTCTCCCTCGCCGCCGCCTCCCCGCAGGAGCTCACCACGCCCACCTCCTGCTCCTGCACGCCCACCCCCACCTCCTGCTCCTGCACGCCCCTCCGCCGTCGGGGTCGACCCCAGCCCCTCCGCCGTCGCCGCCTGAGGAGGAGGAGGAGATCAAGCCCCCACCCCCACCTCCTGCTCCTGCACGCCCACCCCCACCTCCTGCTCCTGCACGCCCCTCCGCCGTCGGGGTCGACCCCAGCCCCTCCGCCGTCGCCGCCTGAGGAGGAGGAGGAGATCAAGCCCCCACCCCCACCTCCTGCTCCTGCACGCCAAGGAGGGCGCCGACGACCGGGAGCGCATCTCAAGGCCGGCCACGAGCAGGAGGTCGCCGGGCATCTCGCTCACAAGGCCCACCGCCGAGACCACGACGACGCCTCTGTCCTCTACCTCGTCGACGTCCTCACCGAACCCAAAGGTCCAAATTTTTTTCTTTGGCCGCGCTCGAATGAGAGTTTCGCCTCTTAAATGATAGGAACAGGAGTTTATTTAGTTGACTCAAATAGTTTTACTGGAATTGGTTTTCTTTGGAGTCGGTTTTCCTCAAAACCCGACTGGGATGGGCAACTGTTGGAGTCAGTTCATGTTTTTTCTACTAAAACGACTTAGGTACCATCTCTAGTTTGGACTGAATGAACTAATTTGATCATATACTGCAAAGTGAAGTCCAAAATTCTCCGTATTACAAACTTTTCAAGTTAGCTCGAATTTGTGAAATCTATGCAGGTACCCCGAGAGGCCCTTGAGATTGCCGGAACGTCGATTAACTTCCGTTCCGGCAATTTCGGGTACTCCATATGTCCCTTTTTTAGCAAAGGTCATGCCGGATTTTTTCGTGAAATTTGGCATGACTTTGCTAAAAATAGGACATATGGGGTATTGTGCTTGTGATCCGACCATCGTGTCGTTGAGATGCCGGCCGGAGGTGCCGGCCGTAGATGTGTTTTTTTTTTGTTGGAAATGCTTGCAGGTACCCCGAGAGGCCCTTGAGATTGCCGGAACGTCGATTAACTTCCGTTCCGGCAATTTCGGGTACTCCATATGTCCCTTTTTTAGCAAAGGTCATGCCGGATTTTTTCGTGAAATTTGGCATGACTTTGCTAAAAATAGGACATATGGGGTATTGCGACTAGTGCATGGGCCGGGGTATCTTAGTACTTATTAGTTAGGTGATTTTTTTATCTTAAATTTGTTATACTAACTTTTTGCCTCTTTTTAATGCAGTGCAAACATGGCCGACAATGACGAGGCTGGGGTTTCTGGAACAAGGGGCGAGGAACCGATGGAGCAAAATATTATGATTCCGAGTTTCATCTCAGAGGCGGTGACAAAGACGTTCATGTCGCTCTTTACAACTATATGTGAGTCTGTCAGGGTTTGGACTGAGGGAGGGAAAAAAGGGCCTGCCCCAGTGATCAGCTTCGGCTCCAGACAGTACCCAATACTGCCTCCAGAAGATACAGCAGATACAGCAGAGAAGAAGAAGAAGCACAGGAAGAGGAGTAAGCCAGCTCCGAAGACGAAATGTAGCACCCCGGGGTATGTCCGGAGTGATCCCATGATACCACCCCGTGCGGGTGACTTGTCGTCCCGGTTGCATGAAGCTGGTCAACCGATACTGCCTTCGGAGCTGCTCCACCTCGCAGATGGATGCATGGCCCCTTTGCAACTTGCTATCTTGAAGCTAGAGGACAACCTTCTTAAAGACGAGAATCCAAACTACCCGGTGTTCACTGTCAAGGTGTCAGACTATGTTGACTTCGTTGATGAATCTCCAGCGGATCTGTTCTTCATATCGTGCGAGGACGTCTTCAACTTGTTTCACTTTAAACGGCTGGACTATAACTTGGTCCGCCTATACGCGCTCAGCCAAGCGATGATGATCAGGAGAGAACAAACCCCGTACGTCAAGGTAGTGGATCCCTACTACATGCGGGACAGCCAGCTGGAGGAAGGATCACCGACACGGGCCAGGGCCACGGAGTACCTCCAGAGAATCATGCTGAACATGAGCACAAAGACCAGCCTTCTTCTGCCTTTCTTTTTCAAGTAAATCCGCATCTAGTCGCCGCTGTCGTATCTTATGCTTTCTTATAGATTTCTTCTGTTGTGTTGATCCTTTCCAATATTCCATTTCAATTGTGTTGAGCAGTGACAAGTACTCAGTACTCATCGCCGTGCACCCGACGTGGTCAGTTGCCACATATTTAGACTCAGGGACGACGCCGAAAGACTACACTAGAATTAAGGGTGTTCTCAATGAGGCTCTCGAGGGCTACGCCAAAAACGGAGGTTCCTTCGAGAAGAAAGGGAAACATGTAATTGACAACACACACAAGTTTCACCATGGGACTGGGTTTCATTGCATCAAGCAAAAGTCTGGCAACGTGGATGCCTTCTACGTCCTCTTACACATGAAATCGTATGTCCGGGATGCAGTGATAACGAATTTGCCATATCGTCTCCAAGAATGGGTCAAATATGATGAGGATCTCACCGATGATGACCTTAGAGCAGACTTCCATCGCATCCAGTTACAGTTATCGAAAATCATCCTGGAAGATGTCAAGACAGCAGGGGGTCCTTACACAACGCCAGAGGTAGAAACCTTGCTTCTTTCTTTTCTATATTAGATGAATAAATCATACTCTAGTTATATCATGCATTAATCAAATATATATCCCAACCGATTTTCAGCGTTGTCTAAGTGGGAGATCGAAGAACGCCTAGATAAGCAGAATGACAGGAGGACGTGGATGACGAAAGACGGCATTAATCCGTTTCCGGAGCGAATCAGGAAGAAGGATCCATCATACGGGTTTTTCTCTATTTGATCTTTTTGTGGTAAGTTGATATGCACGAGAAGACACATCTCGTGCCACTTCTAAGTATGAGGCATTAATTTTTTTCAATTTGTCTTTGACTAAATCTAGTCTTTTGAATCTTATTTTAATTATGTTCCAATTCATTCTTGTTTATAGTTTTGTATCCTCTAGAATGCCGATGATTCAAACGTTGTGACACTATATATGTGATTCAGGGGCGACGTGAGTGAGACCTGTGTGCCTTCTACTTGGTTCCACAAGGTTATCAGGATTCCTTGTGTGTTCTCGATAATATTCTACGTATATATGAGGCATTAACTTTTTTGAATCTTGTTTTGTCTTTGGCTACCTCTAATTTTTCAGACGATGCGATATACTTTTAGTTATGTTACTTTAATTACCTAGCTCTAGTCTTATTTATAGTTTTGTATTCTCTTTAATCAGAATTCTTGATTTTATTTGACTAACACTTTCATCTTTGTCTTGTGTACAGATAGATGACGAAGTGGTACGCGGAGACAAACTCAAGGGCCTCTCGGCAAACCGTTCCCGGCGCCGCTCCGCTCGTAGCGCTCGCGAAGAAGGCTACATGAGATCGTCGTGTTCCCGCTATTGCTCACCGTCAACGCCGAGATGTAATCTATTCGATCCTAGTGTAGGCGGTGAACACTTCATTTTGTAACGTGGGCAACGATTCGATGAACTTTTGTATATCTCAACAATTGTGTAAAACTTCCGCACTTTTGTATCAACTTGTGATGACATATATTAGTAATGTGTTTGTTTTGATATATCTGTGAAAATATATCTCTGTTTCTGTTATATCTGTGTAAATATGAAATATACATGTATTCTGGTATTATACTGGTATTTGGTATTTGTATGAATATACGGGTACAGTACTGCGCAGTAATTCTGTGGCGCACCCTGGACTATTCTGTGGCGCACCCTATTCGGTGGCGCATGGTTGCACGGGTGCGCTACAGAATAGTTATTCTGTGGCGCACCAGGTTCGGTGCGCCACAGAATAGCCTCTATTCTGTGGCGCACCAGGTGGTGCGCCACAGAATAGCTTATTTAGTGGCGACTATTCTGTGGCGCACCACCCATGCGCCACAGAATAGAAAAATGGTGCGCCACAGAATAGTTTTTCTGTACTAGTGTAGATCTCCAACAACCAGACATCGACCTGGGAACAACCGGATTTGAAGGAATTGAACAGAATGGCCAGGCCGACCTGGGGACTGTTAGATCTCTGACGACACGAACAACAAGATCTAAAGAGCAAAAGAATAGAGGGGCGGGGGCTGCTGCTCCAGTGAATCTGAGCGATGGGTGGATCAGGGCCGGCTCTAAGGGTAGTTAGGAGGTGCGGCCGCCTAGGGCCTAGGCCAGTGGGAGGCCTAAAATTTTATAATCCTTTATAATTTGATTACTACACATCTAAAAAAAGATTGTTGGGCTGGGCCTTTTGTATCCATCGATGGGAGACGAGTAGTCGAGGAAACGCACGAGAGTGTATGTTCCTCTTCGCGTCTTGATCGAGTCGCACGTTCCTCTCCGTCTTCGCGACTCCCTGTTGCGACTCGCGACTTCACCTCTTCTTCGCGACTCCCTGCACTTGGGCCCCAAAATATATAGAGCCGGCCCTGGGGTGGACCGACTGGACAACGATCTGGGGACGCCGATGAGAGAGAGAGGAGAGGCCAAACGGCGGAGGGCCATGGCGGTCTCCACGACGTCGGAATAGTTGGTCACGGGCTCACGGCAGCGGTTGGAGACGAGCTCGAGGACCCTCGATCTAGGGGCGCTGAAGAGAGACAGGGAGAGAGGCTAGACAGCCGCCGGCGTCATATCCACGGCGGCGCTAGGCAGGACCCTAGCCATCGCTCCTTTCTTTCGTGTGCCTCGTGTGGAATGGGGGAAAATGAGACGGGGCTGACCGGTTTGTGGATTTGGCTGAGAGTTTCGCCTTATATTGGAGTGGCAGTGTGTTCGTAATTACGTGAAACCATGAGGGTACCCACGTCCACCGTCTCTCGGGAAGCAGAGAGAAGCTCGGGAAGCACCCCTCGGGCAGCTTTCGCTTTTGGCCGGCGAGTCAGTTCATTTCGTGACCGCGCTTTTGACAAGTGCTTTCCACACTTTTACTTGTTTGTTTCGGCTTCCACTTTTCCACCTGAAAAGCAGAAGCTGGAGCGGAAACAAACAGAGCCTTACCCCCAAATTTCACTGCGTTGCGTCTAGAGAAAAACTTGAAAATTACCCGCCATGCCACTGGTAAGTGGAAACTGGCCGGTTTGGATTTCTTTTTCTCTCCTTCATCTCCTCTCTCTCTCCCTCGTGACTCTTTTCCCCTCGCACTCCCACAGCGCCCTGCTAGGGTTCCTCCGCCGCCGGCCTGTTCTGGCTGCCTCGCCGCCGTCTGCCGGCTTAGCGCCGGCCGGGATTCAATCCACCGCCGGTCAGATCCGTTCCCTCTCCGTCACCGGCCCGTCGCCGAGCAGGAAGCAGCTGCAGCACCATCCCGCCCCTGCCCCATAGCCTAGTCCTTCCAGCCGTCTCCTAGCATCGGCCAGCCGTAGATCGATGGCACCTACAGCAGGTATGATCTGCTCCCTCTGTTCCTTTCTGTCCTTCCCATCTCTTTCATTCTCCCTCCCATGCAATGCTCCTGTAGTGCTTTTCCATTTTGGTCTTATGATTTGTTGTCTATAATTTTCTTGCATGTTTCTTTGATAGATATAATACTGATTAGTGTCTAGAATTTTTAGCAATGATTATTGTGTTATAGGATCTGTCATATATGATTTGCTTGCATATTAGCTGAAGTAATTGAATTTTGTGTGAAGTATGGGTGAGAAGGCTGTATGGGATAAGGCAAATTTGAAGCATTTATGTGACATTTGTAAAGAAGAGGTTCTTGCTGGGCACAGACCTTTAGGTCATCTGAATAAACTTGGGTGGAAGAACCTTGAGGATAAGTTTGCAGAAAAAACTGGGAGAAAGTTAGAGCATTTGCAACTTAAAAACAAATGGGATAATCTGAAAAGAAGTTACACATGTTTTATGGAGCTGAAACATGATGCAACTGGACTAGGATGGGATTATGACAACCATACTGTGGAGTGTGATGAAGGATGGTGGAAAGAACATCTTGCGGTAAGCACCAAAATATGGCTACATTAAAGTCATTTATCTTTTATCTTGTCTTGTTAATCCGTTGGAAGTAGCTAACTTGAGCATTTTGTTTCAGAGATGTCATGATCCAACTAATGGAAGAAATGCAAGCATGTGCAGTTTAAAAAGCGTGGTCCAGATAACTTGGAGGCCCTAGAGGTCATGTTCGACAAAGCACATGTCAATGGGGCAACTGCTTTCACCCCTGGAGTTTTGTCTGATTCAAGTGGCGATGAAGCAGTTGTAGAGGAGAAAACAGATGACATTGGAGAGATAAAGTTGGCTACTTTGAAGAAAAAAATGACAAGAAGCGCAAGAGAGAACAAGTTATTACTGAAGAGAAGGAAGAAAAAAGTCCATTCTTAAGATTGTTCAAGCAAACATGCTCGCATATAGAAACTTCAGCGGACAAGATAGCATCAAGTGTTGAAGCTTCATCAGCTCCTCCTCCTCAAATCAACGAAGTTCCAAGTATTAAAGAGGCATTGTCCATGGTTAAACAATGTGGGGTGCAAGAAGGAACTGATATCATGCATACAACCACATTTCTTAACATGAAGCCTGAATTTAGAGAAGTTTTCGGTTTGCTCGAAACAAGTGCTGGAAGACTCCATTTGCTAAAGAAGGAACATGATAAGGAGATGAGGAAGCTGATGTGAACCATATGTGCTCATGTTTGTAATGTTTGATACCATATTTGCTTATGTTAGAATGCTTGGAACAATTTGTTTATGTGTTGTATGGTTGGAACGACAATTTCTTATGTTTGAATGCTTGGAACAATTTGTTTATGATTGTATTGTATGGTTGGAACGACAATTGCTTATGTTTGAATGCGTTGAAGATGAGAACTATCGTAGGCAGAAACAGATCATTATTGCTTGCATGGCGTTACACAATTTTATCCGTGAAAACACAATTACAGGATGAGGAGTTCGATAAATGCGATGAAGATGAGAACTATATGCCTGAAGCGGGACAAGCATCGACACAAGCACAAGGAGATGACGTTCCAGAAGAGGAGAGTGATGTTTCCATGAATACGATTCGTGATAGGATAGCGAATGATTTGTTTATTCCGAGAGCGACCTAGGATATGTTATGTCGACTGGACATATCATGTCTCTGAACAATGTCTTACCACCTAAAAGGAACGAAAGAGCAAGAGCTAGAGAAAGGTGCTAGAGCCGAGTCTTTTGTGTAATATGTATGTATTATGAGGTATACTTATGACATCACCTCTTATTTCGAGTAGCTACATGTATAAAATTATATGAACGGAAAATTTGCATCCAAAATGGTCAAATTTGAATATCTAGGGTATAAATATTTTATTTTGCTATCAATTAACATACTTATAGTCTCTCACGCCCACATGGGCATTACAGACACTTCCCATCGTATTCATGGGCATTACAGACATTTCCTATCGAATCCACAGTTGACAGTTGTTCCAACCAAACAACTTCCAGATTTCCCACAGTTGTCAGCTCACAGCAGATTTTCCACAGCAGAAGCTGATGTTTAGGAATCCACAGCTCAACCAAACACACCCTAAGTTTTCTGAGTTAGTTCGAACTCTTCTGTAACTGTAACACTTTGTTTTTCCCTCTCCTATAATGAAAAAGCAGAGCGCCTGCTGGTCCTGGTCAAAAATATCAACATGTGGGTAGCGTTAATTTACCGGTACTGTTGATGCAATGTTCAGTTTGCCTTGCTCGGCACCCATGTCCTAGTATCATGCTAAGGCTAAAGTACTTGAATATATCACTTGCCATATTTTGTATCCTTTTCTATTAGAGTTAAATCAAGTGGTGTCCGTGTTCCATGGTCGGTGATTCTACTACCTTCATCCCGCATCATGTGAGAAAAAAGGACAGAACCAACTCAAATAAAACATAGTTCTCATGCATGGCTTGGTAGACGGTGAAGTTCTTTCTTTTGGAGATGGCCAATATGGATGGAGCAAGGCTTTTCCCCCATTACCCACAGTGATCTCAATTGAAGCATAGAAGAGTTCCATGTGTTTTTTGTCACTAGAGTATGCCAATGGCATACCTTATCTTTATAGAAGGGAGCAAACAATTTACAAGATTCCAAAACAGTTGCAAACAACTGTTTTAGATTACACCTTACTCACACCACTCTCACTACTCACTAGGTCTACTCTCTCACAGCATGTATATCACCTACTCCCTTTCTTGCATTCTCCCACAGCAAGAACTCCTCCTTCACCTTCTCAATCAGCTGCATCGGCCCCATTTGTTCTCTCAAATTGCCGAACACTCTAGCATTTCTTTGCTTCCATATCCGCCATGCGATTAGGATGACTAGGGTGTCGAATCTCCTTCTATCTCTGCTCTGTATTTGCACCCTCGCCTCAGTCCACCAGTCCTCCAAGCAGTTGGTGCTTTGCGGCTCTGCTAAATGTATTCCGGCTGCTTGTAGGCATCCCCACCAGACCTCTTTAACATATGGGCATTGAACTAATATGTGGTCTACCGTATCCTCCTCTTGCAAACATGTGAAACAACGATTGGTATGTTCCTGTAGTCCATGCATTGTTCTTCTATCTGAAGTCCATAGCCTTCGCCTCAAAGCAAGCCAACAGAATATCTTACACTTTGGCGTTGCAAACGATCTCCAAATTGGCTCGCACATGTTATCTCTCACCCTGCCCTGCATTAGCCTGGCGTATGTTGATTTTGCTGAGTATACTCCAGATGACGCTGCCGGCCAAACGAACCTGTCCTGTTCCATATCATTCCGTTGAACTGAACTGACGGCAATTCACAGCCTGATCAGCTGTCTGTATCCTTCCTCGCCCAGCTCTCCTTCCACATCAAGCACCCAATTCTGCTCCAGTAATGCTTCCTCAACTGATCTCCTGTTCTTGCGTCTTGTTGTTACGGCTTCCACCACCAAACGTGCGATGTCGATCACCGCAAAACCCTCAATCCATCTGTCTAACCAAAACAAGACCTCACTTCCTCTCCCCGTCACAATTTCCACCAAGCTGTTGAATACTTCTGTCGCCTCCGTGTCCCGCATCATAGGCAGGCCGTGCCAGGGTCTGCTGGGGTCATGAGACTTGTTTCTTTCCTGCCCAGAAAAACGCTCTGAAGCCGCTCTCGATCTCCTCTAAAGCCCACACTGGCACCTCCGCTACCAATTGTTGATGCACCAGTCTTGCGGCAATGACCGCTTTGATAAGCGTTAGTCGACCAGCGCGCTCAATTAGGCCTCACTGCCATCCCGGCACCAACTCAACACTCCCATGTGTTTTTTGTCACAAGGGTTGCCCAAGCCAACCCATGGACCCTCCGGCTCCATCCACTCGTACCATGTCCAACGGCGTCTCAAGGCTCTAGCAAACTTCTCAAAATTTACCACACAAAGCCTTCCCATCTTTTTAGCCCTCCAGCGTCATCGCTGCCATTCCCCACACTCCTTCTGTTCCCAGCGCTGCCGGTACCCGACAACCCGCCTACCTCCATCCCAGCAATGTCGTTCCCAGTACAGTCTAGGTCTCTGTTGTTACAGAGTTTAAAGGGAATCAAACGTAATCAAAGCAACGTTCGTCCGCAATACATGTTGCGCATATGCATGCTTACAGATTGGAAATGCAATTAATCGTAACCTTCCAGTTCCTTGTCGTATTATCACAGAGCTAGTCGTCTCGCATGGTCTGGCTGATCCGGCGGACACCGGTGTGCAAAAGCACGGCGTTAACCGCCGCAGTCTAGGACCACACCTGCACAGCAGCTACGCATGTTCTGTCGGATCCGGCGGGGGACGGCTGAGCTGAACCTTCATGCTTTTGGTGTGGGGAACGGACCACCATACCGGCACAGATACCTCCGTCCACCAAAGTGGAGGAAGATATAGGATCATAGAGGCCAACACGTCGGACGGCCGGACTCCGGAGTGGACGAAGACTTGTTTGAAGACCAGTCCATGTTCGATTTGACACCAAAATCCCGGGGCACCGGTTCCGCCATAATATGTACGCCATGTACCTACTCCCTCCGTTCTAAATTAGATGACTTTCCATTCATACACATGTGGATGTACCTATACATGTAACATGTCTAAATACATTCGCATGTAGACAAATTGAAGTCATCTAATTTGGAACGGAGGGAGTACATATTTTGCTTCTGAAAACAGGCTTTCTTGTGAGTGGCAACTGAACCCAGTGTGCGGAATAGTTGATAGGACAAGGCTTGTGTCCCTTCATTCCCTGTTACCTCCCAAGCCTAGCTAGCTTGCTCTAACAGACACTTGGCGATTAATATTAAGGCCTTGACACTGAAATAGCTTGCAAATCAATACGATTACGTGCCATGCATCTAGCTATCTTACCAAGTTCGGTCTAATTCTAAGCTATGCATCACAGGATTTCCGAGATTACCAGGTAGGCTGCATTTTATAGAGCTGCAAGATGCAGCCGTGCAGAGAGTCAGAGACTCGGGAGATACTGCTTTGATTAACTCACAAAACCCTCCAGCTACGTACTTCTTAACTATCTTATGTCCTTGATCTTTACTATAGCTCGCATTTATGCCTGGTCAAATTGAGGGCAAGCGTTTCTTTCCCAGTAGGTATTTCTGCCAGCTTCAAGCCTTTAACATGTGTACTATACTGTTCTTTTGTGGTTTCTAAAAAATGCGACTTCGGGTTTACATAGTCCACCAAGTGGTTATTTAGAAGAGTCCGATGTGTACGTATCTGCGACCGAGCGCTAGCACTCTGGCACTCGATCTCGAGCGGGCGGGTAGCCATCCTAGCTGGGCCTCGGTTCACTCTAGTGGTTTCTCTTTGACCATTAAGTTTGCGCCCCTTACTAGGTGCATATGCATGAGAGACTAGCTCCTACATGACCTGGATCAGAGTATGTGCCAGATATCTTGGATGGATGTTGGGCTTAGGTACTAACAAGTGGCACAATGTGCATGGGAAGTTCAGGAAAAATCACTGCAACGCCAGCCAGCTATTGATGAGCCATGATGTTTTCATCAAAATGGATGTCCAAGTTTGCTTAGAACTAACCGATGCTATGGCCTGTGCATGAGGCCATGGATCCTACCCAACATTGAGCACCCATCTGAACCATCCTTGCTGTCAGAAAGAGGAATGTTGATCCGAACAATAGGGAGAAAATTGCAAAATGACACCACATTTGGGGTTAGAGTTTCAAAAGACCACAATGGCAAGATACATGCATATTTGTGCCAAAATTAGGGAAAATCCTATATTACAACCAGAGGATCCATGCCTCGCGTCCTCCCCCCTCCTCTGCGAGACACGTGGCTCCTCGTGGGCAAAGGAAAACGAAGCCAGCGCCACCGCTCGGTCCCACCGTATGCTGTTCATTTCTATCTCTTTCCCAAGTCGTTTCTTCGAAAATGCATTGCCACAACCAGTTGGACCTCCACGACGTATCCGGGGCGTCCAACTGTGTTGGAGATTCGTGCAAAGTATTTGTGAACTTTACTAAATAATTCCTCCACTTTGGAAATTTATTATGGTTCAGTCCTCACCATCTTAGACACAGGAACATAATTGTAGTTCAGCTTTGGGAAAATGCAGAGTATTAGCAAGATTTTTTTTTTAGTTATGCATTAAGAAAAAACCGTACCCATGGACTAAAAAAAATCTTGATTTTGGGGAAGTGTGTGTGACACATATCTTGATCTCCTTTAAAAGTTCTTCATCAACGAAAAATGCATTTCTGTATATTTCTTCATATTTTTAGACTTAAACATCTCATCAACCATAATGGCATGAACAACTTGTAGTGTGCGCATATTTCGGAAGCCAACAATCTAATGATATACAACATTCCATATTGCTGTGAATTGGCTGACATTCATTGTGAATCCACACCTCCACAACGCGCATCCACACTCCCGTAGAGATAATGTCCAATAATCTTATTTCAGCAATTAAGATTTGAGATTGACTAAGTAACAAATCCGCAATGCAAACAAGGATGTTTTGGTATCCGCATCCGCATCCATACGCTTCTATTCACGACTACAATCTTTTCTTGCTATGGATGTTTTGGTTCCAAAAAGGGGCCCCGTTTTAGCGGAAATTAACACACATAATGCTAGAAAATCGTGGCACACCAACATGATGTCCGTGATTTAATGTGCGGAAGAGACGCTGAGAGGACTGGTGTTCTTTTATTTCCTGTTGCCACCCAATCCCTGTAGCTAACTTCCACATATATGGAGAGATCTGGGGTCATGCCATTGCCAACGGGGAAAGCAAATGTGGGATAGAGAAAAACACCCTTGCTAAATGTCTATGCTTCCGTCGCACATACTCGATATGCAGTTTATTTATAAAGGTGTATTCTGCATGTACGTGAGTGGGCAATGGGGGAGATGAATTATACTTTATATCTCTATCTTCTGGCGGTTGAACTTTAAATAATATGGCTCTCATTGATGCATCATGGCATATCATTTCTCTGGAAATTAGCATCTGAAGATTATGGCATATCAATTCGGATCAAAGAACATGTGTTACCTTTTGTTGTTGATAGATGAACAGGTGTTACTTGGCTTGGCATATTGCTGCGAGCTATTTTCCTTTACCCTACTGTGCATACAAGCCGCCCATTTGTAGACACCGGACTGTGCATGCTAAACCTTCAAGAACCCTCCTTATAAAGTGGTGTAACTCTCTCTAAACTAGCAATGTGTGAGTAAACTTTGTCTCACCCCTTTGCCAAGTAAGAATAGGTCACATAGGACTGTAGAAATTTCAGGAATTATGGCTATTTAGGCCAAAATTCCAGCAAAAACCCAAGGCCAAGAAGAATCTATAGACTCCAGTGAGTCTCACATCTCCCTCCTCGTTTTAGATGTATCAGCTTGTTGTCGGTCGGTACACGGTACTGATCGTTGTCGAGTCGGACTACAGTTTGACTTAGAATTTTTCCTCCATATATACCTCTTATAAGCCGTTGGTTTGGGATAAGTCGAAAGTTGTAAATCGCTGGCGTTTTTAACCTCATCCGATCATAGTGAACACTTGCTACCCTGCGACTGTGGTTTTTCTCTTCTTTTACACGTTAAATATCGTGTCCCCATTGTGTTGATCTTACCTTTTTTCATCGTTTATTTGCCTATTGTTCATAACACTCCCTCCACGCTTCTCTGGAAGTGGTGATCATATATATAAATGTTCGGACTGGCACTAAGAGCCCACCTTAGTTACTGTCAAAAAAACAAAAACCTGCCACAATAAAGAAAAACTTGCCTTAGTTACAGATGAGGAGCAGTTGTTCTGAATGTTGAAACTCTCCAGAAGGTGCTAAGCAACAACTGGTCTAGACTCTAGACTCACAAGCCACAAGTTCTATAGGCGAGCCTCCTGGTTGGGCTAGGACATTGCTTCTCAAGGTTCTCGTACACGTGCTCTATTCCGTGTAGATTGTTTAGTTTTGAAGAAAGGCCGTCATTTGAGAGGAAATCAGCTGACATAATGTTCAAACACTCTTGACTGTGTAAAACAGTCAATGCTTGGCTGAATGAGCAGAGCAGAAGCACTTTGCCGTACAGTGTCCCGTATTGACTCCTAAGCCTAGCTAGCCTTGATCTAACATGTGCACTACGGGAAACCCACGATACGCCGACGGCCAGAAGCCGTCGGGGTAGGCACGTTTGCCGTCGGCGTATCTCCGTCGGCGTAGCAGCCCGTCGGCGTATACAAATAACCGTCGGCGTATACGTAACCGTCGGCGTAGCCTCTGTGGGACCCACAAAAACGGAAGCCGTCCGTCTCCGTCTGCTCCACCCATACGCCGACGGCAGTGCCGTCGGCCTAGCGTGCCACGTGGAGCGAGCTGGTGCGTCTGGGACGTGGCATACGCCGACGGTAAAGCCGTCGGCGTATTCGTGACCATTTGGTCCATTTTAGATGACGTGGCAGCACCCTGTGCGCCTGGGAAGTTCTCTACGCCGACGGCAATATCCTTGACCATAATTTCCAATTTTAGCTGCTTGTTGCTGCTGGTTTCTGGCGCATTTTAAATACAATTAAAATTGCACAAATTATAAAACACGACAGAAACATCACATAAAACATCACATATATATCCAAAATGACACAAACATGATTCGAATTCATACAAGCATTCATACAAACTCAAAATGACAGAAACATAGTTCGAATTGACACCCGGAACACCCGAACTAATCCTACATCTCGTGAGAGGTCGAGCCACCTATCTCTGACCGCGTGAAAATAGGCGACCGACCGCGTGGGCCAGTCGAACCACACAGGGAATCCGGAGAGCCACGGGACTGTGTGGTCTCACGCGACGAACCCGGCGAGGCACCACCAGTGCCATGCACCACGAGCGCGCGCGTCGAAGTCGGCGAGGCAAAAGCAGGATCATTGGGTGCATTCCTCGAGCAACTCGATCCCTACATGTTTGAGTCCAAGTTAGCAACTTGGAAAGCACAGCATGGCGGTAACAATTTGTTTGGCAAATAACTTACCGGTGTCGCTTGCTTGTATGTGCGAGCGACCGACTCCCTCGTTGGGCCGACGGGCGGGATCCCCGGCCTAGGTGGACGCGTAGGCAGCGCCTCCCGCTCTCCAGTGGCAAAAAACTTCTCGGTAGCCTACAAGATAGTTTAGATGTCAGGAGTTGTAGAAAAAGAAGGTTCAAACTAGAGGAAATGGGACTTGTCATATTTTGCAAATACAAAAGTTGAAACTTACAGCATCCTTCAACTCATTCCACTCCTCATACTCCTGGCTCTTCTGTACCCACAACTGATACTGTCTCTCATAGTCCGCGTAAGCGGCATCGAAGGCCGCCTCGAAATCAGCCTACAGTTTTAAAAGGGAACGCATCTCGTCAACTTAGCCACTTAGCTAGGAACGAATGTCGGAAAGAGAATGAAATTGAGAAAAACTTACATCGGGGCGAGCTCGGGAAGGCCGACGAGGCAGGACGGGAGGGTCGTCGGCGGTGAGGGTAGCCTTGACACGCGAGAGGCCCAACTCAGGAGTACGCGTGAGTACCGCACTAAGCATGAGAGGACGGCCATGCTCCCAACCGTTCCCGGCAAGGACCACCGCTCTCTCATCGGTGTCATGCCGAAGAGGGTTGTCCACAAACGGATTTATACCTGGAACGTCTCGACGTATGCCTTTATCCCCTCCTTGGCAGTGCCGAAGTAATCGGGCTGCGAGGGCTGAGGCTCAGAAAAATTGGGCTTCTTCATCTTCATCCTCTCCCATGTTTGCATGTCCGTAAGAGGCTCCCCGAGATCGGCCTCCTGCAATGCCAAAGAAGTGTCATGCGTATCAAGTAGGAACATGAGGGGAAATAAATGAAGATTGTTTCATGTATATATATACCAGCTTTGCCTTGAAGCGATCATGGTTGCGGGCACCCGCACGATGTGTCCCCCCGCTCCCATGGTTTAACCTGTTTCGCTCGCTCAAGGCCTTGAACTCGGGGTCCTCCCCAGCCCACCTAGACACCAACGCCCTCCACGCGTCATCCTTGCCATAGGCCCATGAGGGCTTAAACTGAAAAAAAATACTCATGTGAAGAACGGATAATGCAATTGCAACCTAGCAGCAACATGTAATCTCATTAACAATCTACTTACCGCCATGTAGTCATCTACGGTCACCTCAAGTGGGTTCTCCACAATCTCATGCTTCACCGCCTTCTTGTGTAACGTCTCAGTACTGAAATGATTGATGATGGTATGCTTTGCATTGTAGAACTGCTGTCGTGTCAACTTCCTACAAGCCCCCTCCAAAGTCCTGTCCGCATCGGCCCGCTGCTCAGGAAGTACCCTATAGAACCTCTTTAATCATGCACAAAAAACAAATTGTGAGAGCATGGTGGGGACATCAAGTATGAACGAAATTCGAAAAGTTCAACTTACCCAAAACTTGTTGATCACGGCGTCAGAACATTTCCCGCCGCTCGCGTAATTGGCGGCCTGATAGTCTACCCAATGGGTGGCTAGCTTCGTCGCGCCGTTGGGGACGGTACTGTACAAGCCCGGCCAAAACTTCCTAATCAAAGCTCCAATCAGGGTGTTAGGCACACGGGCTCCCGCAGGATGTATCCAGTTGCTGCACAATAATGAAACATTAGTACATGTCAAATTGTCCTGACCACAATGAAGTTACCATGTTCAAAATTAGTATATATAGTCACTTACTCTTTCCCATTAGGCGTAATGAGGATCTTCGCCTCCTCGGTAGCAGGTTCCTTGTCCTCATCAGGGACCTGGGATTCCCCTCGAATCCTTGGCTTCTTCGGCGGCGCGAAGGACCCCGCCTCCAAGTCCGTGGAGGGGCCCGGCCCCACGTCCGTGGAGGGGCCCGTCTCCTCCGAGTCCGTGGAGGGGCCCGTCCCCACGTCCGTGAGGGGCCCGCAGAGGGTATGTCCGAAGACACGTCGCCCCCACCTCGCCCTCGTCCTCCACCTCGCCCTCGTCCTCGTCCTGCACCTCGTCCCCTCGGAGGAACTGGAGCATCGGCACCTCCCCCTCCTCCAGCATCTCCACCCTCACCTGCATTGAGAAAGGGTGAACAATTAAGCATAAAGACATGAACAAATTAAGAATTGCATCACCTCTACTCTCACCACTGTCAGAAAGGTAACGCGGGTTCGGAATAGGTTCTCTTCCACTTTTAGTAACTTTCTTCTGGCGCATCTTCTTCACCAAGGAGGCCGATGATTCCTTGCCTTGGCTCATCTTGGTCAATCACCTGCATTGAGAAAGAGTACACCAAATGCAGTAGCATCAAATAATCAACAATCAAATTCATCTCAAATTCATGTAATTGATCTCAGATTTGTTTCTATCAAGATTACAGCAAACATAATTGTCGCAGACTTGTAATATGCTTTTTGCTCCTCTGTCATCATTTTTTGCAAATAATTATACAGTTCAATTGCAGCTGTTGATTTTTCTACTGGTGATAATCCATGGCCAATATTCAGAAAGCCTACAACCATGTCTTCTACTACAGATCTACAATAACTTCAGTGCTGCACATAATTTAGTTGCTCGATGTACTGTTGAAAATCAACAAGTTGCTCCGTGCTGCAAAAGGGGCAGCATGGTGTTGCTAACCTAACACTCCATAAAGAACGTTGAGATCCACCATCATAAGTGTTTCGAGACAGCATATTTTACATTATATTCTCACCAAAGTAATTCTTTCGCAGTTAAAATATGAGGTGCTGGGAACACTTGCATCAAAATCACTAATGTAAATAAAAAGAATTGCATGTAGTATTGGTAACAGGTTGCTGTACTACTACCTATAGAGGATGGATCAAGGAAACGAAATGTAGGTAGCAAAAGGGCAAGATCATCTACTCCAAACCATTACGTGCTTTCCAAGAGAATAGGTTTGTCTCACTAACAGGAGCTCTGAATGTGTGTGCTCTGAATGTTTGATTGATCTACGACACTAGGTGATTAAGAGAAGAACTAATCAGCACATGACATGCAGACCTAGAACTGAGAAGGAATTATACCTCTCCCTGTGGCAGGACCAACCCGATGAAGACAGGCAGCAGCAACCTTAGGTCGTCAGCTAGGCCAGAGCGGGGTGCCTCTCAGCTCTAGGTCCGGGCGGTGGGGAGCCTCGAGCAGCAGGGTGCGTGGCGAGTAGTCGAGCAGCAGGGTCCGTCTGCGGCGTCGAGGAGGAAGAGGAGGTCGCGGGACAACTTTGCCGCTGGCGGCGGGGACCAGTGAGCCGGGGAGGACGTTGGCCGTGGGGGACGGCCCGCTCGCCGGCGGGAGCGGTGCTGCGAGCTGGCGGCGCCGGCAGGGAAAGAAACCCTAGCTAGAACGTTGGCCGTGGGGGACGGCCCGCTCGCCGGCGCGGGGAGGGATTGGGTCGCCGGCGCGGGGAGGGATTGGTCGCCGGCGCGGGGAGGGATTGGGGAGGTCGCCGGCGTGGGGAGGGATTGGGGAGGTCACCGGCGCGGGGAGGGATTGGGTCGCCGCGGCGCGGGGAGGGATTTGGTTAGTTGGGGATTTTTTGGAGTGAAGGCGCGCGAAGCTTTCGGGCCGATTTGGCTTAGCTAGTCAGGTGTATGGTTTTGCATCTTTTTTTTAAAGAAATCAATTAATTTTTTAATTTTTTTTTCAATTCTTCTATTATGTTCTTTTTTTTTAAAAGAAAGGGGGTAGCCAGTCTTTTTTTTTTGACTCACTGGTCCCTTTATCCTTCGGATGAGAGACTACCTCTTCGTTCTAGGATCAGAAAATATCACACCAAACTTGGGTACATAGACGAATGACAACAAACTTGGGTACATAGACGAATGACAACAAACTTGCACTAGTAGGAATGTGCTTATAGCCACCAGTCTACATCTTTATTTAATCCATAATACACGGATCGTGTGTTTCCTTCGTGCGCTTGTGAGCCGTTGGATCAGCGGTGTGTTTCTTTCGAGCGCTGGTGAGCCGTTGGATCCGGGAGAAGCACACGGATCGTGTGTTTCCTTCGTGCGCTTCTGAGCCGTTGGATCAGCGGTGTGTTTCTTTCGAGCGCTGGTGAGCCGTTGGATCCGGGAGAAGCACACGGATCGTGTGTTTCCTTCGTGCGCTTCTGAGCCGTTGGATCAGCGGTGTGTTTCTTTCGAGCGCTCGTGAGCCCTTGGATCCGGGAGAAGCACACGGATCGTGTGTTTCCTTCGTGCGCTTCCGAGCCGTTGGATCAGCGGTGTGTTTCTTTCGAGCGCTCGTGAGCCCTTGGATCCGGGAGAAGCACACGGATCGTGTGTTTCCTTCGTGCGCTTCTGAGCCGTTGGATCAGCGGTGTGTTTCTTTCGAGCGCTGGTGAGCCGTTGGATCCGGGAGCGCCACCGGTAGTTCTATATAACCCAGTCGAAGGTAGGCATGGTACTCACTTGAGCGCAAACATGGTGTGTATTGGTCCTTGCGAGAAGTGTGTGTCCGGGTTTCACATTTCCGCATCCGAGCATCTCGCTAGGATTTCGAGCAATTTGAAGGTAGATGGTAGGGTAGTTCCAATTGAAGAAATTTTGCACACTGAGAGTCATCTCGCTTCACTCGGGGCGAAGCTATGCCGCGATGGGTTTCCGTATACACTAGTACAGAAAAGCTATTCTGTGGCGCACCATTTGGCTATTCTGTGGCGCATGGGTGGTGCGCCACAGAATAGTCGCCACTAAATAAGCTATTCTGTGGCGCACCACCAGGTGCGCCACAGAATAGTGGCTATTCTGTGGCGCACCCAGCCTGGTGCGTCACAGAATAGTTCTGGGTGCGCCACAGAATTACTGTGCCGTATTGTACCCGTATATTACCAGAATACAAATACCAGTATAATACCAGAATACATGTATATTTCATATTTACACAGATATAACAGAAACAGGGATATATTTTCACACATGCATATATCAAAACAAACACATTACTAATATATGTCTCATCACAAGTTGATACAAAAGTGCCGAAGTTTTACACAAGTGTTGAGATGTATACAAAAGTTAATCGATCGTTGCACACGTTACAAATGAAGTGTTCACCGCCTACACTAGGATCGAATAGATTACATCTCGGCGTTGACGGTGAGCAAAAGCGGGAGCACGACGATCTCATGTAGCGAGCGGTGCGAGCGGCGCCGGGAATGGTTTGCCGTCTTTCTTCGTCATCCACGCCCTGTTGTCCTTCTGCAACTTTAGGCGTTCTTCGATTTCTCTCTGATGCAACCCTGTAGATGGAGATAGATATATATATTGGTTAATAATATCAATAGAGTATGCATGCATGATTTATTCATCTAAGTGGATAAAATAGAGTATGTATGTGTGCATGTGTAAGGTTTTCTTTTATAATACATCCTATCTACCTCGTCGGGAGCAATGGAAGGTCCCCCCTGCTGTGATAACATTTCCGACGATGACTTCCGATAACTTGGTCTTGATGCATTGGAAGTCTTTTCTAAGATCCATATCGGACTTGCATCTGTCATATTCGACCCATGTTTGTAAAGCAGATGGCAAACCACATTGCGCTCCATCTCGGATAATCATGTTAATATGACGGAGGGCGTAGAAGGCATCCATCTCGCTGCCCGACTGCTCCTTGAGGCAAGAGAACTCGGTGATATGCTTGAACCGGCGCAACTTATTATCAATTAATTGTGGTTGCACGGTGCTTTCGAAGACGCCTCCCTTTTGGTGGTAGCCGTGAAGAGCTTGATTGAGGACAGCAATTATGTTGGCATACCTTTTCGTAGTACTACTACCTGAGTCAAAATAAGTGGCATGGTAATGGCTCGGGTGTAGGATGATGAGGACGCAGTACTTGTCCCTGCTCAACACAATTTAAATGAGATGATGATCAGAAACATGCATGCATTGAACTCGGAAAGGCACAAGATACGGCGGCGAGCGGATGTGTACTTACTCGGGAAAGAAAGGCACAAGAAGGCAATTCTTTTGCTGGTTTTGCAACATGAACCTCTCGAGGTACTCAACTGCGCTGGTCCGTGTCACAGATCCTTGCACCAGCTGGCTGTCACGCATGTAGTAGGGATCCGCTACCGCGACGTGCGAGAGATTATCTCTGTGGATAGTCATGGCCTCATTGAGCGCGTATAGGCGGACCAAGTTATAGTTGAGCCGCTGCTGGTTAAATAGATTGAAACGTCCTCGTATGCTACTAAGAACAGATCCGCGGGGTGTTCACCGACGACCACCAACCCGCCTTCTTCCTTTGGCACTTGGACAGTGAACGCCGGGTAATTTGGATCCCTGTCTTTTAGAAGAAAGCCCTCTAGCATAGAGATAGAAGCGCTCAAAGAGATCATTGATGGAGTTGCGAGGTGGGTCATCTCCGGAGGCACTATCGGTTTTCCAGCTTCATGAACCATGTGCGCCGATTTGTCCGGAGGGGGTGGTATGGTGTCTTCACGACCCTGGATAATCATAGGAGTTGGCTGGCTCGCAGAGGCGCCCTTTGATCCCTTTGGCATCTTAGGTGGCTGGCTCGCAGAGGCGCCCTTTGGCATCTTCTTGGGGGCCTCCTGGGCTTATTGCTCCATGGCTGCCCACGAAGCCCCTCTGCAACCGATTTCGCAATCGTGCCAGGGGAGAAAACGCCGGTAGCCGGTTTGTCTTGAGCTGCAACGCCGGCTGCTGGAGGTGTCTCTTGAGATAAACCCTGGAAGTCCAGGCGCTGCGTGACTGCATTGAGACGAGCAGGTTGATCGGCGTGGGCACGGAAGGGTGGTTCGAGATCCACAGGACGCATGAATCCGTCGGCGTCTTCGGCGCCAGTGTTGAGGAAGCCACCGACGTCGATAAGATCATCATCGTCGTCGTCGTCGTTGCCACCAATACGTTGAGGTGCAGAGGCGTTGCCTGCTAATTGCACCGGTTGTGGTTCGGAGCCCAATTGCACCGGTTGTGGTTGAGAGCCTACCAACAGTTGCTTCTGGCGGTTGGTGGTGGTGGCGACGGCTGCAGGCTTCTTCGGGGGACGGATCGGAGCGTCCCGCCGGAACTTTGAGGTGGCGCCGGTGTTGCGTCTTGGGCCCTCATCAATAATACCCCCCCCCCAAGACGAATCTGGGTCTTCGGCCATAGCGAGACCCATTCGGGGCACTTTCCAAGGACCACGTGTTCATCGGCTCCTTGAGGTTGAACGGGGGGGTCCATGTTGTGATACACTTTCGGCACCGTGACTACCTTGACCTTCATAAAACCCTTGTCCACTGGAGCGTGGTGCATTAGTTCGCTGCCTGTTTTTAGGATAAGGCCCGTAGCAACTTCCTTCAACTCGTCGCCTACCCTATGCAGGAGCATGCAAGGCGTTTCCTATAATGAAATTAAGCAACATATGCATTTGTGTGATTAATACAGTCATCGATCGAAGCAGACATAGTTATACAGAAGGACATAGTTATACAGAAGACGACGCAGACTAATTAATTAGTAACCTTGGTGACGACGTCCAGCTCGGCTTCCGTCGAGACACGGGCGCCGGTGCCAGCGGCGGTGGCCGGAGTTTTCTTCTCGCGTCCCGGTGCGGTAGGCAGCGCCGGTGTGACCAAAGGGGCCATGGGCGGCGGGGTCACGATGATGTCGCTCGGCGACCGGTTCATGGTGGAGTTGCTGCCGGAGAAGCTGGGCACGTGTATCGGCCCCTGTTGACCTCCCGCCATCCAGGCAGCGAACCCCTCCACTATCTGCGGGGGCATGATCTGGTGGATGCCTTCTCGGACTAGCTTTTGCACCTCCTGCTTGTCCACGGTGTTCTTCTTCAGCTCCTCCAGCTCCGCCTTCAGCCGCTCAACCTCGGCTCTATCCTCGTTCTTGGACGTCCTCTTCCTCTTTTTCTTCTCGCCGGCGCCGTCCGAGCTGTAGTACTCCGTGAACTTCACGCTCGTACCATAGCCTGACACACGGCCAGCTGATGTCGGCGGCGCCAACTTGTCCCTTCCCTTTGCAACGTTCATCGCCCGGTTGAAAGTAGTGTCCCACACTTCCCTCTCACCCTGGGACGACGACTGGCCGGCCTCAGCCTCAGCCTTCAACTCGTCCTCCTGCACACAAAGGTGAACACACTTAGAAATTTGAGATCAACGCAATGGACTTTGAGATATCTGTGGTATTTAAATTCACTTACCAGATTTTGCTGGAATTGCTTCACATCGTCGTGATCGGTAACGAACTCCCCAGTTTCCCAGTTGAGATAGTAGCGGGACCGGACAAAGTTCCTGGTCTGCTCGTCTGTGAATTTATCCCATGGGTTGTCCAGCCCACGTTTTCTTATTTCTGCGTCCTCCTTGTCCCAAGTGGGTTGTTTGGATTTGTAACCGCCGCTTCCCAAACGGTGGTTACCTAAGTTCCTCTTCCGCATTTCCTTCCCCCACTCGGTCCATCTTGTACACACCTCAGAATTTAAAAAGTCCTTAATTACCTCGAACTCTTCTAAGGTGATGTGAGGCTCGCCTGTACTAATCTCCTCCCAGCTCTTCTTATTATGAATCTTCGCCTTCACCCGGCATTTCCAGCTGCTCAAGGCGGTGCTCATCTTCGTGGTGGCGTAATTATCCACATTTTTGGGTTTAGGGTTCGGGAAGGTGTATCGTTGGTGAACCCTCCTGAGCAGGTGTTCGAGCAA
This sequence comes from Poa pratensis, assembly GCA_947311845.1. Taxonomy (NCBI): domain Eukaryota; kingdom Viridiplantae; phylum Streptophyta; class Magnoliopsida; order Poales; family Poaceae; genus Poa; species Poa pratensis. The sequence goes on along the minus strand of CAMZMU010000063.1, from coordinate 131,383,696 downwards.
AGCCGCATTCTCTTCGCTTCTAATGTCAGACGTGTTGATCGACACGCCTTCTCGGAGGATGCACCCTAGTTGCATGCTGTACCCTCGTGCAACGTGCTTAGGCTCCAACGGCATGCCACTTGGACTGACCTCCGTGATCACGTCCGTGACATTGTCCACCGACTGCACTTTACGCGGTTTAGTCCTTGCCCTCCGCTTCTTCTTCTTCTTAGCGGCCGGGTTGCTGTCGCCGGGTTCCGTGTGGTCGCCGCCATCGGTGCGGTCATCGCCAGTGGTCGTGTGGTCGCCACCATCTCCTGAGGTGTCATCCTCACCACCTTCTTCGTGGTACTCGGGGTCGGGATCCCGGACCTCCCGTTGATGCTCCTCAGCCTCGTCGCCACTAGTGACCGCGGCTTCGTCCCTCATATCGTGGGCCAAAAGTCCATGTTCTGTACTCTTGCTTGCTCTTCGATGCTCATGCGCTTAGAAGCGTCGCCCGACATGTTTGAACTGCATTAAAAAGAGGCAAAAAGTTAGTATGACAAATATAAGAGAAAAAAAATCACCTAACTAAGTACTAAGATACCCCGGCCCATGCATTAGTCGCAATACCCCATATGTCCTATTTTTAGCAAAGTCATGCCAAATTTCACGAAAAAATTCGGCATGACCTTTGCTAAAAAAGGGACATATGGAGTACCCGAAATTGCCGGAACGGAAGTTAATCGACGTTCCGGCAATCTCAAGGGCCTCTCGGGGGTACCTGCAACCATTTCCAAATTTTAAAAAAACACAACTCGACGATGGTCGGAGCTCAAGCACAATACCCCATATGTCCTATTTTTAGCAAAGTCATGCCAAATTTCACGAAAAAATTCGGCATGACCTTTGCTAAAAAAGGGACATATGGAGTACCCGAAATTGCCGGAACGGAAGTTAATCGACGTTCCGGCAATCTCAAGGGCCTCTTGGGGGTACCTGCAAGCATTTCCAAATTTAAAAAAAAACAACTCCGGCCGGCATATCCGGCCGGCATCTCCACGACACGATGGTCGGAGCCAAATCCACATCTCAATAAAAAATCCACATCTCCCGCATCGCCATCTCCACATCTCACCTGAAAGAACGCGGTGCTTCTTCTAAATTTCCTGCATACGGGAAAATAATGCATTAGTTAACTATATACAATGTTATTTGACAACAAATAATGCATTAGTTAACTATATACAATGTTAGTTTCCCTTTTATGAAGTGATCAATGAACTTCCCTTTTATGCTTAATTTTTCTATTTGTGCTGCAAAAATGTTTTCAAATATCTGAGAAAAAACTACATTCATATAAATATTGTTGCTATGTGAATGAGGGTGCGATCTCTATATGTGATGTGAAGGGGCTGTGCGACACCTTCTCTGAAGATAATGTATGCCACTTGCTGGAATTATTCTCCTATTTGAACAGCATTGTATCTATAAAAGGTTACAAGTTTTTTCATATCTAAGCTTTGGACTTATTTACAGATACTAGCACAGGTGGACTTCAGTCCAGATGGTCTACCGAAAGGATGGGTGAAAGAAGTGATATTTAGAAAATGCAGTGATGGAATTAGAAAGCACCCGGTATTACAATAGAGCATCTCATTCCTTAGACTGAATATGTCACACATTTTTCATACACCAATAGTTAATAACATTAACTCTGCTAAGGTTGTTCCTGATAAAATGATCCTATATCATGGCTATAGGATGTGCCTTAATGTAACTATAAAACTGTTCAGAACTTTGGATTATATTTGATAGATATCTTTTTTAACTACCAGCCTCCAAGAATGTTGAAAAGATTCAAAGCACTAGGGACAAAGAAAAAATCAATGAAATCATTGGTTTTCGAAAAGAAATTACTTGATCACAAGACATCAGATCGCTGTAAGCGTTTGCACAAGCATTTGCACAAGCATAAAATGATCCTATATCTGGCTAAGCATTTGCACAAGCACCTTCGGTGCTAGGAGGGAGAGGAGAGGAGGGGCTCACCGTGGACGTCGAGGAGGGCGGTGTCGAGGACGGCGGCGTCGAGGAGGGCGGCGTCGAGCACGGCGGCGTCGTCGACGGCGTGGTCGAGCACGGGCACGGCGGAGGCGTCGACCACGGCGGGGCGTCGAGGACGGCGGAGTAGAGCAGAGCGGGTGCGTCGAGCACGGCGGAGGCGTCGACCACGGCGGCGTCGAGCACGGCGGCGTCGAGGACGGGCACGGCGGGCGGGTGGTCGACGGCGGGCGCATGCGTCGTTTGAGGAAGACGAAGAAGCTAGCGCGAGATGTGAATTTGGGGGAAGAAGGCGCGTGTGCGTGTTAGAAAAACGGCTGACATTATTCTGTGGCGCACGGCTGCAAGGGTGCGCCACAGAATAACGTTATTCTGTGGCGCACGGATGAATGGGTGCGCCACAGAATAACGTTATACTGTGGCGCACGGCTATCAAGGGTGCGCCACAGAATAATGTGGCCACAACATTTTTTTATTTGTTTCTTCAAATTTTGTGTTTGTCTCACACACATATTATTAATACAAAAAAAATTATACCTCCTTATTCATGCAATTGTCCATGTTTTGAACACATCATACCTCTTTATTCATTCATAATCAAAATTATATCACCAACCAAATGAGGTACTGTACTATGTTTTTTGTGGGTGAAAACGTGGCGCGAAATGCGAAAACGGGTGAACGCGCCGGAAGTCCGACGGAACGTGTCCCGTCAACGGGCAGCACTTCCGTAACGGTGAAAACTGGCGAAAACTGTCGAAAACGGTGAACGCGCCGGAAGTCTCCGACGGAACGTGTCCCGTCAACGGGCAGCACTTCCGTAACGGTGAAAACTGGCGAAAACTGGCGAAAACGGTGAACGCGCCGGAAGTCCGACGGAACGTGTCCCGTCAACGGGCAGCACTTCCGTAACGGTGAAAACTGGCGAAAACGGTGAACGCGCCGGAAGTCCGACGGAACGTGTCCCGTCAACGGCAACCACGTTATTCTGCTTGTATACGTAGATATGCTTAATTGTATATATACATCCTTATTCTGTGGCGCACCTAGTGGTGCGCTACAGAATACGCGTATTCTGTGGCGCATGCACCCTGGTGCGCCACAGAATAAGCTTATTCTGTGGCGCATGGGCATGGCTGCGCCACAGAATAAAGCCCAAAGTGACTGACCCTTGCGTGGGTGTGGGGCCCGCACATATTCTGTGGCGCATGGGAATGGCTGCGCCACATAATAAGATAATTCTGTAGCGCACCAATAAGTAATGCGCCACAGAATAACCTTATTCTGTGGCGCATCTTTACAGGTGCGCCACAGAATTCTGTGGCGCACGGCTATAAGGTGCGCCACAGAATAAGCTTCCATAGAATTGGCTTTTCCTACTAGTGATAGGACCCCGCTCCAAATTCGTGCAGAAATGCTCAGGCTTGCAGATAAGTTTGACAGGAAAGTTACGAATAGTCCGTTCTACCGAACTGAAGCTGAACGTGTTTCGTACGGTCGTTCCTGTCTCTGGGTAGTTGACAGCGATGATGACGACGATTTCATGCCGTCGTCAAAGGAAAGGAGGGTTGAAGCACAGAGCAAGAAGGCTGAAGCTTCGTCCAAGGGCAAAGGCAAGAAGGCAGAATCTTCGTCAAAGGGCAAGGGTGGCAGCACACGCACGGCATAGGGTGGAGAAATTTATTAGTTGTTCGTGATTGTTGTAATTTGTTCTACTTGCATGTTTACTTGTTTGTTAGTCAATTATGTATCGGCGGTTCAAGAATGTTCTCTGTGTAATTTATGTTGGCACTGTAATTTACATGGTTTGTTTAATATCAATGCGAAAAGTAGTTCAAAGGGGGTAGAAAAGTAGTCGAAAGGCCGGTCACTCTTTTGACACCGAGGAGTCGCTCTTTGGGTCAATAAGAAGACCAAGATGAGAGGATTTCACAACAAAATCTGAAATTTGTTGCTTTAGATTGTTGTCAACCTGCGGGTGGGATACCGGAAAATTCAAACCGTTATTTTATGCGGGTGGGATACCGAAACTGAGAGAACAGAAAAGACGTCCTGCCGCTGGTTGCCCAAAACACAAGATAAAATACATTGCGACTAAACGCATAAATGAACAAATCATACGGTTTCACCAGCTACAATCCCACCGTGGCTGCGATATCACATGCAGGGTGGGACGTAGCTGGGTAAATCCGGATAATTTGTGTGGAATGTCTAAATATAGCTGAAACAAGACACACGGTTTGAGCGCCACTTCGATCCAAGCAGCGGTAAGACGTCTCTGATGATCTACAACCGTCCGGCAAGACGTCTATGATGATCTGCAACCGTTTGGTACGGTCGCAGGTCATCACAGACGTCTTGCCGCTGGTTGCCCAAAGATGTCTCTCCGAGTGAGCTGGAATGTTTTGTGTGAGTGAGTAACCTGTCTGAGGAGTGGCCTATTTATAGGCGTCGTGTATTTCCTTCCAGTGCTTGTGAGCCGTTGGATCAGCGGTGTGTTTCTTTCGAGCGCTCGTGAGCCCTTGGATCAGGCAGAAGCACACGGATCGTGTGTTTCCTTCCAGTGCTTGTGAGCCGTTGGATCAGCGGTGTGTTTCTTTCGAGCGCTCGTGAGCCCTTGGATCAGGCAGAAGCACACGGATCGTGTGTTTCCTTCCAGTGCTTGTGAGCCGTTGGATCAGCGGTGTGTTTCTTTCGAGCGCTCGTGAGCCCTTGGATCAGGCAGAAGCACACGGATCGTGTGCTTCCTTCCAGTGCTTGTGAGCCGTTGGATCAGCGGTGTGTTTCTTTCGAACGCTTGTGAGCCCTTGGATCAGGCAGAAGCACACGGATCGTGTGTTTCCTTCCAGTGCTTGTGAGCCGTTGGATCAGCGGTGTGTTTCTTTCGAGCGCTCGTGAGCCCTTGGATCAGGCAGAAGCACACGGATCGTGTGCTTCCTTCCAGTGCTTGTGAGCCGTTGGATCAGCGGTGTCTTTCTTTCGAGCGCTTGGATCAGGCAGAAGCACATGGATCGTGTGTTTCCTAACATAACACAACCAAGCAAAAAAGTCCACTGGGCTACCCCGTTTCGACGCACGTCTATGGGGGTAGACGGAAACGTTAGGGTTTTTGTGTTAGGTTAGTTCATTGGGCTTGTCACGTTACCATGGAACATAAGAAAACTAAACTAGACTTTATTTGTGTTAGGTTAGTCCATTGGGGCTTGTGAAACCAACTTTTATCAAAATTAATTGAAACGGAGAGTAGTAGCAACTAAGATAGAACAAACTTGGGTACATAGACGAATGACAACAAACTTGGGTACATGGACGAATGACAACAAACTTGCACTAGTAGGAATGTGCTTATAGCCACCAGTCTACATCTTTATTTAATCCATAATACATCACGAATAATGTAACTAACTTTTGCCGGGTCCTAAGCCGCGAGGTGCTGAGCGGCCGGCGGCTTGCACCCAAAGATAAGGAACCATCACTTGGTCAATACTCACATGAGGAGGATCCCTATGAAGTGAATACCACATATTGTCATGTACCGCTTGCGTATCCAACCTAACCAGGTAGCGACGGACGTGCTCGTCCTCCTCTCTGATACGGCGACGCACCTCCACCTCGGGGGCCGGCGGCCTCTGCACCGATGCTGGCCCACGCGACGGCCACCAAACAAGATCCGGGTCGACGACGTCACCCGGATTCCTCACCAAACTACGCGTCCCGGAAGACACCTCCCAGTGCCAGCCCGGCGGAGCCCAGTCCCGGACACTGCCCGTGTCCAACAAATGGCCGGTGGTCATCATCGATTCCCGCCGAGATCTGAAAAAATGAGTGGGGAATTTGATGAAACAACTAAGGTGCGTGCAACCTAGGTACGTAGGGGAGGGAGAGGGCAGCACCTTGGCATGGCGGACGGCACACGCGGTGGTGACGCCACGGGAGAGTGATGAGGGATCAGATATCAGTTTAGATGTGCTATGCCAATGGAGGCCATGACTACATATATATAGTGAGAAATGGGCTTCTGAGCTGTAGTATGCCCAATCAGGAAGAAGCACACGGATCGTGTGTTTCCTTCGTGTGCTTCTGAGCCGTTGGATCAGCGGTGTGTTTCTTTCGAGCGCTGGTGAGCCGTTGGATCAGGAAAAAGCACACGGATCGTGTGTTTCCTTCGTGTGTTTCTTTCGAGCGCCTGTTTCCCTCCAATTCTCCCCTTTCGGGCGAACCGGATGGAATCGTGTGTCGATTTGGGTTAGACTTTGGTTTCTCATGTTCCTATGGCCTAACATAACACAACCAAGCAAAAAGTCCACTGGGCTACCCCCTTTCGACGCACGTCTATGGGGGTAGACGGAAACGTTAGGGTTTTTCCAGCGGATTCAGGGTTTCACCGAAGCGGGGCCCCGGAGCGTCGGAACCACACCCAAACCTAGCTTGTGACATACCATGTTTATACAAGTGTGTTGGGTGCTGTGGATGTCCAAGTTCCCACAGCGGGATGTGAGCGGGTTCACCGGCATCACTTTCTCTCTAGTGAGTTTCTGCCGAAAGGGGAGTTTTCACCTCTAAGTGCAGGAACTCAATAGAGAGAAAGTGAAGCCGGTGAAGCCGGTCACACCCCGGAGTAGGATATTGCACATTTACAACACACAACACACTTGTATACATATGGTATGGCACAACCTAGGTTTTGGTGGGGTTCCGACGCTCCGGGGCCCCGCTTCGGCGAAACCTCGAATCCGCTGGGAAAACCCTAACGTTTTCGTCTACCCCCATAGACGTGCGTCGAAAGGGGGTAGGCCAGTGGACTTTTTTGCTTGGTTGTGTTAGGTTAGGCCATAGAAAGGTGAGAAACCAAAGTCTACCCCAAATCAACACAAGATTCCATCCGGTTCTCCCGAAACGGGAGTTTTCACCTCTAAGTGCAGAAACTCACTAGAGAGAAAGTGAAGCCGGTAAAGCCGGTCACACCCGGAGTAGGATATTGCACATTTACAACACCCAACACACTTGTATACATATGGTATGGCACAACCTAGGTTTTGGTGGGGTTCCGACGCTCCGATGCCCCGCTTCGGCGAAACCCCGAATCCGCTGGGAAAACCCTAACATTTTCGTCTACCCCCATAGACGTACGTCGAAAGGGGGTAGGAAAGTGGACTTTTTTGCTTGGTTGTGTTAGGTTAGGCCATAGGAAGGTATTTTACATGTGTTGTTTTTATTTATTTTACATGTATATGTTGTAGGGTTGGGTTCCGGGAAACTCGAACCGTTATTTTACGGGGGTAGGATACTGAAATTGGGAGGAAAATTATAGGTCCAATATATATATAAATTATAACTACATTAAATATTATATAGAGAAATAAATAAATAAATATTATATAGAGAAATAAATAAAAAAGGTTCATATATACGCCGACGGCCGCCGTCGGCGTTGAAGTACACGTGTACACCGACGGCACGGCCGTCGGCGTATCAACGCCGCTGGACGTTCCGTCACGGCGTCCTTTTGTACGCCGACGGCACCGTTTACGCCGACGGCTGCCGTCGGCCTTACCTGGATACGCCGACGGCGCTTCGTACGCCGACGGCTGTGTGGGCGGCTGCCCTAGCTCGTGCTGTACGCCGACGGTCCCGACATTTAGCCGTCGGCGTACATTACGGCCGTCGGCGTAGTGTGGCTTTCCCGTAGTGTGTGGCATGGCCAACGTGGAAAGCAAAAACGGTCTAGCCCTTGCAAAACCCAGGCATATCAGCCAAACGAAAAGCCCTTGCAAGCAACTCTAGGTTTGTTTCCTAACACAGATCGTGCTCTGAATCTATAGAGCTCCATATCTGCATGGAAATATATTATATGCAAAACGTGCATGCAGAAACTAATAGGCCTCAGACCGAGACCGGTCGAAAAGTAGCACTCCTGCGGTCCTGCCACAGTGAGAGGAAATCAAGCCACTTATAGGCGAAAAGTGGACCAGATTGTTGAAGCTCCATAGAAGGCGTCTAGCAACAGTAAGTTGGTCGAGAATCGCCAACCATAAAGTGTGTTGGATCAATCACTCGCTTCACTTGTTTACAGCACCAAGCCAACTATTGCCTTGAATCTGCGCCCTTGCACTGTAAAGACGCGCGGCCCGCCACACTATATAGGACGGCGAACTCTTCCCACCTGCACCTCTTGTCCTGGTAGCACAAACCTTGCTTGACAGGACATGCGCACATTTGATCGGCGATTAACCCACACTCAGCTTTGAAGTTCAAACATGTCAAACGGCCATCCGCTCTGAAAAAAACGAAGCAGACACATAGCCAAGGTCAGCGTGCCTTTGTTTCCTAATGTCTCCCAAGCGTAGCTATATCTAGCTCCAGAATAACAAAACTAAGGCCATGCCATTCCCAGCAAGTTCAGTTAATTCCAAGAAATGCATCACTAGAAAAGGAGAGATGCCTTGGTAACTTCTCAAGGCGGCGAGGGCGGCGGAGTTGGCGCGGTCGAAAGGGGATGGAAGGGGCTGACGCGCCGCCGTCGGAGAGGCTGGTGGGAGGGTGTTTCACTTCAGGTGAAAAATATCAAGGGGTTTTTTGCAAAAACGCCACCGCGCCCGGTAATTCGGGTCAGAGGGAGTACATATATGGAACTATCATTTCAGATCAACACGGGTGGGTTGCGTTAATTTGCCAGTACTGTTGATGCAGAGTTCCGTGTGTCTTGCTTCGTAGCCATGTCCTAGTATCATGCGAAGGATCAAGTTCTATCATGCCAGGACTGTTAATTTGCCAGGAAGGACATGGCAACTTCTGTCTTCACTCTTCACCGTGTTCCCGCAGAACAGGACACACGGCGAAGAGCCGGCCACACAGCAACGACATATCTTTTCCGTAGTGTATGTTCCTGCCGATAATTGCTGAATCATACCAAATTTTCCTCATGGTTGATGCGCTTCAGCATTTCGTATCCATGATGTGGACAGTTTTCTGAATCTTTCCGTAGTATCTTGGTGGAGCACTGACGATACTTTCTCGAGTGCGCCACGTTCGCTTGACGTGCTGCGTGCAACACATGCACCCTATACACGTACCAAGTTTTGACTCATGCAACGATAAACAACTAAGAAATGTGGACTTCATACGCATATAGCAACAAATATAACATGTCACAAATGGTGGCGCCATGCTCAATAATACTCAATCCACAACCCCCGATCGCCTACAGTTTCCAACAAACCGCATGGTGCAAACCCGACGTCTCGGCAGATCAAGCTCTCTTCACCACCTATAAAAAGTCAAGAACCACATTCATCTTACGTCCAAAAGCACACACCAATTCTTGAGTATGGATAAGAAGAAGGTGGCCGTCATCGGCGCCGGTGTGAGCGGGCTGGCGGCGTGCAAGCACCTCCTCGAGCGTGCACGCCGGTCGTCTTCGAGGCCGACACCCAACTCGGCGGCGTCTGGGCGCGCACACCTGATTGCACCTCGCTGCAGTCGGAGCGGCCCATGTACCGGTACTCTGACTTCCCCTGGCCGGACTCCGTCACCGAGGTGTTCCCCAACCACAGCCAGGTCGTCGATTACCTCGACGCCTACGCGCGCCACTTTGGCGTGCTCGATTGCGTCAGGTTTGGGCATCGTGTGGTAGGGATGGAGTACGTGGGTGTCGGCGAGGAGGAGGTGGCGGCGTGGGAGGAGTGGGCAGGGTGCGGTGAGGCGTTTGGCGGTGGAGTCGGCGAGTGGCGCCTCACCGTGGCTGATGCCGAGGGTCACAATGAGGTAAGCAATCCGCCATTGGCAACACAAGTTCATTTTCCTTGGCAGTTCAGTTTATTTAGTCCAAATAAGCCAATGGATGAACTGGGTGGGATATATCTTGTCTCACAGACACACGTTGTAGACTTTGTGGTTCTTTGCATCGGGAGGTTTAGTGGCATGCCCAACATACCCACGTTTCCTCCAGGGAAAGGTCCAGAAGCATTTGATGGGAAGGTGATCCACACCATGGATTACTCCAAAATGGGCACCAAGAAAGCGAACGAGATGTTAAAGGGCAAGCGCGTGACTGTCATTGGCTACTTAAAATCGGCGCTGGACGTCGCAGCTGAATGTGCAGAACTGAATGGTACATATTCCTGCAACTAAAATCTTATTTGTGTTTTTATTTCATGCGCAAAAGTAACTGTGTCATTAGCGCCATCTGTAGTCCTAGGAAGAAATTTTGTGACTTGTATTGTTGCCTGAATTTCGACAAATGAGTCCAGCAAAACTAACAGAAAATGTACTGACCTACAGGTACTGAACATCCATGCACAATGGTTATCCGGACAAAGCATTGGATCATACCAGACTACTATGCATGGGGCTTCCCAGTATCAAACTTGTATCTTAATCGTTTCTCTGAGTTCCTTATCCACAAGCCTGGCGAGGGCTTCCTCCTATGGCTCTTGGCCACCATCTTGACTCCACTGGTACTGAAAGTCGGTAGGTTATTTTGCTTTGATGTAATTTCTACCAATGTCTCAAACTAAATCAGCACATTTTCAAATCTTGTTTGCGTCTGAGTAGAGGTGGTTATTCTCAAAGTTTGCTGAGAGCTACTATTCCATTCCCATGAAGAAGCCTGGCATGGTGCCTGAGCATAGCTTTTTTGAGGCGCTCGCGGCATGCTTGATTGCCATTACACCCAAGGACCACTACAAGAGGCTAGATGAAGGCAGCATTATTCTCAAGAAGTTAAAGACATTTAACTTCTGCAAGGAAGGTGTGCTTGTTGAAGGTGAAGCTTCACCGATAAAGAGTGATATTGTGATCTTTGGAACGGGATTCACGGGAGATCAGAAGATCAAGAACATGTTTGTATCTGAATATTTTCAAAGTATTGCAGTTGGGCCAGAATCCTCGACGGTGCCTCTCTATAGGTTAGTCAACTATATATCATTTCTATATATTTCAAGTTTTCAATCAGACAAGGGTGTTATTTTCTTGTTTATATTTTCCAGGGAGTGCATACATCCTAAGATCCCACAGCTTGCGGTCCTTGGTTACTCCGAGAGCTTGGCGAATCTTTACACTGCAGAGCTCCGGGCCAAGTGGTTGGCGCATTTCCTGGATGGTGGATTCAGATTACCAAGTGTTCAGACAATGCAGAATGATATCATGAGTGGGAGAAGTTCATGAAACGGTACTCTCGGGGCTACTTCCGTAGGTCTTGTATTGGGGTTCTTCATATCTGGTATAATGATCTACTATGCAAGGACATGGGATGCAACCCGAGAAGGAAGAATGGCTTTTTCGCTGAATTGTTTGAGGTCTATGGTCCTAGCGATTACATTAATCTTCACCCCAAGTAACGAGAGGGTTAGTAGGCTTCGATTCGCATGCATGGCCCTTATAAAGACATCTTTGTGTCTGACATAGTACTGGTTGGCATGTTGTACAAGTTTTAATAAACAAAGGAAAATGTCCCTCGCAAGTGTGAGGGTATCATCTTAACTTATTTATTTTAGAGATAAGAGCATCATCTTTAGTGTGTTAACATTTACATGAAAATTCATTTCTAGATTCATGGGCATTCACATTACGCGACACAAGACATATATTTTGTAGGCATTATTCGTGCTAAATAAATATCGCCTGTGATATGAAACAGCATATTAATTCTCTAGTGGTAATCGCGAAGTAGATTCCTATATGGATGGTAATCCTTGTGTATTATTCTAGTGGGCTTATAGTGATTAACTTCTTGCTAGTTCTACTGTACTTCAGTGGTTTAAGTAAAAAAATTGCGCGTAGCGCTCTACTCCAGCGAGTTCTGTTGCAGCATAAAATTCATGTTTACTTTTGATCAGATGCTTTCATGTCAATCTGCGTATTGATGTTTTGCCATACTTATGCTATATTGCCTTCACCCCATTCGGACATTTGGTCCGTTAATAGTTCTGAATTACGTATATATTCGGCCAGGTTGAATCTTTGGTATCGAGTTTCGCACATCCACCCCCTCGTCCCTAAACTACACGAAAAAATAGCCATGCGACGCCCGGTATAATAGACGTGTGCAGGATTTTAGCACCGCCTATGCATGCCGCTTTGGTGTGCACGATTGCTTCAGGTTATTCGGGAATCATGTGATGGTTGAGTACATAGGTCTTTGGAGGGACGAGATTGCGGCGTAGGTGGAGTGGCCCGGGTATGGTCACGACATTTGTCAGTGGTGCTTCCCGGTGGTGGTCATAGACAACACTTTTAGCAAAGCAGTATAGGTTGATTGAAATATTTAAAGATTCATCTTTGTGTTTTATACTCCGTCTGTACCACAAGATAAGTCGTTTGGAAGGCTTGTTTACCTTACCAAAACGTTTTATATTATGAGACCGAGTAACTTCTAATATCATACCCAGTATATTCATGATAATTATGGTTGTTACATTGAAAATTACATATGTCTCAACTAATCAGAAAATTAATATAAATATGATTTGTGAGCAATTGTTAATATGAAGATGACGTTGCAGTCTACTAATCTGACAAAGTTCATTGCGGTAATTCACAATGTTTATTGTGATCAAATTATTTGTAAGACAGCATCGGCATTTAAACCACATGCGATTGGAAACGATATACATTTATAGTGGCACAAAGAAGATTACTCACCCATAAAACTGCACATCTCTGAGGGGTTAACTCCTACACACCACTGATGGTATAGGTCATCTTGCTTCTAATACATTGGGAATTACTGATACTTTTCATCGGATAGATGCTGAAACTACCACATGTGCGTTTTCTTAACTGACAAAACAAGCCCTCATCATGTTCTAGTGTGCTCACAATGAAAGAAATGAAGCTTCTACAATCAAAAGAGCAGAGATTAGGTATGTTCTAGCTCCTTTGAAGACGCCAAGTCATCATTGGTTTTGAACATTTGCCCTAGCACACTAAAGACACGCGGCCCCGCAAGGCTAGGTCGGTGTACTCTACCTAACCCTGCTCCTTATGCTCCTTCAGGTACAAATTTTTCTTCCGAGAAGATTTATCCCTTCAATCAACAATTTCCCCACAAAATGTACCGAAATTCACGTGTGTCAAAGGATGAGCAAACACTGAATAGATGGAACGGAACGTCAGCCTACAGCAGCATACCTTCGATTCCTATTGCCTCCCAAGCATGGCTATCTTTGTTTCATCATATATGTGAAGAACAAAAATTAAGGCCATGCCATTGCACGCATGGGAAAGCAGATAAGGTCTTGCTACTTTCTTCAAGTTTGATTTATTGCTCGAAATGCATCACTAGAAGAGGAGAGACCTTGATAGCTTCTCTCGGTTATCCCAAATATACCAGCAATATATAGAGGGCTAGCTGCATATATCATGGTGTGTCAGCCGGTGAGTATAGAGGCCGGGACAAGAGGGGTTTCTTTCTTACCTGTCTTGTGTCCTTGAACTTTAAGGTGGCTCTTATTGATGGATGGTGGCGTATATATGATTTCTTTCAGGAGTTGCTGATAAAATATTGTTTTAATACTTGAGACTATTAATTCGGGGTACAGCTCCAAATTTCCCATGGCCAGGAGCATTGTGTAAGATCGACATCGGCAGCACCCTAACTTAACCGAGCAAAACCAACAGTTGAGGACTTGACCGAGCTTTAACTTAATTATCATTTTAGTTACAACTCATGTGCAACTTAAAAACTCGGTTACTAACCATGTGCAACTCAAAAAACTCAACAACAACACATATACAACTCTCAGGCCAACAAGAAGCGCAACACAAAACCAACGGCTGCGAGTTTGACAGATCTCTAACTTATCTTATTTGTAACATTATTTCATTGAGGTTCCAAAATCACGACGGGTTCACTGAAAGTTGAATATATTTGAAATATAGTATATGAAACTTTTATTCAGACATACACGGACATGGATTGCTAGTTGATTTTGATAAATATCAACGTTCTTTTTTATAAACTTTCAAGACCAGGATCCAACAGATATTATGATCAGCTGATACCATCCTGAGACAATAATATTCCCATTTTATAGACAATTTTAAATATGCTTATCCGATTACAGTTTAATGTTATATGTTTCCTTTTTACTGTGGTTGTGGGCTTGTGCCTTTCGTTGCATCCCCATTGTCATCTTTCAATCTTGTTGCAAATAATTCCGTGCATCCGCATATTTTGATGAAATGTCATGTCTTACTGTTTCTTTTTAGTTTTCTTTCATTATCAGTGAGAATTTATAAAATTATTTTAGAAAAAAGTGAGAGTAGACATAATATATAGATAGACCACAGCACCTTGACATCTAAAGATTTTAATGCAATCACATATAGTTCATGGAGATTATCTTATACTCCTAGTACGCATGCAAGCTAAAAGAATTGTGAAGTATCAGTGCTAAAAAGCAGCGTTAAGTTACTAATTTATTTGAATGACATAATAATTGGCATTAGCAAGAGATTTCATGCTGTATTCTAGAACTAAAGTTTCTGCTACTGTGGTTTTATCTTTAGTGGTTCATGATATGAAATGGTCTCAACTCATACCATGTTAGTTACATTCAGCTCTAGCAGAGAGTAAACAATTAGTTTTCTGATCACTGACAAACTGCTAAGCATCACACCCAACAGAATATATGAATCTATAAATTATTTGCAACATAGGGGTGTAAAATCAAAGCTGCAGCAAGTCAAACAACTCGGCGCAGCTCCCCTGTGTTGAGTGCAAACTTACGGTGCTCTGACAACATGGATGGAGCGATCACTCTTTTCATTTGCAGGTCAGTTACATCGTCAAGGAAAGATGAGTATTCCTTGGCTGCACTGAGCACTGCTTGAAAGATTTGTAGTGGATCCCCATGGCTGACAATAAGAACTGCAGATCTGGATGAAATTTAACATAAAAGTCAACTCCAACATGATAATGGTACATGGGTCAATAAATGTTAAGCTGCAACTGGGTATGAAACAACATTGGTTATGTTTGTCATAGTGCTTTTCGACCAATGGTATGAAACAAAATCTAGTCATATGTCAAGTTCACATGAACTATTAGAATTTCAGCATTTTAGACTAAGGCGGCTCTGTTACTTAAGCCCTTTTAATGGTTTCTGTACCTATCCGCACTCAATAGACTCTGTAAGGTATTGTATGAATTGCTCTGCGTAATCAAATTGTATACATTATGGATTCTTTCCAGATCATAAGTGCTCTAAGAAAACCGTAAGGCCGGTTGTACTTCATGTCGGTGCTTTCTACTGGATTCATGCCAGACGGTTATCATCATTACAAATAGATCATAAACTTAAAAGGCGTGCAGTTCTGGTTTGCAAAGAGGCCCTTGGAAGCTTAAATACAGCCTCTTGGTCTACTGACATAGATTACATTTTCTTTTTAGCCGACATTTTGGTAGATATTTATCAGAAAGACATTTATTATAGATTTTGGTGATGATATAACACTGAATATAGGAAATAAACATGAATAAACACATATATCATTTGAATTATAATGGTACCCATGAAACTCCCTGTCTGTAGAAGACAGCACCCCTGCGAGTCTACTAGCAACATTTGCAACACTCTCACCACCTTCTGGAGCAATAAAGGGATCTGATTCGTCTACCGCCCATACCTCTGCATACTACCGCATCATGTCAGATATAGCAAGTGGCATATGAGATAAGATAAAAAAGAACAACAATACACCAAGTGCTACCGAATGCAGGGTTTGCTCGTTAATGCTGAGTGACAAAATTTAACCAAACAAAACTTTGATGGCGTGTTTCTGCTAAGAGAAGTTTAATACTGCGCAGTGGACGAGTAACCTGTGCGTCACCCGTATCATTGCTGCTCAGTGGTCCATGGCACACATTTATCAGGGAATGGTATCTCTTGCAGATTGTCTGAATTCCCAACAAATGCATATGACAACATATAGGCATACGAGTTGAATTCTAACATAAGAAGTACATGGGCATTACAACCACGAGCATGCATACTAGTGAAGCATGCATAAAGATCATACGAAACTTCGTGTCTGTATTTCAGGAGGTCTTTTCATTTCACCTGTCAGGTTGGATAATTTTTTTCCCCAAAAAAAACCCCCACTGGCCTCTGCATCAATCGATACATGTGGCCATCTTTGATTGCAAAGTAATATATTATGGAGGCCTTTTTCATTGTAATTGTTAACTACATGAATTATTTTTATGAAAATATCTCTAATTATCCAATGACCCCATTGTAATTAAAGCATGGCACTTTGTTGTTGTTCAACAAGTTTATATTATATCTCAACCCGCCTTATAGAGTACTAAGATACTCAATAGAATATGTCATATAAATTAAGAGAATTTTGCAAGTCATCTAAACTGAAAAAGATCATACAAGTACACCATATAAATGGTTTGCCCTTAATACATTCGCGTCAATAAAATATGTATGAAAGAGTATCCATAATTGTGAGAGAACTAATTTAAGATCAATAGCTACCTAAGTTCTTTGGTTGCTTTATCTGTAGGTTAGAATAGATCATCATTCATCTCATATTAACAAAAATGTATCTGGTGAAAACAGTTCTCACTTGATTGTCTATGATATGCACTTCGATGCCCCTATGATTTATAAGAATCATGTTTATTCACATATAAATATATCGAAAGAATCTCCACCGTTTAATGCATGAGTATAAACTCACCTTTTCATGAGTAAGCAACTCATATGATGGTCCAAAATAACGCTCATGAAGTTCTACGGTTGCCTGTTAAAGAAACTCCCATGAGTGTTGTAGATGTTCACAACTCACAAATCTAGATATAGGATCCAAGGCATTTTCACTGAAATTACTCAGCTTGCGAATACACGTCAGAAATACAACTTTCAAGAAGAAAAGCGGTGCTATAATAGTATAATACTCAAGCAAATATCAAATTAGAATTACTCCTTCACAGTTCACAGGCATTCAAATGCCTCAGCAGACACTTTGCCCACCGATAAGACATTCTGAGGAACTCACTACGCGATCGATTATCATCATCTGGCTTGAAACTGAACAAATTTTCATCCAGGAAACACTCACTTTGCAGTTGGGACCATCAAACGGAACGCCGAGCACGCCGGCGACCGCCCTGGCCGTCTCCGTGGTCCGGGAGAACGGCGAGTAACGGATCTTCACGGAATCCACAGGCACACCCAGCTCCTCAAGCTCCTGCACGCACAGAATCGATCACTTCCCCCATCCAGAAAGCCATATAGATTCGACCTCGATTCCGTACCTTCCGGAGCGTCTCGCCGGCGGAGCGCGCCTGCTCGACGCCCAGCGGGGCCAGCCCGTACTCCGGCCTCGTGCCGTTCTCCTGCCAATGAAAGATCTCGCGTTAACCGAAGCTCCGGATTGGATTCAGGAATACCGCTGCAGATGGGAAGTGAAGACGGCGAGCTCGTTGGTACCAGGGAGGAGACGATGATGCCGCGCTCGTTGGGGACACTGCGGCCGTGGCGGAGGATCCAGTACTTGTTCCGGAAGTTGGCCGGCGGCGAGTCGCCGGTGGAAGCCTCCATTTGCCAGAGTCCAGAGTGAGCTGGACTATCTGCCGGCGTCACGTCATCCATTGACCCGTTTATGCGGATAGTCCGCATAGTGCACCCAACTCATTTTTATAAAATATTTTGAAATTGAAATAATTAATCATACCGAAAAACAGTACTGAAATTAAACTAAAATTTTAAAAGTAAAATTAGCTTAACCCCTACTACTCGTCGACCAAGTCGAGGTTGATAGTGACCAGGGGCGAGTTGGCTACGGCGCGATGACGAGGTCGTCGCCGCCACCCATGCAATGGCAAGCGCGGCGTCCATTTCCACCGGAGCATCTCAATTCACGTCACCTCACGTACATGCCGCGCGGACAACTCGAGCTCCACCTGCATTTCTGGTCATTCTTCTTACGGAGTGGCCTCCTTCGATGAACGGTACTCGACGTCGCCCAGCCTCCACCGGTAAATACAAGCGTACGTCATGGCAACGTTTCCCCCTCTGCAGCACGGAAGGTGGTTCGCTCGACGTCGTGCTCGATCTCGAAGAACCTTGCCCAAAACATCGAGTTCTCATCGAAGATGCGGCTTTCGGGGTGCTTCGGTGGCGTCGTGTCTCCTCAAGGCGTATCGTGTCAATTCTTCGGACTAGCGGGATTGGAACCCTATTGTAGTTTCATGTGCCAAACTGTCAGTAGGCAAACGTCCGGCCACGGCACTGTGATGCACTCGCCCAGTACGAACACACAACTTTTTATGTGACATTCACTCGTTGACACACCGGCTGCGAGCCGGACAGGCGGGGATGCGGAATAAACCACGAGACGGATGCTCGACGAGGAGAACTTCCGATGGTTGTTCTTTGATCTATGCCATTTTTGCGCCATCGTGGCGGAAGGTCGGAGAGGAAAGGGCAAGGGAGCTGAGGCGGCATGGTGGGGAATGGAGCGGGTGGTGGTGGGAAGTGAAAGACGTGTAAGTCTGGTTGGTACACCGAGACACCATTAAAAAGACCTGCCGCAACTTGGGCGGTAGGTGCAGAGATGGGAGGCTGACTTGCGGGTCAGGGTCAAACACGAACATGGCCGAGTCTGGTATGACTATATTTCCGGACCAAATTTGGACAAAAAAGGAGTTGAGATGGACGTGTTTGCTCGCCAGTCCAAACTTAATAAACGTTCATATTTTAAAAAATGTTCAGTTTTAAATTTGTTCAGATTTAAAAATGTGAAAAAGATTTTAAAAGTACTCAAAGAGAAAAAAAACTATGTTAGTTTTTTTTGTTGGGCCGCAGCCATAACCCATGAAGCAGGCGGCCGGGGCAAGATGCGCCGCCGCTGGGCAGGATATAGGACGTCCCTTCCGCTCAATGCTAGCGCAACGCCTCTTCGGATTTAGATTTTAGATCGACGAAAAAGAAAACATGACGCTGTCAGCACGGGGAAGAGGCAGAAAAGAGCGAGCGACACCACATCTCTCCTTCATCCACGACAAAATTCGCCATGAGTTACTTTTGACATGTAAGGTGAAAGAAGATTTCTCTTATCCATATGAACTCTAGCTTAACTGAATGCGATAGGGATCTGTATATGGTGCGATCTAGGGTTTCTGTTTTACACCTTTACTCAATCGTAGATAGATTTCTAATTAATTGTAAGATTAGTTGTTTTGCTAGATTTCTGATGAACGGTCCACGCAAATTTGTTGGTATTGTATAAGTGCTCTGTGATATATGTGTGTGTTAAAATATCAAATATTCAGAATTTCTAGCAGAGTGTGCAATCTGTTCATGGATTGGACCTCCTCTTGTTACTTAAGTTATTGCTTCATCAATCATAATGTCATTGAGATAGATGGTCACCACCAACATTCCATTTTTGCCGGCAGGTACACTCATTCTTGCTCATAAGGGTATCGGTTGCATTGCATCGATGAATTTGATAAGATGGATATTAAGGATCAGGTAGACCTGTTGACTTCTACTAATATATCCGAGACCATTTTTGTCATTGTGATGTGAAAAGTGAAAACTTGAGTGCCAGTTTTATTTGTCAACTGTAGGTTGCTATAGATGAAGCATGAGAACAGCAAACCATTGGTACCACAGAAGCTGGAATATAAGCAACTTGAATGCAGGAACATCAATATTAGCAGAAGCAAATCCCATCAGAGTTCGTATGGCAACTCAAAACCTAAGGTACAACTATTCATCTTGTATTTCTGAAAGTTTGCACATCTTTTTTTGTCTTACTCATGATATCCATGGAGGTGACAATTGAAGTTTTAAATCTAATACTACCTCTGTTCCGAAGAATAAAATGCTTTAGCTTTTTCTGATCCGGATGTAGCTAAACGTGGATTAGTGTGTAGATTCAACCTTTTTTATCCGTATGTAGTCCCTATTGAAATATCTAAAACGTCTTATAATTGAAACGGAGGGAGTATGTTTTTGCTGCGATTCCTGCCAGCTAGTACATGTCGCATTTCCTCGAGCTATTCCTTCAAGATTTTATCTTGCATACATCACTCTTGATGAATCTGATGAAAACCACTAAGCAGCACATTGCTTATCACAATGTTGAGAGTCGGTCCATGAAAAAAACATTTAGAAGCACTTTCGCTGCATTTAGCACTACAGAACTGAAGCGCTCGGTTGCTTTTGAGAAGTCTTTGAAACCTCAGGTTTGCCTCTTCATGATCTTCGAAGATGGGTTTCACTTTTTCATCAACTTACTGTGATTGTTTTTCACTACAGCCGAGTCCATAAGCAAAAAAGAACCGTCCAACTAATGTACACATAGCAATCGTCTTAATAAAATTGTTGATTATAGTTTGTTTGCAAATCATTCATGTACTGTTGTATAGAACATGTTTCTTTGTAATTTTGCATTAGGACCGTGTTGTGTAGC
Organism: Poa pratensis; assembly: GCA_947311845.1. Classification (NCBI taxonomy): domain Eukaryota; kingdom Viridiplantae; phylum Streptophyta; class Magnoliopsida; order Poales; family Poaceae; genus Poa; species Poa pratensis. The sequence continues at coordinate 131,363,233 of CAMZMU010000063.1, read as the reverse complement.
TTAAAAATCTATTTCACTTGTTATTAGTTTTGCAAATTTAACTTCCATGTTTCGTGCTTCAATGTATTTATGGAAGTTAGTACCATTACTATTGTTCAAACAGACGGCGTAGCAAAATGTGCCATCACACCCATTCAATTTCAACTTACATCTAATAACAATAACTAAAAAAGGGCTCTGATACCACCAAATGTGAAACCAGACGTGACCCTGCAATCCTCAACTACCTGTGTGAGCACACGCGATGTCAGGTTAATAATCATAGGTACATAAAGTAGGAACCATATTTCACTGCAATGGCTGACAATTTTATTCGCTCTTCGGTTTACAGACTATCAAAAAACCCAGTTCGACACGAATCGCATATCACAAACGCCATGACCAAACCAACACCGTGCTTGAAGCGAACAGTACGTTGTATGATGGTGCTTAGCAAATAATACTAGGCAGTTGGTGGGGGCTTGTAGTCAACGAGGTAAGGCATGGTGCTAATCCCGTTCTCCACAAGCTTCCCACAATTTCCCACACGTCCTTCTCTCTAGCCTGCTCCTCGATCACGCTGCTGATGTCGTGTTTCACATCGTACCTCATGGTGCCGATGAGCTCCTCCGTCGTTGGGCCTAGGTATGCCGTGTCGATTTTGAATGCGCCGTTGTGAGCGGTGCACACTACGCGAACCAGACTCGGGCCACCAAACAGGTTGTGCTTGCCGGACAGGGCCTCCTGATACGCGCCGGACACGAGCACGGCCACATAGTAGCCGCCGAGCTCTGGGTCTAGAGGGTGTAGCGGCAGCGTCCCGGCGTCGCCGATGAACTTGTCGACTTTGCCGTCGCTGTCGCAGGTGAGGTCGACGAGCGTGGCCCTGTGAGTCGGCTTCTCGTTGAGCCGGCTCACCGGCATCATCAGGAACAGCTGCTGGATGCCCCAGTAGTCGGGAGTCAGCGAGAAGATGGACAAGTTCATGTGGTAGTTGTAGATGGTGTGGGTGTAAGTGGCGACCCTCTTTGAGAGCTTCTTGCCGAGCTTGTATATCTCGATGCCGTGCTTTTTGATCTCCACGGCGTGGGAGGACATGGACATGTCAGCCGCCACCACGTCACCGTAACTACTGTCAGTACCCTCACCCTTGTACGGCGGCAGCTTCGAAGAGAGATCGCGGATCCTACCGTGCAGCTGCTCGGTGGTGGCCTCGTTGTCATCGTCTTTCGGCTCAGGGATCGCCGAGAGCGCCTCGAGGATGATCATGGAGTGGTGTGGTGTGACGCCATGGCGCGTCCGCTCTCGGTGCAGAGCACGGGGTGGGGGACACCGTGGTAGTCACACATGAGCCGCACCGCCTGCACGATGCTGGACGCGTACTGCTCCAACCCGTACGCCACCGACATGTCGGAGCTGCCCGACCGGGTCCCGTCGTAGTCCACTCCGAGGCCCCCGCCGCAGTCCAGCGTGGTCATCATCTCGGCTCCACACTCGTTCACGAGCCTGCAGTATATGTCAGCGGCCTCGCTAGCAGCCTTGAAGACAATATCCGTGGTCGGGATCATGGAGCCGACGTGGAAGTGCAGCAGCTTGAGCCAGTGCAGCTTGTTCAGAGCCTTGAGCTTCATGGCCACCTCGTAGATCTTCTCCGCCAGTAGCCCGAACTTGCCGTGCTTTCCCGCCGTTGAACCGAAATGGCCCGGTATCTTGGTGAGCAGCTTGGCCCGCACACCGATGACAGGCTCGATGCCGAGCTTGATGCTCTGCTCGATGATGATGTCCAACTCCTCCTCCATCTCCAGCACGATGATGGCGTTCAGGCCCATGGCGCGTGCCGCAAGAGCGAGCGCGATGTAAGCCGAATCCTTGTAGCCGTTGCATACCAAGTATGCCCCAGGCTTGGCTCTGGTGAGGCAGCTCATGGCAATCAGTAGCTCTGGCTTGGACCCTGCCTCCAGCCCGTAGCTGTAGTCGTAGCCAAAGTTAACCATGTCCTGCACGACGGCCTTGTGCTGGTTCACCTTCACCGGGAACACGCCCTGGTAAACTGAACCATACTTGGTGTACTTGATGGCGTCGGCGAATGCGGCGTGGAGCGAGTCGATCCGGTGCCTGATCACGTCGGGGAAGCGCAGGATCATGGGGAACTGGAGTTTCTTTCCCTTGTCGTCAGCGGTCGTCGTGGCTTGCTTGATGACAGAGAGCACGTCGATCTCCTGTCCTGGAAGCGTCTCGCGGCCGTAGATCCTGACACAGAGGTGGCCCTTGTTCACGGTGAAGTAGGGATCCCCCCAGCCTTTGATGTTGTACACTTCACCATAGTTCTTGACCATGATATCTGACTAGATATGCAGTCCTAAAGAGAAAATAGAAGTCAGTTGAGTTTCTCTTATCCGACTGATCCGCTCATGAAGACACATATAATCAAATTAACTTCAGCAAGACACAAATAAGTGTCTGAACAGAGGAACTGATTTTCTTTCCCCTGAATAGAATTAATGCTCAATGTATATCAGACACATGCATCAGGAATTCCACACCGTTGCAATCTGGGTTGCCCTTTGTACATTTCCTGCAGGATTCCCATTTCAAAAGTTCTGGGTTTGTCAATTAAACTCACTTGCTCATAAGAGTTTCTTATAAATCCCGTAGCATAAGTCCAAATAATTACATCATCAAATAAGCACAAATCGGAAGATAGAACATAAGTACAGGAAACAGTACCTGTGGAAGTGCAGAATATCAAGAAATGGTTGATCGATGTGGTTGTGTTGCGTGGAATTTGGACTGGACCTTCATCCGTTATATAGAGGTCTTGGAAGATCGAAATGACATGCGTACCGAACTGCCCTTTGTGGAGACCGGACAAGGTACAGGCTTGTTCAGCACGAGTTTGTAATGACATGTAGCTGACATGACAGGCCAACCAGAAAAATAATAAACATATGCTAGAAAATCTCGCAAAATAACATTTTGATCAATTCCGATGAAACTTTTTCAACAAATATATATATAACCACATCATTATTTTCTTTTGTTAATATCTTCCATACCATAGAAAATAGCGGGCGCTAGGAAGGAAAACCTTACCTGTTTGCTCTATTCGAGGCCGATCGTGGGATTGCTCCTTGTCGATGCCAGATGTGTCGCTGGGGCACCCAGCTAGGTCCTTGTCATGAAGATTTAGAGAGATTCTAGGAGCAAATTCGTCAGAGAGATATGATACGTGTTTGTGAGATGTCCTCATCGTTTAGATTTAGAGAGATTCAAAGGTATTAGTGAAGGGAGCGACACAATTACACAACTCCCGGGCTTAAAAAAAATTAGTTTGATCAACTGAGACTTGATCCTTCTGGTCAATGGTGTGGTAGATCAACTAATCAGGGGAAACCGTATGTTAGTCATTAGACGGTGATGCCTCAACAGCTTAGCCATTATTCTGTGCAGCTTCCTCCTGTAAAACATAAATTTGAAAATAAAAATGATAGATCCAGCATAAAACTTTACACAGTTGCAAACTAAGACAAAGGGTCATACTTATCGATTAGGGTTGTGTTTGACATTATGGTGGGTTATCATAGTCATGTTTGTCGTACCCGTTCTTGTCTATTTAATTATTATTTTCACCAAATTTTCTTACTTTTTATGCCATGTTTTAAGAGAATAAGCACATCTCAAAACACACTTTCAACTATCACTAATTGAGACTAAAACAAGATTTATTTCAATTAACTTGGCAAGTTATATATTTTTAAAAGGGCGGTGGATGGTCCAGCTTGGGAAAGTTGCACGTTAGTGAGTTAGTCGTCAACCGGTAATGCCCCAACAACTTGTCATTTAATACATGTGAACATAGAGGATACATACATACAGGTACCATTCATTTTAATTAAATATCCCCATATCGATACAGATTTCTCCAATTCTATCTACAAGCCCATTTAAGAGATGTTGGTATAGATGCAGATCTGAGATGTCCGTGTATTCATGGAGAAGCATGTGCAAGGGAACGGACTGACAAAATTACAGAAATCCTTGAACAAAAAGTAAACTTAGTCAATTGCGGAGAATTAAAATATTCGTCATCTAAGGTTTTGGATTCCAGTCCTCTTTCTAGAATTATTCTTTCCTTTTATTTTTACTTTGGGGTATTGTATGTGATACTCATTATTTTTATTTTGAACATCGCTTTCAATAACCGTTTTCTTTCTTTGTACCTTCCTTCCTTGCCTGTATATTTTTCTGTACATATTGGGTTTTGACACTCAATCCTTGTCTAGCGCTCACATTATATTGTTTAGACATCATTACACGTAGAGATATTTTTTTGCTGCTTCATTCTGAGATATTTTGACATTATAAAAAAAAGCTATGAATAAGTAAAATGGGGCCGAGGTTACCACCCATATGGTACTAAAATGTATGGAGTTGTTAGGGGAGCCCGAGACAACCGGGGGCGATTTTGTTTCTTGGACAGCGACCTCTGGCGACGGCGGTCTCTCCTCGGTCTCCTTGCCGGACTTCCTTAGTGTATCTGCGGTTCGCCATCGCCGGCGTCCTTTGATCTCGAGGTCCGGGACGCACCGGCGTCGGAGCTTGCGTTTGCATGTGGGAGTTCGTGTGGCGGCCGAGGACATCGATTGGGAAGGATGGATCTTGGTTCATCGCCGTCACATCGTCAACGTCTGTAAGCACCTCCGCTATTCTCGGATCGCTGGAACTAGCCCACTTGAGAGCCCACGTGGCCATATGGGCCTAGTATTGTCAGCCCAGTGTCGGGGACCCGCGTGAGCTTAACTCTGCAGGGAGGAGTCTCCGTCGATTGTTGGGGCTCTCGTGGTGGAAAAGCCGCCGCCTCGGCTTGTGGCGGTGGGCGTGGCGCCGCCGAGAATCGAGGTGGAGGCAACTCTGGCCATCACGCCGGTGCTGTTGCAGGTCGCGGAGCTGGCAACAATGTCGAGGCCGGAGCATGATATTGTCTTTCCGCATGGACTTACGGCACGCATGATGATCCATGAAGATTCCAGCACTCCAGCCTGGTGATTCAGTGACCACTCTATGAGTACGTACGTGTGGTGAGCGCTGTTTTCGCCAGCCGGTTGACACTGCCCAACAGGTACGTATCACGCTGCTCTGTCCGCTGATCCTTGCCGTGCATACTGAATGCTCCATTATCGGGCTGAGACGTGCGAGCTGATGTACAACATGACCGGACCATTAAAACGGTGACTTTCATGGAAGAGACACTTGACATTCACGCCAAAGGAGGAGAAACGACGGACAAAAAAATGTTGAAGCGGGGCAACCAACAATGTGACTAGTGAGTAGTGACATGGGGGCAATTCTCCGGAACTAATATCGCCGTTGGCGGTATGGTATGATTCGACGTCTTGATAATCGCAAATCGAGGGCAGAGCAAGGTTTCGGATACCGGTTCAAAAAAAAATCCGGAGGGGGCCGGTATTTCCGGTAACCGGGGTTACCGGAAAATACCGGCCGGTAACCGGCCCAATATTTCGGCAAGAATTTAGGATTTAAACTTAAAATATCGATTTTTTTTTTAAATTTAATTTTTTCAAGCACAAATTTGTTTCAAATTTGACTAATCCGAGATTTTTCATCCGAGATATGCAAATTCCGGGGGGGTCCGAGAAATCCGGTTACCGGCCGGTTACCGCGGAATTCCGGCCGGTAACCGAAACCTTGGGGCAGAGGCACAAGGTACTCTTCGAGACTAAGACTGAAGATCACAAGGTACTCACAAAACGTGTACCATATGTCCATATTCCTATGTTGAGATACAACGTTATTAGCTTGGGACAAGTTGAGAAACGAGGCTGCAAGATTGTGCTAGAAGATGGCGAAAAAATCTCGGCTAGCTAGTTATGGAGGTCTGAATTATGTTTGGCAGAGAAAAATGCTCATGAATGCGGAATGCCATCATGGTGTATTCGTGCTGGAGAGCGGCGGGCTCGGCCGAGTTGGGGGCTGATAAAACTCGCAAGCTGCGCTGGCACAAGATGCAGCGCTTCGACGCAGCCAGAGACACCTCTGACTTTCTCACATCTACTGAGCCATCGATCGTGAAGAACTGTGCAGCCGAGACGTAGGATAGATATATCATGCTGGGCACTGGCGACATCAACTATATAATGACGGATGACTGGAATGTGAGCTACCTTCGCAAGATCCGTATTGGCCGGAAAATAAAATAGTTGGCCAGCTGGATTGAATGTGAGCTATCATGCATCACGTGTGCAGTCAAACTGGTAATTGGCCTTTGGATCTCACCAAGATGCAGCTGCCCGCCAAGATCTAGCCAGCGAAGAGACGATGAGGTATCTGGGCAAGTTGGCCAAGGTGCTGCGCTTCGACCCTCTGACTTTCTCACATCTACTGATGCATCGATCGTGAATAACGATGACCACGCTGGACACTGGCGTCGACTATATAACGGGTGAAGGTCCAGTCCAAATTCGTAGATGCAGCACAACCGCAGCGATCAAACCATTTCCTAGCTAGCTATTCTGCTGATCTTCCACAGGTACGTACACTATTCTTCTGCTATTATTTGTAGGAAATGTACAAAGAGTAATCTTTTCGCTAGAGAAGATAACGTGAAAAAACTCACCTGACCTCTCTTTTCTCTTTGTGACTGCACAGTTATCATGCCAGCAACCATGGCCGAGAAGAATTACGGTGAAGTGTACAACATCGGGGGCTGGGGAGATCCCTACTTCACGGTGAACAAGGACGGCCACCTCAGCGTCAGGATCCACGGCCGTGAGACTCTTCCAGGGCAGGAGATCGACGTGCTGTCCGTCATCGAGCAAGCCACCATGACCCCTGACGACAAGGGGAAGAAACTCCAGTTCCCCATGATCCTCCGCTTCCCCGACGTGATCAGGCACCGGATCGTTTCGCTCCACGAAGCATTCGCCGATGCCATCAAGCATACCGGGTACAACTCAATTTACCAGGGCGTGTTCCCAGTGAAGGTGAACCAGCACAAGGCCGTGGTGCAGGACATGGTTAACTTCGGCTACGACTACAGCTACGGGCTGGAAGCAGCGTCCAAGCCAGAGTTTCTGATTGCCATGAGCTGCCTCATAAAAGCCAAGCCTGGAGCCTACCTTCTATGCAACGGCTACAAGGATTCGGCTTACGTCGCGCTAGCCCTTGCAGCGCGCACCATGGGCCTCAACGTCATCATCGTGCTGGAGATGGAGGAGGAGCTTGACATCATCATCGAGCAGAGCAGCAAACTCGGCGTTGAGCCGGTCATCGGCGTGCGCGCCAAGCTGCTTACCAAGTTACCGGGCCATTTCGGTGCGACGGGTGGCAAGCATGGCAAGTTCGGGCTACCGGCAGACAGGATCTACGCGGTGGCCAAGAAGCTCAAGGCTCTGAACAAGCTGCACTGGCTCAAGCTGCTGCACTTCCACGTCGGCTCCATGATCCCGACCACGGATATTGTCTTCAAGGCAGCTAGCGAGGCCGCTGGTATCTACTGCACCCTCGTGAATGAGTGTGGGGCAGAGAAGATGACCACGCTGGACTGCGGTGGGGGCCTCGGAGTCGACTACGACGGCACCCGATCTGGCAGCTCCGACATGTCAGTGGCGTATGGGCTGGAGGAGTACGCGTCCAGCATTGTGCAGGCAGTGCGGATCAAGTGCGACCACCACGGTGTCCCCCACCCTGTGATCTGCACCGAGAGCGGGCGCGCCATGGCGTCGCACCACTCCATGATCATCCTCGAGGCGCTCTCGGCCATCCCCGAGCCGAAAGACGATGACAACGACGACGAGGAGGCGGACACCGCCGAGCAGCTGCAGGGAAGGATCCGTGATCTCTCTTCGAAGCTGCAGCGGCACAATGGTGAGGGTACTGGCATGTCCATGTCCTCCCACGCCGTGGATATCAAGAAGCACGGCACCGAGATTTACAGGCTGTGCGAGAAGCTCTCCAAGAGCGTCACAGCTGACTCCCAGACCATCTATAACTACCACATGAACCTCTCCATCTTCTCGCTGATTCCAGACTACTGGGGCATCCAGCAGCTGTTCCCGATGATGCCGGTGAGCCGGCTCAACGAGAAGCCGACTCACAATGCCACGCTCATCGACCTCACCGGCGACAGCGACGGCAAGGTGGACAAGTTCATAGGCGACGCAGAGACGCTGCCGCTGCACCCGCTGGACCCAAAGCTCGGGGGCTACTACGTGGCCGTGCTCTTGTCCGGGGCGTACCAGGAGGTCCTGTCTGCCCCGCACAACCTGTTTGGCGGCCCGAGTCTGGTGCACGTGGTGGGAACCTCCGGTGACGACGGCGCATTCAAAGTCGACACCACACACCTTGGCCCAACGACGGAGGAGCTCATCGGCACCATGAGGTACGATGTGAAACACGACATCAGCGGCGTGATCGAGGAGCGGGCCAGAGAGAAGGTGTGGGGAACAGTGGGGACGATCGTGGAGAATGTGCTTCACACCATGCCGTACCTCGTTGACTACAAGGCCCCACCAACTAAGGGCAAGTACAACGCGGACGGACGCTAAGATGGAGACGTTAGGAAAGGATTCCCAGTTGTTCTGATGGTCATTTTTTTAACAGCAATGAATAAACAAGAGTTGGACGCTTCAGCATGGTGGTGATTTGACTCTTAAGCACATGTGCAAGCGCTTTACAATGCACATGGCCTAAGCACCACCATGGCACCAACATACAACGTGTTCTTAGCGTCAAGCACGGTGCCGGTTTGGTTCCTCGGTTATGCCTTGGTTATAGCTTGTAACAGAATCGCAAACTATAAGCTGGTTATGCCTTGGTTCCTTTGAGAGAGTGTATACACCGAAGAGTCAGGTAAGCTAGCTTGCTATGGTTCTGTAGTACATCAATGTTATTTTACCAAACATGGTCAAATTTTAACATGCCAGGACCCCTAACTAGATCGAGCATGGGATCCCCCTTTCTTCAAAACTGTCTATATGATCTGCACCTCGCGTGTCTCTGGCTAAGTAGCAGTTTGGTCAAACAGATTGAGAAGATTGGAGCGCGCTAGCTGTTTCTCGATATTATTTAATCTTGCTTGCAGAATTATAAAATGAGTCCCTGATCCACTGTCATCGAGTTTTGGGATGCACATGCCACGACTTGAGAACTGGCAAAGTCCTGTTTAAAAATGTTCGAAATTGACATAAGCGTGTTGGGAGAAACAACGGATTATGATCATCCACCGCAATGTCAAACTCAACCTTAATTGGTCAAGCTTAACCCTTTGTTTTAGTTTGCAACTATGATTTTTGCCGTGGATTTCTACCATTTTCTTTTCATATTATGATCTTTACATAGGAAAATTGCAGATAATAATGGCTAAGGTTTTTAGGAATCGTCGTTAATGACCAACGTGCAATTTTCTGAAATTCAATGCACCACGCCATCAGTTGACCAAGCTCAGGTCGTGAGCAATTCTTGTGGGAGACAATGCGTGCGTGGGCCGGCCTTCCGCCGTACGTCCAACCACATCGCCTCGTGTACTCGAAGCCCTGCTGGCCCAAACCGGAGAGTCTCGATCGACTAGGCCGTCTTGGTACCTACTTACTCTCCGATATCGATTTCCACTCGAGGATACTGGATTCAGAGTACAATATAGGATCTGGTTACAAGCACAACGTGCTGAATCGATGAACTAGGGTTTGAGATACATGGAACTGGTAGGTAGGTAGGTAAGGTTGTTACTGCCGCCGCCGCCGCCGGGTTCGGGTTCCTGATCGATCTTCGATACCTCATCTCTTCAGCAACACGCCTCTATATCATTTGCTTGTCCAGCTGCTGCCAACTACGCGCGGGTTTGGCTTGCGTGTCCGAGAGCTTGTGCGTCGGGCCTCAACTGGTACTGGGCTGGGTTCCTCTTGGGCTGGCAGCCCAGTAGTGGTAGCAGAGGTGCTAACACCCCCCTCCCCTTGAAGTCCGGCTTGTCCCCAAGCCGCAGCAAATGGAAAGCGAGTCATCAGGTCGTCCTTGTTCTCCCATGAATCTGGAAGAGTGTCACCTGACCAGCGGATCAGGACTTGTTCATGAATCCTGTTGGCCATGTTCTTGTTCCTTCGTGCAAGCACTTGCACAGGAATCACAAACTGGTTAGCATCGGAAGGTAAAGTAGGCGATACCTAGACATCGGGTTTCAGAGATTTGCGAAGCAATAAAACGTCAAAGACTGGATAGACAGAAGATGTCTCAGGTAAGGCGATGCGATAAGCGACCTGCCCAATGCGCTCTAGCACCAAGTAAGGGCCATAGTAGCGAAAAGATAGCTTGTGACAGGCCCTTCTGGCCACTGTGCTCTGGACATATGGTTGCAATTTGATAAACACCTTGTCACCCACCTCCAGCACTCTTTCGAATCTCTTCTTATCCGCTTGTTGCTTCATATGATTCTTTGCTCTGTCCAAATGGAGTTTGATCAAGTCTGTCATTTCTTGTTGAGCAGATAACCAGTTGTTCAATTCTGAAACTGGGGTTGCTGAAGCTGCTTCAATGCCCCAGTGGCGCGGCTTGTGCCCATAAAGCACATGAAATGGTGATTTCCCCAAAGCACTATGCCATGTGGTATTATACCAATACTCTGCTAGGGGTAGCCAAGTGCTCCATTTCATGGGGCAGGAGTGAACAAAGCAACGCAGAAACGTCTCCATACATTGATTAACACGCTCTGTTTGACCATCTGTCTCCGGGTGATAAGATGTGCTCATTCACAGCCGTGTGTCTGTGAGCCTGAACAGTTCTTTCCAGAAACGACTAGTGAAGATAGGATCGCGGTCAGATATAACGGATTCAGGCATCCCATGCAAACGGTAGACTTGATCAACAAACACGGATGTGATTTGGGATGCTGAGAAAGGATGAGCCAACGGAATGAAATGGCTGAACTTAGAGAATGTATCAACAACCACTAAGATGCAATCAAAACGTCCAGAACGAGGCAGGCCCTCCACAAAGTAAGAGACACAATTTACCACGAGTGTTGGGGAACTGGCAGGTGTTGCAATAGTCCAGGATAACGGTTGCGGTCTGGTTTTGCTTGTTGGCAGGTAGAGCAACTTTGGACAAAAGCTGTGACAGCAGATTTCATCTTTGGCCAGTCAAACACAGAGTGTAATCGCTGATATGTAACTGGAGCTCCAGAATGACCCCCAATTGCCGAGGCGTGCCCCTCATGTAAAATGGCTTGCTGGAGGTCTGTGTTATGACCTAACCAGATATGGTTCTTGTAACGCAGTAGTCCTTCACTAACTGCGAAATGTGAATGCGAAGATGGATCTCTTTCCAAATCAGCTATGATTTTAGAGGTATGAGGATCTGTCAGATATCCTTTCTTGACATCCTCGATCCAAGCTGGCTTGCAGAAAGAAATTGCATTCAAAGTATCTGCATCTGTGCATGGTCTCCTTGATAGTGCATCAGCGGCACCATTGTCAGTTCCTTTACGGTAACAGATTTTGTACCGCGGACCCAAAAGCTTCGTGAAAGCACGTTGTTGCCATGGTGTGTGGAGTCTTTGTTCTTCTAAATGTACTAGACTGCGATGATCAGTTTAATGACAAATTCTGAACTCTGTAAGTACTGCCGCCAGTGTTCCACGGCCATAATGAGAGCCATCAATTCCTTCTCATAAGTTGACAGTCCTTTGTTACAGGGAGTAAGCGATTTGCTGAGCTATGCAATGGGATGACCATCCTGTTGCAAAACAGCTCCAATGCCACTGTCGCTAGCATCTGTTTCCACGATGAATGGACACGTGAAATTGGGGAGAGCTAAGACCGGAGCTGTCGTGAGGCTTGTTTTCAACACTTGCAGCGCCGTGGCACACTCACTAGTCCACATAAATGGTGTGTTCTTCATCAAGAGATTTGTCAAAGGACGAGCAATGATGCCGTAATGGGGAACAAATTTACGATAATATCCTGTGAACCCCAGAACTTAACGCAGTTCCTTGTCATTGCTAGGTGTTGGCCACTTCTAGACCTTCAAAAAAAATTCGGGTTCCGTGGACACTCCCTCTGCACTGATCACAAAGCCTAGATTGGAGAGTTTCCTTTGAGCAAAGCTGCACTTGGATTGTTTGACCTTCCATTGATCCTTGATCAATAATTCAAAAACCTCCTGAAGGTGAAGGACATGTTCTTCTTTAGACTTGGAATAAATGAGAATGTCGTCAAAGAATACAAGTGCACAACGACGTAAGACAGGTTTCAAGGTTGCATTCATCGCTCCCTGGAAGGTAGCTGGTACTCCTGCTAGGCCAAACGGCATGACCTTATATTCATAGTGCCCCGAATGAGTGTGAAAAGCAGTTTTGATTTCCTCTCTAGGTGCCAGGCGTATCTAGTGGTAACCAGCTCGCAAGTCCAATTTACTAAACCAACTAGCACCAGCAAGTTCATCCAATAACTCGTCGATCACAGGAATGGGGAACTTAGTTGGTACGGTAAGAGCATTCAGTCTCCTGTAATCAATACACATTCTCCATTCACCTCCTTTCTTTTTCACAAGTATCACAGGTGAGGCGAAGGGGCTCGAACTGTGCTAGATAACCCCACTCTGGAGCAGTTCCTCAATTTGTTTTTCAATTTCATCCTTGGACTCAGGGGAGTGCCTGTAAGCTCGAATATGAACAGGTTGGGCACCAGGAATTAATGGAATAGTATGGTCACATGACCTACGAGGTAGCAACTCAGTTGGAATGGAGAATAGCTCAGGAAACTCCTGTAGAATGTGCTGAACTGCCTTAGGAATTTGCTCAGAATTCTGCTTGTCAGCTTCTGTCTCTGCGCATACGAAGACCATATGTTCTATTTCATTGTGCTCAATCATTTGGCGCAGCTGCAATACTGACACTTGCGGGCACGAACTGCTCAAAGACTGATAGCCTTAGAGGCAGATAGGCTTCTCATTCTCGATCAGAGATAACTGTTTTGTAACCCAATCAATATTGGGGTTATATTTCTCTAACCAATCCATTCCTAGAATGATATCAAAACCACCCAGAGGTAATACTTGAATGTGGTAGTGAAGACATGTTGTTGCACCTGCCATGGACAGTCAACAACTTCCACATCGCATTGGAGTTCAACACCGTTGGCAATTTTAACTCGAACAGGTTTCTGCAGAGACTGAATACCAGAAAATCCGGACACCAGTTTAGCGTTGATGAAAGAGGTGGAACCGCCAGAATCAACCAATATAGATACTGCTACCCCTTGAACTGTTGCTGCTAACTGTAAGAGAACTGAGGTATCATTACCTTTGAATGCCTGTAACGAGATTGCTGCCACTATTTCATCTGGTTCAGGCTCCGGAGGATTATCAGTTGCTGATTCCAAGTCAGAAATACCCATGAAATCCATAAATTCCTTCAAAACGTGCATCTGGATTGTAGCCGGGCAGATGTGTTCTGGACCCCATTTCTCTCCACACTTGAAACAAAGGCCTCTGGCTCTTCTGTATGCTCACAGTGTAGCCAGCTGATTCTGCTCAACTGTTGGTTGCCTTGCTGCATTTGCTCATTGTTGGCGAGGAGCTTCTTGCATACGGCGATCAGCTGCCGGTAGTGGTGCAGGTAGGCGCTGTTGTTGCTGAGGTGCTGCAACAGGAGCCAAGCGTGGGCCAGGGCGATACGATGGCTCGACGAAACGACCATAATCATGTTGCAAGCCATCGTGAACTTCCTCCTGGACCAATGCCAAAGAACAAGCAGCATCCAGATCCGGTGGCCGCTGCACCATCACTGCCTTGCGCAAGTCCAGACGCAATCCTCCAATGAACCTCATCAAGAAATAGTAAGGATGTATCTCATCAGAGTAGGAAATCAATTGGTTCATCAAATGTTCGAAAGCATCAATATAATCATGAACACTAGTTTCCTGTCTAATAGAATAAAATTGTCTAATCAGTAACTGATGTCTATCACGACCAAAACGTACACACAAAGTGTTGCAAAGGCTCTCCCAACTACATCCTAACAGCTTCTTCCTAACAGACTGCAGCCAGACAGCTGTTGTTGGGGAAAATTCAGAGTCGCCATATGGACCCAGTATGACTCCTGAACGTTATAGATCATGAAGTATTGCTCACACAAATCCTTCCATAACTGAGGATTTTCGCCATCGAACACCGGGAATGGCATCGATGGTGGTGCTTGGGTACCCAATTGCTGAAGTGATAAGTTCTGTTGGAGAGCGACCGTACCGTTGGCCGGAGGGGTCTCCGGAACCATAGTTCCATCGACCGCCGTCCGTGGAGGTGATGCAGCGCCGTGGCCCTTGGCCCGAGGAGTGGTGGTGAGGGGATTCTCAACGGGTAAACTCCCCTTGGATGTGTTGGAATCCTGCAGATCACGTGGCGACGCCTCCAACGCGTCATGGAATTTGTCGTTGTAGACGTGTTGTTGAAGCATATCGACGGCAACTTGCAGGCCGTTGATTTGCTTGTCCACCTTCGGTACCCAGGAGCTGAGCTCCTCCTGGACCGCGCCCTTGATCTCCGCTTTCCACTCCTTGAACATCTCCTTCAGATCCGCCTTAGTGATCTTCTCGTCGTCGCCCATGGCGTCAGTGATGCGCGGTGCCTTCTGCTTTCTAGTCTCGATGATCGACGCCGCCAGATCGGGGGAATTGGGGAGAAATTTTTGGCTCTGATTGATGGGCTCTGATACCACTTGTTACCTACTTACTCTCCGATATCGATTTCCACTCGAGGATACTGGATTCAGAGTACAATATCGGATCTGGTTACAAGCACAACATGGTGAATCGATGAACTAGGGTTCGAGATACAGAGAACTGGTAGGTAGGTAAGGTTGTTACTAACGCCGCCGCTGCCGGGTTCGGGTTCCTGATCGATCTTCGATACCTCATCTCTTCAGCAGCACACCTCAATATCATTTGCTTGTCTAGCTGCTGCCAACTACGCGTGGGTTCGGCTTGCGTGTCCGAGAGCTTGTGCGTCGGGCCTCAACTGGTACTGGGTTGGGTTCCTCTTGGGCTGGCAGCCCAGTAGTCGTAGCAGAGGTGCTAGCACGTCTGCCTCCATATCCATAGCCGAAACCCAGCACAGATCACTTTCACGGAGTTCAGCGCCGCCGCCGTCCACTTCCAGCGACCATGTCCCTGTGGGAGAAATATGATTGTCCCATGATCAACCTCCTTGCAGCGTTTGGCGTGGACAGAACCCGCAAGATCATGGCCGACAACCCTCACCTCTCCCCGTTTGAAACATGCGACCTCGTTTGCGAGGTGCGTTCAATGGAGTCTTTCGGCATCTTCCTTGGTTGAGATATAGTCGTCAGTTCGTCGGTGTATCTATCATCGACGTGTTACTTTTGCTTTCGTCTTCTCAAAACGCATGTTTCTCCTTACTCTGGAACCGCCCGCCCCCGCGTCGTCCTCCTCTGGGCGACACGGGGGGAACCGTAGCCGTCGGCGCCTCTAGGCTCACCATCTTCCCCTCCCCGCATCGCCGCCGCTGGAGAGGCCGCCGACAAAGCCGTGCAGGCCCCGGGGAAGGTGGCGGCGGGGCGGTTTCCCGCAAGCTCGCGATTTCAATCGGCCTTCGAGGTGCTCTGTCGGCTTGGCGGCGAGGCGGCGGACAGGTACACCGGAGCAAGGCGGACGGGCGCGACGGTGGAAGGTGGCCGTGCCATGGTGGAAGGCGCGGCCATGGGAGGCGCGTCGCGGCGGCGTCGCGCGGGCTGCATCTGGGCCCGGGCGGGATGCATCTGGGCCGCGGGGGCTGGCGCTGGGCGCGGCTGTGGCGTCAAGGAGGAGGTGTCGGCGTCGACGGCGCCGCGCTCCTGGTTTGGCGGAGAAGCTAGAAGGGCATGCTGCTGGTTTGGGAGGTTGGGGATCTCCTCCACCCTCTTCCGGCCACGGCAAGCTCACGGGGAGGAGGAAGCCGGGGCGGCGGCCCCGGAGCAGCGGCTGCGGCAGGGGCACAGGCTGGCATGGCAGCTGCCGTGGCGAGAGGTGCCAAGGTGGCTGCGGCGTGCAGAGAAGATTGGTGTTCGACCACGGGGATAGCTTCCAACTGGCTGCTCCCTGAGATTCGCGGGCGGGGAGAATTTCAGGCGAAAGCTTGCACGGACTCCGGTCTGTGCCAACGACGGCGGCGCCTTCAGGTGTCGTTCCCTTCTTGATCGCGTCGTTGTGAAATCTCGACCCGGTTCGACGCGAGTGGTTCCAAAAATCTCCGGGTGAAAACCTAAGCTCCGTTGGGAGCGGGCGACGGTGACGGACGCGTCACTACCTTGTTGGAGGCATCACCTTGAAGTTATTGCCCTCGCGGTGCGATGGCTTCGCGGTGGATGGACAGGATAACCCCATGGTCGGGGGAGGCGGATGCCGGGGCGACGGCCACAGACGGTTGTGGACGTCGAGGCGGCAGCCTCGGTCTCCCACGCTACGACGGTTCTATGAGGAAGAGCCGTTGTTTAGCGTGGGTCTGGGTGGCGACCTGGATGAAGACAGCGCGGGCAGAGGGTTTGTCGACCCGACTGGACCGCCTTCGGCTAATGCGAAGGTCGATCTGGTTGCCGCCCCGGAACAGGTTGATTTTGGTGGCGACCTGGATGAAGACTGTGCGGGCAGAGGGTTCATCGACCATGACTGGATCGCTTTCGGGCAATGCGAAGGTCGATCTGGTTGCTTCGCCGGGGCGGCGGCCCTGGAGCAGGTGGTGTGTGTTGTGGCGTTTGGTTGACTTGTGTCGTGTGGGCGGCGGGTCGCATCGTCTATGTGGTTTTTTGGCCATGTTTTCCTCATAAACAGAGCATTGTACAGTTTGTATGGTTTTTGGGCCTGGTTTTCCTTATAAACTGGGTCAATTCTGTTCTATTTATTCGACCGGTGGATATCGACCACTTCAAACTCAAAAAAAAAATGCATGTTTCTGTTAACATCGATTCAGGCTGCTGAAGCTTGGCTCGCTTCTTCTCTACCAGACTTTAGTGATGAAGACGACGATGATGAGTCCGAGTACGAGGAATCGGAGGATGATAGCTCCGAGGATAAGGATGATATTACAAACAAGGAGAAGGTGGGTTTGAAGATTCCTCGTAGTAGGTTGTGATTCATGTTCGAAACCCCTACCTCCACAGTTCAAGAGGTACTAGTTGAGTAAATTGCAGTTTGTATCACCTAAAATGCTACCATTTGAGAATAATTGCAGATGGCACAAGCACCGCGTTCGTTATAGAATTGTAATGCTGATTCCCAACACTTTTATTTGCTGTAACTACAAATGAACCGTAAAATGCTAACTGTCTAAAGTGACGAACTAACATCTAACACCTATCTCTGAACCTATCCAACGGAACTGAACTTTTCTGAAGAACTTGATCAGCTGCTAGTTAACTGAAGCTAATAGTGACACCAGCATGGTCGGCTTGAAGAAGGCGGAACCAGGATAACTGTTCGTCCGCATTGACTAATTAGGAATGGGACAAAGTATGATAACTGTTCGGTGATGGCCTGCCTAGTGAGCTGAGAACTTTTTTTATAAGATCCGTGCCAACGCCTTCGGATGAGTGTTCAAGGCAATCACATAGCACGATAGTGGCTTTTCAGAGTACAATTTTCACAAAGTATTGACATACAATCAATTTGCATACAGAGCAACAACTGAATCCACTGCCCCACCTCCCCATTGCTGGACCAAAATGAAACAGGTACACCCCCGTCACATCGTTTAGATTGCTGACAGAGCAGACATCAGCTAACTATCTAGAGCCTGGAGCCGTTCCCTGCAATATCGACCACGAAGCGGTAGCGGACGTCGTTGCGCTCGAGCCGTGCGAGGGCCTCGTTGATCCTGTCGCTGGAGACAAGCTCGATGTCGCAGGTGATGTTGTGCTTCCCGCAGAGGTCCATCATCTCCTGCGTCTCCTTCATGCCTCCCGTCATGCTCCCACTCACCGTCCTCTTCCCGAAGATAAGCGGGAACGACGGGAGCTCGACGGGCTTGTCGGGGGCAGCGACGAGCACCAGCTTGCCGTTCACCTTGAGCAGCTCCAGGATGGGGCCTAGCGAGTGTTGCGCCGAGACCGTGTCGATGACGTAGTCAAGGCTCCTCGCCATAGCCTGAATTTGCAATAAACAAAAATTAGTTCAGTGCTTCGTTCAATTTGAGTTTACTACATTGACCTTCAACTGCGTGGAAGTTCCATGGACCAAAATTAGTAGTATTGAGTTGACTCCATGGACGTGCAGTTGCCTGGGAATTCAATACGTACCTGCATCTGTTTCTGGTCGGTGCTGAGGATGAAGTCGTCGGCCTTGAGGCTCTCCCTGGCCTCGCGCTCTTTTCCCGGCGAAGTGCTGATGACGACGACGCGGAGCCCGAATGCTTTTCCGAACTTGACGGCGACGTGGCCGAGGCCTCCCAGCCCGACGACACCTAGGCTCCGTCCCGCCTCACCGAGCAGCATCCCGTGCTGCTTCATCGGGCTGTACACGGTGATCCCGGCGCAGAGCAGCGGCGCCGCGGCGTCGAGCGGCAGGCTGTCGGGGATCTTCACCAGGAACCTCTTGTGGGCGACGATCATGTTGGAGTACCCGCCATAGGTGACGCTGCCGTCCCAGAAGATGCCGTTGTAGGTGAGCGTGACCTTGTCGCAGTAGTTCTCCTCGGACCGGTTGCAGTGGTCGCAGTCGAGGCACGACGCGGCGATGCAGCCCACGCCGACGCGGTCGCCGGGCCTGAACCCGGACACGTTGGTGCCGACCTTGGTGACGACGCCGGTGATCTCGTGGCCCGGCACGACGGGGTACATGGTGATGCCCCAGTCGTTGTTGATGAAGTGGAGGTCCGTGTGGCACATCCCGCAGTACTGCACCTTGATGGTGACGTCGTCCACGCCGTTCTCCCTGCGCTTGAAGGAGAAGGGCACCACCTCGCCGGACGCGTCCATGGCCGCCCACCCGCTCACGGCCTGTGTGTGGTTCGGCGTCACCTCCATCGCAAAAATCTTTCTTTCTCGCTCTGTACGTAGGTGTGTGTGAGAGGAAGAGGAAGATTCTTGCTGTGTTAATTTCGAGCTGGATGTGATTGTAGGATCTCAGCTCTAGCAACCGGAACTTATATAGAGTTATAGACTCGTTGGTCAGTGGTCCGGCCGTTTTATAAAAGCCGTGTTTTGGAGCCAATGGTTCAGTGTAGTTTGTCTTTGTCTTTGCACTTGACCTGCAGCTTGGTCAAGTTGGAAGTGTTCACTAACAACTTGTTAGTAACAAGTTTTATAAAGTAAGTACCCGACGCACATGTTTAAGTTGTCCACTACGGCTAAAATGGTTTGGCAAGTATTATTTTGAATTCTTACTGATTCATAACCTATGAGTATTAGAAAAATACGTATAAATTCCGTTCTCTGAAATTATGAAAATAGTGAAAATCAAGGTTTTTAGTCTCGATTGTTCATTATATTTTAAATAAATACAATCGTGTGGATTATTTTCAAAATTGTCATGTGTCCCAAAATTTATATAACTTTTATGTTTAGTGGAATACAACTTTTTATATACTGTAGTTCATGACCAAGGTAATTTCCCCGGAAAAAAGAGAGGAGACAAACAATAGTGAGAGTCCCAAAAATATTTCTCCTTTAAACTTGCCACTGAATATTCAAACCACCCGATCTGCACGCGTTTTCTTGTATTGAAGCCATTGCCATTTCGGTCGTCTCCCCGTTAAGTCACTCGTCAAATTATTTGCCAAGTTTCGAGGATATAAACACTCGGCAAGGCAGCTTTACCAAAGGGATTTTTGCCGTGTGCTCAAAGCTTTTGCCAAGGTTTTTTGCTTCTTTGCCGAGTATTTTTCCCACTCGGGAAACTTTGTTTTCCCGGTTGTGAGTACGAATACTCGGCAAACTTTGTTTTCCCGGTTGTGAGTACGTAGTACGCGACCAGCACTTGTGGGCGGGACACAACTCTTGTTTTGGTGTAGCTACTGTGATCTCCTGTTGCCAGGATTTGATCTCCAGCGATTTGGCATAGTTCGCTAGCTAGCGACGAACGAATCTTGAACCCGGGATGCGATCGATCGGTCGGTGTGTATATATATCTCAATGACAGGAACACCGCGACAGTGTGCATCATGTATGATTGAGTAAAGATATTGTGTCTGTTGGGTTAATTTCCTATGTATAACGTACAAACTTACACCTGCTACTGGCTACTGCAGGGTTTTTCTTAGCAGTAGTGTCAGTTTTTAATAACACACGCGCTTAAGGGCTTGGGGCAGATGTGGACGCATATATTTAATTCCTGTTCGAGTGGAACACCATAGACTTCACAGCGGACTAATTCAGTCATCGTCAAACAAAAACCATTTGTACGTCGTGATTTCCCGGGAAAAGCACATGTAATTGTTCCAGAGCTAGGACTGTAATTGACCGGCGATCGCTGGGAAAACAGTGTGAAATTCAGGTAAAACGACCAATGAAAGCAACGTGAAGAAGCGTGTGCATGACCAGAAAACAAGCTAATGCAAACATAATTGACCAGTGGGAAAGGGAGGCGACTTGACCATGGCAAAAGATTGTTTACAGACCAGTCTACAGGCCGTGGGTGCGTGTAGTTTCAGTTACAAGTGGTCAGTCTTTTATTGGATCGGAGGACAGCAAGCGGTCAGTCTTTAGTCTGGAGTCGAGGATTACCTAATTCATACTGACTGGAACGAGATTGCCGTTTAGTTGCAACACGCCACCTGATGACCTGAGGGCATCTCCAACCGCCGTTTTCTTTTCCGCGACGAATCTCCAAGAGCCGTTACTCTATTACTTATCGTTTCTGGTCCTACTTATGCGTGCGGATGTCACGGACATCCCGTTTGCTGCATAGATGAAACATAGGGGCATAACTAGAGCTATGAGAAAATGTAAATGGAGGCCGAGCTACATGTAGCTCGGTTTTACAAAAAAAAGATTGAATCTGCATTTTTGTGTTGGCAGTTGAGGATTTCATACTGGCTGGGAGTTTCAGTACGCCACCTGATGACCTGAGGGCATCTCCAACTGCCGTTTTTTCTCTGCGACGAAACGTCGAGGGACGTTCATTTAACGTTTCGCCGTTTCTAGTTCTACCACTGCATGCGGATGTGACTAACATCCCGTTTGCTCAGATGAAACGCAGGGGCAGAACTAAACCAAGGACAGCCAGGGCTACAATCGGGTGTCTTGTCCAACGTCTTCTTTTTAGGGCTTGTTTTGTCCCACTGGGAACAGAAACTATTCAATATGTTTGGTAAATTTCTATGGAAATTTCAGCACCATAGCAGTCCAACCGTGGAGGTAGCCCCGAATGAATCGGACCAACACTAACTCGTGGCCATCACTCCGGAAACAATCGGATAAACACTTACTCGTGGCAATCAGTGTGTAAGCTCTGAAGAGAAATGAACATCCATAACTTAGCCAAGATACCACGCACCGCCCGTGCGCCAAATGTGCAGAACTTGGATCTGTCCACCAATATGTGGGCCGTCAAAATTGAAAAGTTTTATAACCAAGTAAGGATGCGAAAATGGGACCCAATTGTCCAAAAAATATATACTAGACATGTAAAAAATATAGAATAAGCGGGACAATTGGGTCCGGTTTCGCATCCCTATAACCTAGTCTATGTGTGCTAATTGTCGGTGCATTAATCAACAAAAAAACAGAATAGTGTAGGGGCAAGCAAATTGTCTCTGTGCGATCCGGACTGTTGTCAGCCACCCAAAGACGCCAGAGAGTGAACGAGGTACAGCCACGAGCAGAGAGGAGCCGAAAGCTACGCGTGAATCCCGTTTGAGATTAAGTGGTGTACAATAGCTAAAATTAATTCTCCGGGAAATAACAATGACGTCATAGAGAGGTAATGTGTTTGTCTATTTATCTTAACGGAATTGCTAGTTCTCAGTTGAAAACTCGTGAGTTCTCAGTCAGGTTTAGAGCTGTCGATGCACAACGTTGAGATTCTGGCAAGCGGGGTGGTTCCGTGCTTCCTGATACGTTCGTGTTATTTTGCGACAGAATTAGCAAGGCCATGTGACCCGTCTTGCAGCGGGTGGACTTTTGGTTGGGCTGGCTTGTCCTTTGGAACGTGACAAGCTTTGCCTTTTTTTTTGTCCTGCTGGGCTTATTTTTGTCATCCCACATGTACTGAGCGGCAGCACGTACTGTTTTTTTTTAAAAAACCAGAGTAAAACGCTTGTAGCTTTTTTTTTGCGAAACACGGTACAACGCAGACGCTCACATACACGTGCACACATTCACCCCTATGAACGCACACACGCACACTCTACCCCTATGAGCACCTCCGAAAGACTAAGCCGGCGGTCGGGCCTTGAGATTGACGAAGTCACCACAGGCGCCTCGCTCTCGACGGGAACATCGTCTCCCACTGAAGAATATTCCGGCTAAATGAGAAACACCAATGTCAAATCCAGGATTTGAACTCTGGTGGGCTGGGGGTACAACCACCCTCCTAACCATCTTGCCACAGGCAAGTTCTCAAAACGCTTGTAGCTTTTGTTTGTGTTCCCTGTTCTAAAACAAAACCTGGTTTGTCTTGTGTTGCTTTTGTGTTGGTTTTCCTGTATTTGTGTGGACGAGTTCTTTTTGCTAGCGAGAAGTTGTGTGTGCTTGTGTGCTTGTGTGCGCAGCGGCTCAGTCACTACGCGTGTATTTATTTCTTTTAAGTTATACATGGGTTATAACCGAGAAAAATTCCCATGCTGTTGTAGTTTCATGGTTGTATACTGGTTGCAACTAAGAAAATGTTCCCCTGAGTTACAACTTCAATTTTTTAGTTGTATTCCGGTTCCAACTAAGAAAAAGTCCCGAATCATTGAATTTTGTGGGCTGACTCGTGTTGACACGGGAGCTGCCCATGGGTTACAGCTGGGATTTTCCTAGTTGGCAACCGAGAAAAATTTCCGAACAGTTAAACTTGTGTCGTGCTTTGTGCTGCCTAAAAGTTAGGCTTGATTTGCAACTAGATTTTCTCAGTTGCACTTGGGTTGTAGCCGAGGCTTTTCTAATTGCCAAGATTAAAGTCCCTGCCTGTAGATTTGCGTCATTCGTGTTCAGCTGAGAGTTACATTTATATTGCAAACGAGTTTTTTCCGGTTTGGAATTGGGTTGAAACTGAGTTTTTTTCCGTTGAAAGTAGGTTGTGAAACAAAAAATTTGTATTGTGGTTCGTGTTGGCCGTGAGTTGCAACTGGACTGCAACTGCGATTTTTCCAGTTGCGGGTCGTAACTTAGTTTTTCCGGTTTCTAAGTGGGTTGAAGGTGAGATTTTTTCAGTTGCAAGTGGGTTGTAACTGAGTTTTTCCCGTTTTGCATGTGTGTAAAACTGAATTTTTTCCAGTTGCAAGTGGGTCGAAACTGAGTTTTCCCCAGTTTCAAGTGGATTGCAACTGAAAAATAATGTTTGTCTTCGTGTTCCGATTCATGTTGGGCGCGAGTTACAAGTGGACTGCAACCAAGAATTTTTCATGTTGCAAGTGGGTTGCAACTGATTTTTTTTTCCTGTTCCCAACTGAGTTGCCAATGAGATTTTTTTCACTTACAAGTGGGTTGCAACTAAAATAAAGTCGTCCGTGTGTTCCATTCATATTCGGTGCTAGTTATAATTGGGATGCAACTGAGATTCTTTCCCGTTACAACTCCATTGTAACTAAGGTTTTTTTCCGGTTTGAAAGTCTGTTGCAACTGAGATTTTCCCAGTTACAAGTGGGTTGCAAGTCTGTGGGGTCATTGCTAATTTTTGAATTTTTTTCTTCACAGTGTACAGTAAATCTACAGTGTTTTAGATTGTTTTGCTCAAAAGCTGTCGGGTCGGCTGACCCCACAGCTAACACGTAGCTCCGCCATTGGTTGCAACTACGATTTTCGAGTTGCATGTGGGATGTAACCGATTTTTTTAGTTGCAAGTGAGCTGCAACTGTGATGTTTCCAGTTACAAGTGAGTTGCGACTAAGTTTTCCTTCTTGAAAGTGAAAAGATAAAAAGTACTAGCTTGGTGACTTAATATTTTTTTTTCATGGTTTCTCTACCGTTATGGTAAAATTGTATCTCATATTCTCACACCATTAAAATTCCATGTGATTTTTGTATTTGTTTACCATTTATTCAGAAAAATCTCGTTTGTAAAGAGACACAGTTTTTTTTGTGTGTGGGGGGGGGGGGGGGATTGTAAAGAGACACGTGAATTTCTTCAAGACGCTAGTAGGCTATTTATGTTCAATGAATTGTCACAAATTAAAACAAGGTAAAAACTAGTTAGCCCAAAAAGCAAAGGCCCATGGGTCAAGGACACGGTTACTCCACAGGGCAGAATACCGATAGTTATCTGAAAGAAAAGGCCATTCTCAAAAAAAAAAAAAAAAAAAAAAATCTGAAAGAAAAGGCATCCACCGGGAAAGATCGGATCGCTTCGGCCGTCGACTAAGAACTAACCAGTTCTCAGTCGATTGAGCACCAGACGCTCCCTTATCTTAATATGACCCCGCGTCAACAGAATAGGTCAAGATTGGCAATTGAATCCACGTATCTTCTATTATTGTCTCCTTCTAAAATGAATAGGGCATTATTATTACTACTACTGTTTATATCATTTATCTAAAATCCTCATCAACAAATCGAAGGTGCACTTTCGCCCAAGTGTACCACGCGCAAAACAAGCGCCGAATTCCCCCGTGCCTGCACAGCCGAAGAGTACACAGATCTACACTGGGAGTGGCGCCGACAGATGGAAATTAAACGCTGCATCCTGCCTCGACCCCGACAGAGGTCACCGACACACCCAGCAGTTTATTGACGCGAACATGGGCTAGCGCTGTCCCGATAGATAGAAGAATCTCCACGAGCCTCCATGCATCATGCATCGTCGATCTGGACCAATAATACAATCTCCACCATTGCCATTACCGATCGAGCTCCTCGTGTGATGCCATGGTGTCCCTGTCAGCTCCCGAAAGCACACAGCCCTGCAGCCCGCATATGTGCATGCACACCCACATGCATGCACGGTGCCTTTCTGGCCCAATCACGGCCTGCCAGCTTCCATGGAGCTTCGCCCGGTTCATGGCTACTTAAGCTGCTCTCTCCGCCTCTCATGTTTGGCAGCTAGCATTTCTCCAACATGGACACATCATCTGCTCGGTTCCTCGCCTTGTTCGCGGCTGCGGCATGCCTCCTCTGGAGCAAGGCTTCCGGCTTCACGTCCTCCGGCGTCACCAAAGCCTTCGCAACCTTCTACGGCGGCAGTGACGCCTCAGGAACCATGGGTAAGAACGCGCGTTATCCAAATCTTCTTTCAACGTCTTCGATCATGGTTAGGTGGTTAACTAACTGGCCGATGATCCGTCCGTGCAGGTGGGGCATGCGGGTACGGCAACCTGTACTCGACGGGCTACGGCACGAGCACGGCGGCGCTGAGCACCGCGCTCTTCAACGACGGCGCATCCTGCGGGCAGTGCTACCGGATCGCCTGCGACTACGCGGCGGACCCGCGCTTCTGCCTCCGCGGCAAGTCCGTCACCATCACCGCCACCAACCTCTGCCCGCCCAACTACGCGCTCCCCAACGACGACGGCGGCTGGTGCAACCCGCCCCGGCAGCACTTCGACATGGCCGAGCCGGCGTGGCTCAACATCGGCATCTACCGTGGCGGCATCGTGCCGGTGCTCTACCAGCGCGTGCCCTGCGTCAAGAAGGGCGGCGTCAGGTTCACCGTCTCCGGCCACGACTACTTCGAGCTCGTCCTCGTCACCAACGTCGGTGGCCCTGGGTCCGTGCGGGCCGTGTCGATAAAGGGCACCAGGACCGGCGGCTGGATGGCCATGTCCAGGAATTGGGGCGTCAACTGGCAGTCCAACGCCCTGCTCACCGGGCAGAGCCTCTCCTTCCAGGTCACCAGCACCGACGGCCAGACACTCACATTCCCGAACGTCGCTCCCGCCGGGTGGGGGTTCGGCCAGACCTTCGGAACCTCCAAGCAGTTCTCCTAGCTAGCTGGAAGAACAAATCATGTGTTTTTTGTGCGCGCGCGCCTTTGTATGTCTTGATCGATCGATCGCATGTACTGTAACTAAAGTTAACAAATCCTCCTAAATACTACCGGTGATATCTTTCCTCAAGGGAGCTAACTTGGGGCACGTACCATCCTACCAGGTAACATTTCCACATTGGTTGGAGAAATTCTCTTCGAGTAAATTCTATACTTCTCTGCCTGATCTGAATTAAGATGTTCTACTCCCTCCGATCCATATTAGTGGGCACAACTTTGTCTAGATACACATGTATCTAATCTAAATACTTAACTAGATACATATGAATTTAAAAAAGCTATGCCCACTAATATGGATCGGAGGGAGTAACTTATTCTGAATCGTGGTGATATAAATGTGTTTTAGTGTGTATGTTGATGTACTCTAATATGTATGCATGTAGTCCACTATATAGAGAGTAGTTTATAACTCTATGACCATGCATACTGAGAAGGAGAAACAAAAAACAAGAGGCAGAGACACAACCACACAACTATGATCCGGTTTTCTAGCGCAGAGGGAGAACATCGCGGCGGCCGAGGCGACGCATAGGACGTAGTAGAGTTATCTAGCCGGTATATTGGAGGAAAATGAGGCTCTGACCTGGGCGGCAGCTGCCCCGCAGCATCGACGGCCTCTGAGGCACAACCATTCGAAAATCCAGAACACTGATTGCTGTATAGGAAACGTATAAAGTTTTGCCAAATACAAATAGTGGGCCCAAAAGCTGGATGAACAGACCTGACACTGTCTTGTGTCAGGGCGAGACTCCTTTGCTCCATGCATGGGCACACTTAACATGAACAAAAAGTTACCAGGTCTTTAATGACGTCTCCCCAACTACCAACAAAATTAAGAGTATTAGCCTATATCTTCTTCATGTTCTATAATTACGGGGCAAACTCCAAGCGCTAACATTTCAAAACTCTTTAACAAAATTAGTTGCGCCCAGAAGGTACAAAAGAATTAATTGGGCCCATAAATTGACTGCATGATTTTTCAAAAAAGTTTTGAAAATGTGTGCTATATGTCAAAAAATCCGAAAGAAAGTTCGGCTTGTACACCTTCATATTTTATGTGCACGCCATAAAGCTTGCAAGAAAAGGATTCCTTTTTCTATGTAGAAACGATAAATTTCGATGCTAGAGAAAACTTTTCACGAGACATTTCTTTTACTTTTTGATCCACAATTTATACTTTTTACACAATCTAGACAACAAAGTATTTTGCATTTGTTTTTTTTTTTTGCAAACTAATAGAATTCCTCATTATCCACATTAGATTTTTTGTTCTTTTTTAAAATTTTGGAAATATTTTATTTAATATAAAGGTTCGGAAACCCACACACTGATTGATGTATAAAGTTTGCAAAATACATATAGTGGGCCCCAAAATTCATGTTAAGAACGTTTTGCAAAATACATATAGTTTGCCAAATACACTCTCCTTTTTCCAAAATTCATGTTAAACACGTTTTCACCATTATTTAAATTCAAATCGAAATTTATGTGCACGCCACAACGTTTCGCGAAAAACTGACTTTTTTTGCATCTGAAAAGGTCAAATTTCGTTGTTGAAAACAACTTTTCATGAGACATTTTATTTCTATTTTTTACAGGCTAATTTTTTTGCTTGTTTGTGAATCTTTGTACACACACATATAATGTGGAGATGTACCCGTGCAGCTTTTTGGAAATCTGGATATTTTCTAACAAAATACAAACATACAAAATCATAGCCGAAAATATATTCTTTTTCGTTTTCACATAAATGTAAAATCTGGAAAAAAATCTAGATTTTAAAATCTGCACTAACTATCTCAGGTTCAGAATTTTATCAATTCACATAGGCTAGAATGCAGTGTATTTTCGCTTTTTTTTGCACACTAGTAAAATTTCACATTATTTACATATAGAATAGTTTTTAGAATTTTTCAAGCTTGGATATACTAGTTTAGATTTTATTTAGTAAATGCTCCATGTAGTCCCAGGCTCCGAGCACCAAAAGGCCGTAATATGCGATTTTATTTTTATGCTAACATGTTCCCGTAAATTATCTTACACAGAATGTGGTTCCTGGCACTACCGAGCTAGCAAACTCGCTCGGAGCTGATTACCAATACTGTCACAATGACCTGCCGCGGAGTACGGCCGTGACAATGGCCCGGCTGGTAAAAACCCAAACGAGTCGCCGGTAAAAAGTGTTAGATGTGTATAGGTTACTGTTCACACACATGTATACATGTATATGTACCTGGCCTTTGGCCCCTGTTGAAGTCAGTTGTTCATTGCGTGACATGGTATCAGAGCACGGTTGCTCTCCTCCTCCCCGCACCCGCGCGTAGCAACTCCACTGCCGCCGTCTCCGGCCTGCAGCACCGTCGCCGTCGTTGCCGTTACTCCGGCCGACCTGCAGTCTTCTTCTTCCTCTTGCTCGAGCCCGTGGCCGAGCTTCATCTTCCGGTCGCCGACCTCGCTGCTGCTCCAACCTCGCACGGCCGCTGCCGCGCCCGAGCTTCGGCCGTCGCCGTCCCGTCGCCGCCTCCTGCGGCCTGCTGCTCCTCCCCGTCGCGGCCTCCCCGTCGCGGCTGCTCCTCCCCGTCGCGGCCTTCCGCCGCTGCCCTACTCCGGCGTCGCCCCGCCCGCCCTGCTCGAGGTCGCCGTCGACCTGCTCCCGGCCGTCGCTGCTCGAGGTCGCCGTCCTGCTACTGCGACCTGCTCGAGGCAGCTCCTGTGGCGGGCCGCCGCTGCTCCGGCCGCCCCGTCCCGGCCATCTCCATCGCCGGCCTGTGGCGGGCCGCCGCTGCTCCGGCCGCCCCGTCCCGGCCATCTCCGGCCTGTGGCAACGAGTTCGCCGGCCTGCTCGTGCGTGAGCCCGCGATCTGGTATTTTTTCGATCTGTTTCTCTCTCCAAAAGATCTTTTCCAGTGTTGACTTTGTAAAAAAAAAAAAAAAATCAGCAGAGAGCCCGCGATGTCTCCGTCGGGCTATGTTGCTGTTCCTCGGTGCTCTGTGATTTTCGATGGCAACAACTACGCCGAGTTTGTGGGCTTCATGCGTATCCACATGCGCGGCCTCCTGTTATGGGGCGTTCTCTCTGGCGAGGTCTCTTGTCCGCCATGCCCCGTTGCTCCTGTGGCTCCTACTCCACCGGTGCCTCCTGTTCTTGCTGCTGATGCTTCTCAGGCTGATCGGGATGCTGCCAAGGATGCTGATGATCATGCAGTTGAAGCCTACGACCAGCAGGTATCGGATTATTCTGAGTCCCTTTCTATTTACCGGGATGATCTATCTGTTTACACTCAGTGGTGCAATGATGATGCCCGTGCTGCTGCTGTTCTCACTGCTAGTGTTCTGCCTCAGTTTGCTTCTGAGTTCATGGGATTAGGCACTGCTCCTGCTATGTGGACTTATCTTTGTCAGCGCTATCAGCCCTCTGGTGATGCGCTCTACCTATCTGTGGTCCGTCAGGAGCATGATCTTCAGCAAGGAGACTCGACTGTTGATGAGTTCTACTCACAGTGCTCTGTCATCTGGCGTCAGCTTGACTCTCTGAGGACCGTTGTTTGTGGTACTTGTCGCTGCTGTCAGACAGTCAGGTCAGATTTGGAGTTTCAGCGTGTCCATGAGTTTCTGTCTCGCCTCCGTCCTGAGTTTGAGGCTCGGCGTGCTCACTTGCTTGCCCGTGGTCGACGTGTTCCCATCTCAGAGGTACTTGCAGAGCTTCGTGCTGAGGAGACTCGCCTCCGGTCTGCTGGTCTGCTTATGGTTCCCACTGTGCTTGCTGCCCGTGCTCCGATGTCGTCTGCTCCACCGCTCCTACCCACTCCTTCACGGGGGATGGGCGGGCGCCCTGCAGGAACAGGCCGGCCTCGCATGTTCTGTGACTACTGCAAGAAGCCAGGTCACCTCGTGTCCACCTGTTTCAAGAAGGAGCGTGACTTGGGTCGCTCCTCTACAGTGGGTCGTATGCCTTCACCGAGCTCGTCACTCACTGATCTGGACATTGTGCGGCTCAAGCGTATGCTGGCTTCCTCAGGCTCTTCCTCGACGGGCACCGTTGCCTCGCTGACTGTTTCCACTACTGCTGCTCCGCCACCACCGCCTACACAGTCAGGTACGTCTCCGTGGGTTCTGGATTCTGGAGCTTCCTTTCACATGTCTTCTGATTCTTCCACTCTGTCCTCTCTTCGACCTCTTGATTCTCCTCTCAATGTTCTCACTGCCGATGGCACACCTCTTCCTGTTGCTAGTCGTGGCACTCTCTCTACTCCGTCCTTCTCTGTTCCTAGTGTTTCTCATGTTCCCCGTCTTACCATGAATCTTTTTTCCGCTGCTCAACTTGCTGATTCTGGCTGTCGTGTCATTCTTGATACCGACTCTTGTTCTGTTCAGGATCGTCGCACCCAGGTTCTAGTTGGAGCTGGCCCTCGGCGCCGTGAGGCTCAGGGCCTTTGGGAGGTTGACTGGCTTTGTGTTCCTTCCGCTGCCACCACACCCGCCAGCTCGCATGCTCTCGCTGCCTCCTCCTCTGCGTCCTTCCAACAGTGGCATCATCGACTTGGTCATATATGTGGCTCTCGCTTGTCCTCGCTAGTGCATCAAGGTGTCTTAGGGTCTGTCTCTGGCGATGTATCTTTACATTGTAATGGTTGTAGACTTGGCAAACAGACTCAATTACCTTATCCTACGAGTGAGTCAGTCTCTCAGCGTCCTTTCGACTTAGTTCATTCTGATGTATGGGGCCCTGCTCCCTTCGATTCGAAAGGTGGTCATCGCTACTATGTTCTATTTATTGATGACTTCTCTCGCTACACTTGGCTCTATTTTATGAAATCTCGCAGCGAGGTTCTCCCTATATATAAGCGATTTGCTGCCATGGTACACACCCAGTTTTCCACGCCCATTCGTGTCTTTCGTGCTGACTCGGCTGGTGAGTATATCTCCCAGATGTTGCGTGGTTTTCTTGCCGAACAGGGTACTCTCGCCCAGTTCTCTTGTCCTGGTGCTCACGCTCAGAATGGCGTTGCTGAGCGCAAGCATCGTCACCTTCTTGAGACGGCTCGTGCGATGATGATCGCCGCCTCTCTTCCACCCCACTTTTGGGCTGAGGCTGTCTCCGCATCCACCTATCTCATCAATATCCAGCCTTCGGCTGCTTTGCAGGGTGGTATTCCTATGGAGCGTCTCTCTGGTCGTTCTCCTGACTACTCCGCTCTTCGCATGTTTGGGTGCGTGTGCTATGTTCTCCTTGCTCCCCGCGAACGCACCAAATTGACCGCTCAGTCGGTGGAGTGTGTTTTTCTTGGCTACAGTGATGAGCACAAGGGCTATCGATGTTGGGATCCTGTTAGTCGTCGGCTACGTATTTCCCGTGATGTGACTTTTGATGAGTCTCGTTCGTACTATCCGCGTCCTACTGCCTCGACCTTTTCGGTTGAGGATATCTCCTTCCTTATACTTCCCGCCATATCTCCCTCCGTGCCTCATATTCCTCCTCCACCTCCACCTCCGCCAAGTCCCACTGTTCCCGATGCACCGCCGACACCATCCTCTTCTCCTCCCTCACCACCTCCCTCTCCAGTGTGTACTACCCTCTCTCCCTTTCCTCTCCACTACACTCGTCGGCCGCGTGTTGACGATGATCCCTCTGACATGCCTTCTACTTCCGGCGCGCCACCTTCCCCGTGTACACCGGTTCATAACCTTCGTTCTCGGACCTCATTACGGTCTCCTGATCGCTATTCTCCTTCCCAGTACAGCCTTTCTGCTGTTGCTGAGCCCACTTCCTACCGTGATGCCATGGCTCAGCCTGAATGGCAGCTTGCGATGTCTGAGGAGATTGCTGCCCTTGAGCGCACTGGCACGTGGGATCTGGTTTCCCCTCCACCTGGTGTTCGTCCCATCACATGCAAGTGGGTCTATAAGATCAAGACTCGCTCCGATGGTTCTCTTGAGCGTTTCAAAGCTCGTCTTGTGGCTCGTGGCTTTCAGCAGGAGCAGGGACGCGATTATGATGAGACATTCGCTCCCGTAGCCCACATGACCACTGTCCGCACTCTTCTCGCTGTGGCTTCTGTTCGTAATTGGTCTGTGTCTCAGCTTGATGTCCAGAACGCCTTTCTCAATGGAGAGTTGCGTGAGGAGGTTTATATGCAGCCACCACCGGGGTACTCTGTTCCTGATGGTATGGTCTGCCGTCTTCGGCGCTCCCTCTATGGCCTTAAGCAAGCCCCTCGCGCCTGGTTTGAGCGTTTCGCTTCTGTGGTGACTGCCGCTGGTTTTGTGCCTAGCGACCATGACCCTGCGCTGTTTGTCCACACCTCACCTCGTGGTCGGACGCTCCTCCTCTTATATGTTGATGACATGATCATTACTGGCGATGACTCTGAGTATATTGCCTTTGTTAAGGCCCGCCTCCGTGAGCAGTTCCTGATGTCAGATCTTGGCCCTCTTCGCTATTTTCTTGGGATTGAGGTTTCTTCGACTTCTGATGGCTTCTACATCTCCCAAGAAAAATATATTCAGGATCTTCTTGCTCGCGCCGCTCTTGGTGACGAGTGCACTGCTGAGACTCCTATGGAGCTCAATGTTCAGCTTCGTGCTACCGATGGTGATCCCCTCACAGACCCGACACGCTATCGCCATCTTGTTGGGAGTCTTGTCTATCTGGCTGTCACTCGTCCAGACATATCATATCCTGTCCACATTCTGAGTCAGTTCGTATCTGCTCCCAGTTCTGTCCACTATAGTCACCTTCTCCGTGTTCTACGATATCTTCGTGGCACGATCTCTCGCCGCCTTTTCTTTCCTCGCTCCAGCTCTCTCCAGCTCCAGGCCTACTCTGATGCTACGTGGGCCAGTGATCCTTCTGATCGCCGCTCCCTGTCTGCCTATTGTGTTTTTCTTGGAGGATCTCTCATTGCCTGGAAGACGAAGAAACAGAAGGCAGTTTCCCGCTCCAGTGCAGAGGCTGAGTTGCGAGCGATGGCTATGTTGACGGCTGAGGTGACCTGGTTGCGATGGTTGCTAGCAGACTTTGGTGTTTCTGCTGCTGCACCGACTTCTCTATTGTCAGACAGTACAGGTGCCATCAGCATTGCGCGTGACCCGGTGAAGCATGAGCTCACCAAGCACATCGGCGTGGATGCCTCCTTTGTGCGTGCTGCTGTGCAGGATCAGATTCTTGCTCTTCACTATGTGCCCTTGAGTTACAGTTGGCGGATTTCTTCACGAAGGCACAGACTCGAGCGCAGCATGGGTTCTTCCTCTCCAAACTCAGTGTTGTTGACCCACCATGAGTTTGAGGGGGGGTGTTAGATGTGTATAGGTTACTGTTCACACACATGTATACATGTATATGTACCTGGCCTTTGGCCCCTGTTGAAGTCAGTTGTTCATTGCGTGACAAAAAGTACATGAGGTGCCACAGAGAGTAACTGCAGTGGGTCCGCACAACACTTAATGCTCGTGTATCGCTTCGTATTCGCGCTGCGAAGCCATTTATTTCTCTTTTCAGGCACAGATCCCTGTGAAAACTTGAACGGCGAGATAGAACGCGTCAGCGTCCGCTGCATTCAGATCGTCCGCTCTCGTATATTGGAGTAATGAATTTGGATTTTTCAGGTTGTCTTTTGCAAGATTACGGTCTCGGAAAGCACCACTTATTCGAACGGTCTCCATTTTAGCCGGTATGCTCATATATTGAGAGTTAGGTAATCAGCGCACAATATTTTCTTCACAGGTGTGTGGTATGGGATCTTTGTCGTTCTACGGCTGCCTTCAGAAAAGTACAAGATCGTTTCTTGGAAGAAGAAAGAGTTTGAAGATTTCGAAGATTTGCTCGTTTCTTTTAGACTTTATTTTGTAATCGATATAGTCAGCTCATGTATCTCTACCATGCACAATTCGATCATATTATATCGTGGTATTTATTGTATAAAAAAAAAGGTAATCAGCGCACACCATTTCGTTAGTTAAATGACCAAATTACTCATGCCAAAAACAGACTTGTTAAATGTAAGCAATTCAAACCGAAAGCTAAGATGAGTTTGATCCAACTTGTTTTCGTAGGGAAGGTTGGCCCATATAAACAAATATGCTCTTGTGAGAATCACTAGAAAAAGGGTTCCCTTTGCAAAGGGAACCCCACCATCGTTCTAATCGTGACATGTGTCGGCTTCTCTTTACATGATTAAATTTTGGTTGTCTGCATGTTTGCCAAGTGTCACAATTAGATTGAAAGTGGGGGAGTATGAGAGAGAAGGAGGGCATGCGTGCGTGGCCATGCAGTTTTCTCTTTTTGCCTTTTATTTTTCAAATCCGAATTTTAAAAACGAAATATCTCGAGAACCGTTTATCCAAATTACGAACCGTTTTCATTTCTGAGCTCCTCGTGTCAAGATCTTCAAAACTAGATCCCATGTCGATAGGTTTCGACGAACTTTTTTTTGTACACCCGGTTATGCATAGTATGTACATCATATTTTGTGTAGTTGTGCAACCTGTGTCTGTGTACTTTTATACACCCTGTCCTGTGTAGTTTGTACAATACAATCTGTTAGTTGTACAACATGTGTCTGTATAGTTGTACAACCTGTGTCTGTACAACATGTGTCTGTCTAGTTGTACAATCGGTGTCTGTACAACCTGTGTCTGTCTAGTTGTACAGCATGTATCTGTCTAGTTGTACAATCTGTGTCTGTACAACATGCGTCTGTCTAGTTTAGTTGTACAATATGTGTCTGTACAAACTGTGGTTGTCTAGTTGTACAACATGTGGTTATATGGTTGTACTACCTATTAGTTGTACAAACTATGTCTATATAGTTGTACAATATGTAACATAGATGTACATTAATTTTTTGTACTACGAATATAGACAAGACGCATGCAGCCGCGTCCTGTGTATAATTTGTACACCGTTTTTCATGTAATTTTTGTACACTGTAATATATATTTCTTGTACATCTTACTCGTACCGTGGGAATTTTTTGACCAGGATGTACACGTGAGGCTGGAGCTGGACGTACGCGTACGCGGGGCTGAGACGCGTATGCTGAGACATACGCGGGCTTCACCAACAGCACGCACGCGTTCGTTCGGTTTTGCTTCCGCGTGGAGGCTGCCACGTGGCGTGCTACCGGCTCGCTGGTTCCCTTTCGAAAGGGTTCCCTCCGGGTAACGACACCTTGCTCTTGTCCGCAAAAACAAAATATTAGAGGCGCTTACGGTGCTCAGGACGGCCCAACCCAGTAACTACTAGCCCACAGGCCTCACAATCGATGTGCACTGCTACACGTTTTGACCCACGGGCCAATCCATCCATCACTATCAACACACGGGGTTTACACATACCCTGTCTTGCCGACGACATCTTCGATGGATCGAGATCGTGGCTTCATCACGCGTCACCTCCAGTCGAGCATCACCGCTGTTCAGGTGCGGACGATCTGCCGATCTGCATCGATGAATCTACGAACAGCCGATCTGCCGAATATCAAACTCTCCACTTCTCCGGTCTCCCCACACGGCTTACAGGTCATTCTCTGCCTATCTAGTCAATGTTAAGGATTTATTAAGGCCTAATGTGTGTTTTGTGAACAAAATGAATCTACAAAACTGAACTTGAGTGTAAAGTATAATTATTTAGAATAAGATGGTATTTTAATGGCATAGGTTAAGAGAATGCACATATAAAGATTTTTTTTAGAGATTCAAGAAACTTTGCAAGTGTATTAACATCTCTGCTCTTAAGTATTTCTTGAGAATAAGAAATTGGTGGTTAGACCTAAGGATCTCTTCGCTTACTTCATAGCTGAAGCACTAATGTTTTCACCTTTCTTAGACCTTGGAAGAGGATTCTCATGTTTGAGTTATATTAATCTTCTTCGGGAATGGGTTCATCTTCAATCTGGGAATATGGATTATTATTATAGAGGGCTCCTCATCTTCACTATTGTCTTCTTGAGTATCAACATCGGTGAGAAACACTTGTTTTTCATGTTCTTCAGAATTTTCATATGTGCCATTATCGTTGGGAGATTTTTCTATAAAAGGTTTCTTTTTCATTGGAGCCTCCCTCAAACCTCAGTCGATGGCCATCAGGGTCCTGACTCCTGAGTGGCTGAGCCTCCCCTAGTATTTACATCAAAAACTTCGTCTTCACTAGTAGACTGTTTAAGTAAAGTTTTTCCTCTAGAGTAGGTAATTATTCTACTTGATTTTGAATCATGACACAATTTTTAGCAACCTTTTTGATAGCATCTAGGTGGGATCTAAGTTTTCATGCAAAAACCTCATTTCACGAAAATTATCGATCAAAATGCTTTTAACATATCTATTTGGAAGAGTCCCAACTTTTAAAACAATTAGACCGTTTTCAGACCGCCAAACTTTTAAAAGTCCGATTTCAGATCTAAGTTTTCAACTGGAGCACCGTAGTCAATTTTTTAAGAGAATAGGTCAAATGAATTAATTACTATTTGGAAGTGCACCAACTTTTAAAACAATTAGAGCGGTTTATTAGAAGGGAGGGAAAGGAGAAGATGTAACTGAAAAAAAATGCAGACGAATGGAGTAACAGAACAGGAATGTGTTGTTTCACTGGTAAGTAAAGACACTTGAAATTTGTGCTGATATTAAGGAGCATCAATCGGCAGAGGATAGCAAGACATAGTCAGAGGATTTTGTATAAGTAAAAATTCCAATCAATCGGCAGGAAGACATAGTCAGAGGATTTTATATAAATACATCGGGAAGTAACATTATATATGTGTATGCTCTCATGTGTAGCCGGTTATAGAATTCACATATGACCTCTTCAGCTTAGGCTGGTAGGTACATACATACATGCATTCGTACGCGTAAACAATCATATGGAACGCAAATAAACTCTCAAGCAGAGTCGTCGACAAAAGTATATAGCAGCCGTGGTTTCATATAGCGGCCGCTGTCACTACGTCACAGTCTTTAATCAGAGGCACTTCGAAGTGCCCCTAAAAATCAGGAAAGTGCCTCTAAGTATTTTTAGGGGCACTTTTAATAGTGTTGCATTTAATCGTGTTGCTAAAAAATATAGAGGCATTTCAAGTAAAGTGCCCCAAAAAATACGTGTTTTTAGAGGCATTTTTAGGAATGTCTCTATATTTTTTAGTGGCACTGTTTTTGAAATGCCTCTAACTATTTTTAGAGGCATTTCTATGAATGCCTCTATATTTTTTAGTGGCACTATTTTTGAAATGCCTCCACTATTTTTAGAGGCATTTCTATGAATGCCTCTATATTTTTAGTGGCACTGTTTTTGAAATGTCTCTAACTATTTTTATAGTCATTTGCAGGAATGCTTCTAATCAATATCAATACTTCCAAATGCACCGCATTGTCCATACAGCCAGAGATAAATCTGAATTGGCACTACACAGGTTTACATTCAAAATGTTTTGCAGTACAAACAGAAATAAATCTGAATTGGCACTGCACAGGATTACATTCAAAAAATTTGGGAATACAAACAGAGATACATCTGGACACTGCCATGGTCTGAAGCAATGCAAACACGGCTAACTTATCCAAGTAATAACACAAAGATAAATCAGAATCATGTTTCTGCCTTGGCAGTTGGCACATTCAAATGTACAAGTCTGTGTTCAAAAGGAAGCTAGCATCAACTTCTGGTCAGATATAACTCATCAGAAGGGTAATTTTAATTGATACCGCACATACACCGTTAAGGAAAAATCGACCTGAAGACACCATTCCAGGAGCAATCGAAGATCAATCGGCGCAGATTCTTGCAAGTTGGACGCCAAATCAGCCTGAATGAAATCCCTCCACCTGGCTCACTAACGCAAAGTCATACAATGAGAATCAATAACCAACAGCAGAATTGCGAGAAAAAAAACTTAACTCAGACGCCACACAATTGAAACTTTACAGAGACCTCCATAAAGTAACTAGATAAGGGAATGCATCAAAAGGCTAAAATTTACTCGTAATCCAAGGTTAATTTTAGTGTCTGCTTTCAGTACCTTAACAAACCTTAAACCCGTAAGAAAATATAAATTGCAACCTCAACAAGACCTCACAAACAGGAAGCTACAGAAGTAACCAGTGTATATTTAGATTTCTTAGATGCAATTCATAAGAGGGATATGATGCATGGAACTATCTGTACATATCTAGGTATCAACCTTTACTATACATGCAGTTATCTGCATCCCTAGATCTCCAGTGATCACTACATCGATCAATAGTCCATTAGGTTGGTACCTGGCAAAGCAGCAGGTACTTAAATACATACAAGGTAACATCAGTTGAAGTAGTGGCACCGGTCATTCCAGCGAGGCTATTTTAATTCAAAATAGCTTGACGTGTACTCTTAATTTGTCACTCATTCAGGTTGCCTAAACAACTGTTCTATAGCAAGCTAATGTGATATGTATTGATTATACAAAGAATTATGACAAAGCGCTATAGCAAGCAAACTATAATAATTCCCTAGCCAAGGGAAGACATATAATTACGAAGTGCCATCCACAGGGATACACAATTATACCCTAGCCAAGGCCACTCTAGTGAAGGCGGAATTCGGGGATTGATGCCTTGATGGGCACAATTCGCCGACAGCTCCTCGCCAACCTCTCCCGCCTGCGCAGGTCAACAAGGAGAGCTCCAGCTCCAACTCCTTGCTAGGTCCTGCAGCAAAATTCGATACCAGAGTAAGTTAGATGTATCAACTGTGACATTTGATGCAGTGATATCAACTGTGTGTAGTGTGTAGGCATGCAAGAATAGTGGCATCAACTGGCTAATTTTTACTCCAATCAACCGTGACATCATCTCTGCAATCATAGTGTAGTGTGTAGGGATTTCATGTGGGGATTCAACTGTGTGTAGTGTGTAGGAACCTGTAGCTTATCTTGGTTAGAAAATTAAAACGACTACTTGGTGACCTCACTGATCTGACAACAGGGTTTTGCAGTAGGACCAAATAATCACAAGAAACTGAGCCATTTAGTTAAGAATAGTAGAACTATATGAATCTGATAGTTTAAAATTATCTTCAGCTAGTGTAGTCACATAATAGAGTCCAAAATTAATCACTGATTTTTTTGAT
The DNA here is from genome assembly GCA_947311845.1 of Poa pratensis. Taxonomy (NCBI): domain Eukaryota; kingdom Viridiplantae; phylum Streptophyta; class Magnoliopsida; order Poales; family Poaceae; genus Poa; species Poa pratensis. The sequence continues at coordinate 131,324,041 of CAMZMU010000063.1, read as the reverse complement.
ATCGCACAATGGAGAAGAAATGTTTTAGTTTCTTTAAACATGCAGAATGGAGTACTTCACATGGGGTAGTTCTATTTGGCACTTCTGGTGGCAAACACAAACTAGAGTAATCATCAAGGCTAAAATGTTTGTTGACTAAAAAACCCAAGGGTTCAGTCAAGGTGCAAGACTAAAGAGCACAGCACCAAGTGGAAGAATTTCTGGTCTGCATGATTTTTTTTAACTTCTTGTGTATCTATCTACTAATGGCCATACAGTGTGCTATGCAACTGAAAAGAAGGGAAGCAGTACTATGCATTTACCTTCTGCCCTGACAACCTCCTAGTACAGGGAGCATCGAGAAATTCATCAACTTCAGAGCAGCGATCATCAAGAAACCCAGACCCATCCAAGACTGCAACTTCCTTTAGTTGAAAAGCTTTGGCAGCACTGCGATTAGTGCATAATGCATCTGATAAGGTCTCCACACTTGAAGCGCATGGTCACAAAGGACACAGTGAACCATAGGGAGTAGCCTTACGGGTCATACATATCCCATAAACCTGCAGTGCAAAAGGAAAATGAGTAGTTCATAAAATTTGGTTTGGTGTTAAGAGTACAGCTTTATTCACAAACATCTGCACTACATTTCACAATATTGTTTGCGTGACTATCTGCAACAGGAAGAAGACTCCCATGGCAGCCAAATATCACAACAAATACAACAATGTTCCTAGATTCTAATAGGTAACAACAAATACAGGTAAATAAAGCTGAAGCATACGGCCAGCGTTTATCAAATTTTTGGTTAAGTGTGCCTTTTTTTAGTTTTTTACCCATCCTAGACCGTAGTCAGAACCATTAATGTCACGATCGAACGGCTCAAAGAGCACACATATCCTTATTTACCTAACAAAATTGTGGAGCAGCAGCACGTCACCTGCGACCAGTAGCACTTCTCCTCTGCCCTTCAACAGCAGCAGTTCTACTCCTCTGCAAAGAAAGAAAACTGTCAGCAGCTACGGTTCTATCAAATCTCAGTTGTACTCCTAATGAAGAAGTGTAAAATACACCTGTTATAATTATAGCATTCAGTACTAAATTTTTTGGGCTCAAATTCCAAATCAAATGTTCACAATATTGATCTTTTTTTGGCTCAAGAAATATTTGGGCAGTTAGCAGCAGCAGAGAAGTTCAAGTGTGAAGTGGACCATCACTTTTGAGTTCAAGTGTGGAGTAGATAAAACTAAGCATGGTGCAAACAAACTGGAAATCTGATCAGAATGGTAGAACAACATGTGCATGCTCCAAAATCCCCACTAAGAATTACATCTAGATGGCATACCAAAGTACAGTGAGCAAATCACCACACATCAGTTCATCTCCTGAATGAACTGAAGCAACGGCACAAATCCTAGAACCAGCTAGGAACCTATCTCGACCATGTCCTGTGTGAGCAAGAGAAAACCAGAGAGGAGAGGAGAGATGAATCATACCTGTCGTGCGACGCACGAGCATACGTGCTGCCGTGATGGAGTGCACCACGAGACGAAAACCACAGCTTCACCTGCACCACCCCATGTCCGGCAGCAGCAGCAGACACCACCGCACCACACCACCATGACCATCAGAGAGGCAGGGCATCGTCATAGAGCAGGAGCTCGAGCAGAGGCTCGACGTGGAAGTCATGGTCGACTCGAAGCATTACATAAGGCGGCGTGCTCGAGCAGGGGCTCGAGGAGGCCACCGTACTCGACGAGGAAGCACAGCAGGGACGCGGAGGCACGGGAGCCCTGGGGGGCAGCACCGCCGAACCGAGCCGCACTGGCTAGGGTTTCCACGGGCAGGCGCTATTGGGGATGTGTGGTGCCGAATTTGTGGCGGAACTAGTGGGGGAGAGCAGGGCGGAGCACGCCGGTGACTATCAGCGTGGGAGAAGGCCGGCTATGGCCGGAATCGTGAGCTAGGGTTAGGGTTTATCCCGAGCAGGCTGGGAGGCGCAGGTGAAAGTTAGGGTAGTGGGAAATTGAGGGACAGGAGGTGGCGGAGCTGTGCCGGCGAGCGTCGGCGCGGTGAAGGCCGAAGCCGTCGGCGGCTCCCGGAGCATTGCTTGGCGCGGCGGCGGCGTCGCACGGGAGAGAGAGCAGTGAAGGGGATCGAGAACGAGAAGGAGGTCTGCGCGTGGTATCGTAGTATCGTACATGAGTGTTCTGTATGTGAGCCACTGGCTTGCCCCAACATATTGGGGCTACTGTACGTGGGTACCATCATGATAAATGAATGAATGCTGCTCTACAACTACAGAGGATAATTTCCCTAAAAAATCTCCTCATAGGATTATCCAATTATGTCATGCATAACATAAAATTAAGTGTACTCAGTTGTCATGTAATAATTTTTTGGGATACTTAACATCTAAAAATCATATTTACAGAGGCACTACATAAAATGCCTAAAAATCACTATTTTATAGGCAATTTCAAATAAATGCCCTAAAAATGTTATTTTCAGAGGCACTTGATGAAAAATGCCCTAAAAATGACATTTTCAGAGGCACTATTTGCATTATGCCCCTAAATATGGCATTTTTAGGGGCAGTTTGAAAGAAATGCCTCTGAAAATGGCATTTACAGAGGCACTTAGTGCAAAATGCCCTTAAAAATCATTTTTAGAGGCATTTCTAAGTAGTGCCTCAAGCAAAATGCCCCTAAAAATATGTTCTCCCATAGTGTGTTTCAGCTGGCAGCTTAGGCCTTGCCGGACTCCTCGCAGCCCGGTGGCTTGAAGGCGATGAAGCTGACGCACTGCACCTGACGGATGTTGTCGAAGCCGATGATGCGGACGTAGGCGTCAGGGTACTCCTTCTTCACCTCTTCCACCTCGTTGATGACCTGAGAGGCGTCGGTGCAGCCGAACATGGGCAGCTTCCACATTGTCCAGTACCGGCCGTCGTAGTATCCGGGAGTGCTGCCGTGCTCACGGAAGATGAAGCCAACCTTGCTGAACTCCAGGCAGGGAACCCACTTGGAGCGGATCAGGAAGTCGACCTGCTTCAGAAGGGCCTCCGTCGACAGCGGGGGCAGGTAGGAGAGGGTCTCGAACTTCTTGATGCCCTCAATAGGCCACACCTGAATTGTTAATAGAATGGACGAATGCATATATACATTAGTTGTTGCTCAGCTGAACTATTTAGTGCTAAGTGAATTGGATCGACTCACAAGAGTTTAAAGATGTTCATACCTGCATGCACCTGATCCTTCCACCGTTGCTAACGCTGCCGAGGCTGGCGGCGCTGCGACGGCTGACGGGGAGGCCAGCGGTGGACTTGAGGCCCTGGAATGGCGCCACGGTGGTGGCCGACGAAGCCATCACGGCGGGTGCCATGGTATCACGTGCAGCTGCCGCTGTGCTAGCTAAGGATGGGATGAGATTGCTTGTCTACACTTGAGGCCCCCCAGTGCAGCAGTGATGGGTTGCCGCAGTAGTATATATCGCCATATGTTCAGCCCCGGTCCTTTGTTACAAGATGTGGAAGGGGTGGCTGGCATTCGCCTGATGCCCGGTTTTCTTATCCCTCCGGATTAGTGGAAGTGGGATGGCCGTCGGATGCAGTGCGTCTGCTAGTGAGGAAATCAACCAGTAATAAATATTCCGACCGATATGCAAGATGCCATTCGAGCAGAGAATTCCCTCAAATCATGTCCGAATTTCCTCAAAAAATGTCTATTTAGGTATGTATGAATAAATTGGGGCCGGTGCCCTCAACTGCAACTCCCGTTAGAATGTCCGGGCAGAAAATCGACGAGGGACTAGCAAATGGGTCAGCTGGATAAAAATTTACCTGGCATAGTGTCTGGACATCCCTAGCCAGCTCCACAGGTTTGGAACGAAAAGGCTGTCCAGAAACTTTAAGCACTAGAAAGTAGAAACACGGTTGGGGGCTATCTCGTCCTCAATTGGAGATGCTCTAAAGTAATATAGATGTCATATTTTTGGAGGCGTTTTTTCTAAAAACTATATTCTGAAATTTGACTAAAAATTTCTGCCATACCTACCATGTTCTTGGATTCCCTTTTCTTTACGACCGTATATTTCCAAGCTTTAATTAATAAACCTCCAAATGGCCAGCGCCAGTGGATACATAGTGCTTGGTAGAATAACAAAAAGAAAATACACCTTACACTTTTTATGCAAAAAAGGTAAAATAGTGCAAGCTGAAGATACTAAAGACCTCATACACCAGACACTTGTCGTTGACCGAGGTTGGCATGAATGCATATCCATGAGGAGTGAAGCGGACAACGTCAAGTTCAAAAACAAGATGAATGTCACTCTTAGTATCATTTTCCTATCAATGAAGGGTGTCGCCTGCCCCCTCGCCCTAGCTGAAGGGTGTTGATCCATCGAACAATAGAATGCTCACCACAGAGCTCAAACGACAACAGGAAATAAGAAAACCGAAGAGGTAGAGACTTTAAGCACAACCACTATTGTGTACCATACCATGTCAAAGGAAACACCGCTAGCGTCTACAAACCTAACTCGCAACGAACAGCAAAAGACGATGCCTTCAAGAAGGGAACGACGCCAAATCGCCGCCGTCACCCGGCATGCAGATTAGAACATGGGTTTTCACTTAGAGACATAAAGGTTCAGGGGCCCAATCACACAACCAACAGTGATTCCTCCAAGGAGGGGAGCAGTGCTCATTGATACCGTCAGGTCAAGCTTTCACCCGCAATCCATTGGTCCATGACGTCTTCAGTCATTGGTCCATGACGTGCACTGTTCCAGTTATTCAAGCAGAAACAGATGTTGACACTACACTCTAATATACACTTGATATAATTGGACATGAAACAGAATAAACAGATGCTATAATCACCGAAACACGCAAAGAGATAAAGAAGTCGAAGAATAAGCAAGGTTTGACTGATCATCTACTTAAATTATCATCTGTAGTTCTCATGGTAAACCAGTGGTTAACTGTGTGGCCATGCAATTTTCATAAAGAGTGCCTATTGAAATATCAATTATGTTCAACAGTACACTAAAACTCTCTGTAAGCTTGTTCCTATCCCATTTGTCGATGTTATGTAATAATTTTCAGAAGTCTTCATTTCATGTAATAGTTGATTTGTTTGTCTAAATCATTTCTGCATTATTGTAATTTTTCTTTATTTTCTATCCTAGATACTCCCTCCATCCCAAATGAAGCGGCGTATAATTTGAACGAGAAAATCCTGTTTTAGGTGGCGTAGGTGACAGAAACGCAACATTCTTCCTCTTTTGCCTCTGGCATTGATTCACTCTCAGCACACCACGCGAGTCAGGAATAAGTCAGGACGGAGGGAGTAATTTCTTGTTATTAGAGCTTGCCCCGAAGGAGCCAATGGTACTAGTCGTAATTGGGTAGTGCCTAAATTAATAGACAATGCGTACAATATAGGTTTGTTTGAATTTTGGACTAAACTGAAAGTTGGGTCTTATCGATATGAACAATATTTGTCTGTTGTTGGGCTAAAAACAAACGGCCTAGGAAATTGTTGTACCATTTCAGGCTTCTGTCAAGTGGATGATTTAATAGGCTGGAACAATATCTGGGGCCATTAAATTGTGCCGATGGGTTTGTTTTCGTCAAGCAAGATTTGCCGGCGCGCACAACTTCAACTGGTCGGTTCTCTTAACCTGATAGACCGGACCAATGGGCCGGCCCACTTAACTTGATAGGCTGGCCCAACTAAACAAAATGAGCCCGCTTAAACTTAACAGGTCGTTCATCCTAACTTAATGGGCCAAGCCATTTAACTTTGGCAGGCTGACCCACCTAAATATAAACGGTCAACCCACGTAACCTTAATAGACCTGCCAACTTTGCAGTAACATGCCAAGGTGCGTAAGCTTAACAGGTGTGCACACTTTGCTGAAACAGTCCGACCTATCTAAACTTAGCAGGCCGACCCACTTAATATTTATAGGCCGGACTACTTAAGAATAACAAGCTAGCCCACTTAAATTTAATAGGCTGGCCCACCTAAAGTTAACGGGTCGGCCCACTCAATAATAATTGGTTGGCCTACTTAACGGTCAAAGGACTCAGGTGGGCCAGGCATCTAATACGGTTTATATTCATCTACCATGACAACCTTTTTTGTGGTTGATACGTGAACCATCTATCACTTTTCCCTAGAATCATGGTTAAAAAATCAGGCACGCCCCTTCTATCACGGTACCCCTATCGTGGTAAACGATGTTTAGCCACGAATATTTGCTTTCGTATGAAAATCTAGCCTTGAAAATCCATATTTTCTTCTATTGCGAGTAAGTTGCCTAGTCGCTAATGCGTAGCAGGCAGGACGAAGTTGAGAAGACTCTCGTCGAATGGAAACCGAGGAGACAATTTAGATTGCATGTGATCAACGAGATATAAACTGTGTGTGATACTTCACAATAATGGAATGGTTTCTTCCGTCAAGTCGTGTGGGATGGATAGCACATAGTTTAGAAAACATAATACCATATGTGAATAATTGACCGTCAAACGCTGTTTGAAGGCTTACACACGATTCTAAGTTTTTAGGCGATAGGGGATAACACATACGGAAGGGTTCATCCGTATGTGATTCGTGGGATTTAAATTGCTCGATCTGAACTGATACGATTATAGAAAACTAACCATGTGCGATAGTTTGTCTTGCGCCCCCGGGTTGAACTCTTGCATTTTGAGGGGTAAACTCTAGACTCCAAACGATATGAACGGCAAACACAAAAAGGCCTCCTATATGTCTGAAACCTCCTTAGCATTGCCTAGGTTCATCAACGCAGACAAGTATGACGGAACAGACTTACCCAACGCTGCGACTGTTCATAGACCTGCGTTTGTAGGTACATACATTCGTGCACACGTACATACGCAGTTATATGGAACCAAAAGTAAAACCCGAAACCAGAATTGTCGACAAATGTTCACCAAGACACCACATATAGCATCTGGTATTTCCAGCTGGCAGCTTAGGCCTTGCCGGACTCCTCGCAGCCCGGTGGCTTGAAGGCGATGAAGCTGACGCACTGCACCTGACGGATGTTGTCGAAGCCGATGATGCGGACATAGGCGTCAGGGTACTCCTTCTTCACCTCCTCCACCTCGTTGATGACCTGCGAGGCGTCGGTGCAGCCGAACATGGGCAGCTTCCACATTGTCCAGTACCGGCCGTCGTAGTATCCCGGAGTGCTGCCGTGCTCACGGAAGATGAAGCCAACCTTGCTGAACTCCAGGCAGGGAACCCACTTGGAGCGGATCAGGAAGTCGACCTGCTTCAGAAGGGCCTCCGTGGAGAGTGGTGGCAAGTAGGAGAGGGTCTCGAACTTCTTGATGCCCTCAATCGGCCACACCTGAATTGTTGATACAACACACACATATATGTACATACATCAGCTTTTGCTCAGCTCAATAATACTTGGTGCCATGTGAATTGGACTGACAAGAGTTTAAAGATGTTCATACCTGCATGCATCTGATCCTTCCACCGTTGCTGACGCTGCCGAGGCTGGAGGCGCTGCGGCGGCTGACGGGGAGGCCGGCCGTGGACTTGAGGCCCTGGAAAGGTGCGACGGTGGTCGCCGATGAAGCCATCGCCGTTGGGGCCATGGTATTGCGTACTTAGCTAGCTGCCTAGCTCTATATGCTTTACTGAGAAGAAGGAGCAGGGTACGCTAGTGCCGGGGTCACCACGGCATATATAGTCGTATACCCGCAGCCCCGTCCTTTCCTACAAGATGTGGTAGGGGTGGCTGGCGTTTGGTGCTTGCGAGGTGCCTTATCCCTCCGGATCAGACGAAGATGGTTGGACGATCCACACTCACTCAGCCGTCTGATGCATATGTGTGCTCCAAATTTCTCCAATACATTTCATTGACTGATCGCCACATATCTTATCCACGTAGAGCTTATGTAACTTAAGCGATACACACACTTGCTCCGCTATTTACTCTACAGAGACCTGAAGTGCTTTCTGGATCGCTGCACTTTCCCGGTAGATGATTGCTTTTTATTTAAGTTTAAGAAAAATATGCACAAGCGACAACGCAGTTTAGGCCCAAGCTGGCCTGAACTTGTTCCCGAGGTCAAAAATATATTCGCGCAATTCAAAAAAATTACTAATTTTGTAGTAAAAATACATACAGATTTTTTTAAAAGATAATGAAAATATATCACAAAAAATAAAAAAAGGAAAATCACAAGGAAAAAAACGTAAAAAGTAAATAGCAAATAAAAATAAAAAGGAAATACAAAAACGAAAATGAAAAAATGAAAGTGAACACAAAAGGATAAAAAGAAAACAGGAGAAAACGCTATGAACGAGGCCCGGCCTAGTACAAATGAGGCTTCATGCATCTGCGGGCTAATGGACAGAAGGCGTCAAATAGGGTTTGCCTCATATGTTCCGTTTTTTGTGTTCGACGTTAAGGCGACGACCACATGTCACAGGAGTCTCGGCTGGCCAGTTAAGCTGAAAGTTTTTTTTTCCTATTTCGTTTTTGTATGTATTCTATGTTTTATTTTTCATCCTGAGTGAGGGAAAGGATTAAAAATATACGTGTTATCATGGTAGAGCTTTATATCGCCGTCGGTGACTCAATATTTCAAAAGGTGAGACAAGCTTCTGGTAGGGACGAGTCCGGGCGCTTAGAGCATCTCTAACGGCTGCTCTATTATAGGGCACCATTTTTTGAGATTTAGGGCACGAAAACGGTCGCCTCTCTAGCGGGTGCCCTATTTTAGGGCACGACTGCTCCAGCGGCGGCCCTATTATAGGGCACAAACTAGCCGTAGGAAACCAAATTCGATACAAATATAAACAGTTCGACGTCATTTTAGACAGACACTGCAACAACTTGACCCAAACGAAACTAACTTCAATGATTCAACCTAAACTTCGATGATTCAACCTTAAAGCATGAGTAAATTGACCTAAACAAAGACTTAACCTAAAAACTAATCGGAGAGGAAGTCGAGATCGTCGTCATCAGAGCTCTCACCCCAGCAGCTCGAGAGGTCCGGCGAGTAGCAGCTCTCGGTGTCCTTGGACGGCGGCGCAACAATGAAGGGGCAAGCTTCCGACGACGCCGCCTGCCTCTTCTTCGCAACGTAAAAGTCCTGCTCCGCCTGCACGAGATCGGGTCGGTCGCGGCGCAGCACTTCCATCCGCCACTCGTCGATGTCGGCGGCGCGGTGAGCAATACTCTCACGGCGGTTCAGCCGTGCCGCATCGAAGTCGACGATCTTCAGGGGCGGCACAAGGAACTCGGCCTCCTCGCGGGACTGTACGTCGCGAAAGTTGAGCTCCGACCGCGGCTGGCTGAACCTCCACGTCGGCGCGGGGCGAGCTCCGGCGTGTCAGACGTCCCCATCCATCAGCGGTGGCCGCCCCACCTCTCCTTGTAGGACTATGACTCCTACTTGTGTGTTAGACATGGCATTCTGTGAATGTCCGCTACCTTTTTTTTAGAAAAGGAGCACGCCCCATCCTCTGCATCGGGGTGATGCATGTGGCCGTTTATTGCAAAATTCAACAAAGTATTCAGAGTATTACATAACGAAAATAAAAAGTTGCAACACTGTGACTACAAGCCAGCCACATAATAGCAATGAAAGAACAAATTCTAGCCATTGCAAAGACGCCTATCGTGACGCCACCCAAATGGAAAGTAGATAGCTCGGGTGACCGCCATAAGTCGATCACAACCCGAGTCCATAAGTGCCCGCTGGTCCAGCACAAGAAGAATGTCCGCTATCTAGAGGGTCAAATCACCAATGGATGGGCAAATATTTTGTAACCAGGTTTTTAGGGTTTGACGTGTTATTACTGTCCATTTGTACTAGAGGAAAAAATGACTCGCAGTGTCTTTTTATCCTCTCCCAAAAATGAAATTTTGAGACTAATTTTTAGAAGGACCCGTGGATATGCTCTCAAGTAGCCACAAGAACAAAATAGAATTATTTAGTCAACTAGCAGCAAGACAGGGCAAATGCCGCCGCAAGAAACCAGATTTAATTGTAAAAAATTATATATGTGCACGTAAATATACCGGTAGCCAGTATAGTACTCCTCAACCCACGTTGGTACGTACAAATGTATAAACATACACAATCGTATGGATTATGGAACAAAAAATTAACCCCGACCGAAAAGCAGAGCTGAAACCAGAATTGTCGACAAATGTGAACCAAGACACTTCATATAGCGTCGGTTGTTATAACAGGCAGCTTAGGCCTTGCCGGACTCCTCGCAGCCTGGTGGCTTGAAGGCGATGAAGCTGACACACTGCACCTGACGGATGTTGTCGAAGCCGATGATGCGGACATAGGCGTCAGGGTACTCCTTCTTCACCTCCTCCACCTCGTTGATGACCTGCGAGGCGTCGGTGCAGCCGAACATGGGCAGCTTCCACATTGTCCAGTACCGGCCGTCGTAGTATCCGGGAGTGCTGCCGTGCTCACGGAAGATGAAGCCAACCTTGCTGAACTCCAGGCAGGGAACCCACTTGGAGCGGATCAAAAGTCGACCTGCTTCAGAAGAGCCTCCGTGGAGAGTGGTGGCAGGTAGGAGAGGGTCTCGAACTTCTTGATGCCCTCAATCGGCCACACCTGAATTGTTGATCAACAAACAAACGAACACACATGAGTTGTTGCTCACCCAAACACTTGATGCTAACTGAATTGGACTGACAAGATGTTCATACCTGCATGCACCTGATCCTTCCACCGTTATTAACGCTGCCGAGGCTGGCGGCGCTGCGGCGGCTGACCAGAAGGCCACCGGTGGACTTGAGGCCCTGGAAGGGCGTGACGGTGGTGGCCGAGGAAGCCATCACGGCGGGGGCCATGGTATTTGAAGAGAGAGAGAGAAGAGGCAGGCTACACTTGAGGACCCCATTGCCGGGTAGCCAGGGTATATATAGCCATGAGCTAAACCCCGTTTCTTTCCTACAAGATGTGGAAGGGGTGGCTGCCGTTCGCATGTTGCCTTGTTTTCTTATCCCTCCTGATCAGTGGAAGAGGGTGGCCGTCGGATGTATTGCGTGTGCTCATGAGCAGATATTCATATAAACCCGTGGCATGTTTTCTCTGACGAGTTCCTGCTAACCGTCATTTGAACTTCATTAAAAAATGTGGCAGAATATTCCCTTCTCGTTGATGCCATATGCTTTGCTCATATTTTATTATTCATTTTGCACACAGCCGAGCCAACACCATTTTACATTAATCTCGTGCATTCAAATATCATTAGCTCAGTGCCGCGTGCATTGCAATAGTGCACAGTGACACTAAGTACACCCACATCGACACTCAGTAAATGTATTTTCCATTGTTCTCGTTAAAAGCACTCTTGATTATAAGAATTTTGCGACAAATATGTTCTGTCCATCAATTGATGAAGATGCAAGGAGTGTCTCCTTTTTTTTTAAGGCAACAAGCTCATTAGAGCGTCTCTATATTTTCCGTTTCCGAGTCGATTTTTCGTGTTAACTGAAAAGCCAAGCGACGGTTGGCGGAAGGGAACTTTCAGGCCAACCGTCACCGGACCGCCCTCCTACTCGCTGTAATCTGGAAAAAATCCACGGCGGCGCTCTAATTTCGGCCAAATTGCTTCCACTTTCCGGTCATTTATTTCGATTCCAACTGGTTTTAGCAGCCCGTGACGGACTAGAGGACCCGATCTGACCCGATCGCCCAGCCCAAAAGACGGACGTCTGGGTGGGCTCAGACTCTAGTAATTTTGCCCGAAGCGTGACCCGAGTGAGATCGAGCGAAATCTCTGGCGACGACGATGGCGATTCTGAAAACCCGTAAGAATTATTCGGGGGAGCCTGTCATGTCGCTTCGCCTCTCTGGCGACGACGATGGCGATTCTGAAAACCCGAGTGAGATCGAGCGAAATCTACCAAAGCAACCTAGGAAACCCAAGATTTCTAGTTCCCCTATCAGTTCTGATCCCTTCCGAGAGAGTTTCCTTCCCCTGAACTCAGACAGCGAGCCATGACAGCCATCCGTGCTGCCAGTGACCCTGCCGGAGCAGTCGCCCGTTTCCGCCACCGTGCCCTCGCCTTCCTTGCCGGTAATGGATTGGAGAACCCCACCCCAGTCCAAAACGGAATCCTTGTTGCCCCACCTCCAGGCTTCCCCACCCCTGATCCGCCTTCAAAAATCCCCAACACCACCGCCGTCTCTGAAACTGCTGTGTTCTCTGTTTCTGAAACTGTTGATGCAGAGTTGAAGAAACCATCGCTGGATTCAGACATGGATTCAGATGTATGCATCTACAGCCAGGCTCTGTCTTGGATCGGTGCCAGATATGGGCTTTCTCTCCACATGTGGCCTCAGGTAATCTTCATGGATCGGATGACACATATGTTTTTCAAGTCTATGTGTACTCAAATTTTTCTGAGCGAGAGAAGCTGTTCAGTCATCTTGATGAAGATCATAATGTCCCTCCCGATCATGAGTCACCATTGAAGCAAGAAATGAGCTTTACAGCCCTTAAGTGCGAGCTTGATGATGGGGAAATTTCAATAGAAACGGCTATGAACGTGGTGAAGAAACAGATATCAGTTACTGGTAGTAATCAGAGCAGGATGGCGGCCCAATTGATTGATTGGGGAGCTATATTAGAGAAAGGATCAAAGGCAAAGTATTCACATCGAAGCACACAGTCCAGACTACCACTGTCCAGAGTGCCCGCTAAGTGTTTGTGCTTTTGCCTCATGGCAACCCCAGCACCCGATCTCCTGAGTGATAGCGTCCCAGCCCCTACTTTCCGCAGCCGTGCGGGAAAGGAAGTTGTTGGCGAGAGCTCTGGCCATGAGAAGAATGTCTTGGTCATCAACATGACCGGGGCGCGACATGCTCTCCGCGCACGCTTCCTCGCCGTCGGACTGTTCCTGTTAGTTCTGCTGGCGAACTCGCAGCAGGTCATCCAGCATATGAAGAAGGTCTGGAAGATCAGAGGACACCTGGAGGCGAACCCCATTGAGGTGGTGGAAGGACAGAAACTCATCCTGGAGTTCTCTGAAGAAGGGGACAGGGACCATGTCGTCCGCGGTGGACCATGGCAGTACAAGGGTGACGCCTTCTCGTCGAGGCCCTGAATGTGGGAGAAGATCCTTCAACAGCTATGTTCACCCACGTTCCGATGTGGGTTCAGTTCCACAAGATCC